>OX401410.1:27934452-28534452 GCA_947846245.1 Cerastoderma edule
ATCTAAATCTAACTATACTGGCATTCTTAGGTCCCTACTCAGAAACAAATGAAAGCTATAAGTTGTTCACACAAAAGGTGGTGCGATATGTTGAGGGTTGCCATATCTTTGAGGTAGTCATAAGGAAGGGTTTTGGGGTAAATCTGCAAATGATCGCCACAGAACAGCCTTTCTGAAATAAATTTAAACATTTTAACCAAACCCCCTTTACAGGGATTCCCGTACTTTTGACAGATGACTTTTGACACTTCAATATCAAACTTTTTTCCTAAGAAATGATCTCCTTTTTGCATTTTAACCCTTTACAAAACGCCAAATTTTCGACTGTCCCAAATTAAAAAAAGTTTGCCGACGACATTTCAAAATGTGGAGAAATTGGAAAATAATCTTCTGATAGGACAGAAAACATTGTGGGAGCGAGCAATTTCTCGTTTTCCCACAATGTTTTCTAGAGTTGTCTGCTACGAACTTGTCAAATATCGTTATTGTTTGGCCCTGGGCTAATGAGAAGTAGTGCGTTGTCTGATTTTTAAAGCCGGTGATTTGGCTTAGCTTTACTCAGCCCCTTTGGGTAGTTTATGTTTTGGGGTGTTTCGCTAGACTTCAATTTAGAGGACACCGCAATATGATTGATATACTGGTGATGCGATCTAGAAACCAAATCATGGGGACCAAATATCATTCTCTTTTGATCGTCGAATGCAAGACTTGAAATTCGTGGACGGCTTAGAATGCCTCCTTCTAGTTTAAAGTTTGATTAAGCCATAGTCTTCTGTTGTATACATTCACCCCATCTTTATATTGTAGTGTATGACTTATTTGAAAGTATCAATTGATGGCAATGTACTTTTGAGCATAAACAAGGGTTTTTCCTGTGAAATAAGTAGGTAGAGACCGATGTGAAATAACGAGAGATTGTTCGTGACAATGAATATCTCCTTTTATCGCAATGGATTTTCATTATTTGATGCTGATGTGATAAAGCTCTTGGTATGAAACAATGTTTTATTTGTACTACTGTTCTAGTTATCGAAAGTAACATGGGATACTATATTGCAGTTCATATCGATATCATAAACATTCAGTCTTTATGGTCAATCTACAATACAACAATAATAATCAAGTTATTTCACGATGTCCCTGTTTTGTAAAAGATGGAGGCAAACACTGCAATCACTTTTGACAAAAGCCTGAATCAAGCATTTAGATAGAACCATTTCCTGACTTCAAATCAGTCAGAAAGCTTCGTTGCATAAAAAGTTGCAGCGGAAATCGAAGCTGTGTCTACTATTGAAAGTGATACATCAGTGACAAACATTTTCTTTCACGGAGTCCCTGTAACTCGGATGATCCAAACTGTAACTGTGTATAGGATGAAATATCTACGTCTGGATCATTCGGACTAGAGTCCCTGATACATTTACACGCATACAGGACCGAACTACTGAAACCTTCCCTATCACTCATGCGCACAATGTGCCATATTGACCATATTTTCAATAAGTTGAGTTTTGCAATAAGATGCACCCAAGATTCACTTTAATGCAAGCGCAGTTGCGCTGCAGTGCACTGTTATCGCGAGGTGTCGGTTTGACGTCAATTACGACTAACGGGATATGCGCATAGAACAATGCACTATTGTTAAACAATCGCTACGTGCACTTTTATCATTACTTATCCTTTAACACATGCCCTTCACTGCTCGGTTTGACGAGAGTAGACATGACTCGAGACGCAATGAAACTTGAGTGTTCCTTATTTACATGTACATGTATTGAATTGCTTTTACTCTTAGAATGCTGGGTAATTTTCTGAAAATATATTTTTGTCCTGTCTGCTTTCCACAACCTAAGATAACTGCTAAATTCTGATGAGGAAAGATAATCAGAGTAGCATACAGGTTGGATGCCTTGGCGGCTGGCCTGGATCTAACCTGTTTGCATTAGCAAAAAGTCGGTTCCAGGGGGTAATCGACGCGATGGCAACAGAACCGGTTGGTCACTTCTGTTGTGCAGGGGTTCTCATGTCTAACCCGGGGTTGGCCAATATACTCTCCAGAGTTACCAAACACCAAAATTTCGACTGTCCCAAATTGAAAGAGTTTGCAGGTCACATTTAAAAATGTGATGAAAAATAATATTCTGATGGGACAGACAATGTTGTTGGAAATGGAGAAATTGCTCGTTTAGGGCAATTTCCCTTTTCATCACAATGTTTTCCAGTGTCGTCGGCATCAAACTGGTCAAATGTCGTTATTGCTTGGTAATGGGTTAAAGCAGGCAGTGTGATAATACTATTTCGTCTCTATACAGTAAATAGATACCTCCATGTGGAAAAGTTGGTGTCGATGGCTTGAAATGTATGTCGTCCACTTAACGAATAACTTGGTGCATAGGTATATAAACTGATATTCGGTAAGTAACCGAGATAATGGGCCCAAATTGGGATTATAATACATCTTGCTTTCACATTGAACTTGACAGTCAATTATGAAGATTATACGTTACGCTTAATAACTCATATTATTATATTTACCTCCACACGGAGATTTGTGACTTGTCCAAATGAAGACTTTAAAAAGAAATAGCCAGAATAACGCCTTCATAACATTCGTTGTGGCAAATGGATAGATTACTTACAGTGAAAAAACAACTTTTTAGTAACTGTTATCTTAGACTTCTGCAAACATATTTTTTTATCCTTTACCAAACGCCAAATTGAAAGAGTAAGCAGACGATATTTCAAAATGTGATGAAATTGACAAAACATCTTCTGATAGGGCAGGAAATGTAGTGGAAAAAAGGAGAAATTGCTCATTATGAGCAATTTCTCCTTTTCCCACAATGTTTTCCAGAGTCGTCTGCACCAATCTGGTGAAATGTCGTTATTGTTTGGTAATGGGTTAAGACAAGGCACCAATGAGTACATAGTTATGAATTTAAGTGCAGCTATTTCTAAGAACCATGCAGAAGGTGATTTATCCATGGTGACAGAATTGCAAAATTTTTAGCCAGATGTATAGCACTTATGACCAAAACAAGTTTGACTGAATATTTCTTTATTCCTGTTACAGTTGCCATGGAAACGGGACATTTTCTTGTTTGCCATTTATCAGCCTAAAATGGCAAAAAAAATAGTGATTTTTGGTCATTTTCAAAATCCACCAAAATCAAATTTTTGAAGAAAAATTCTTTGTTTGCTTATTTTTAGGCTGTTATCAATCCGAAAAACATAACTTCGTTAGATTTTGTGACATACGATAAATCACTTTCTGTAGGTTTTGCATGTTTTTTAGGCGGAGTTGAAAGGATATAACCTAACATAATGAGTAAAGGTTTGTACTTTTCCTCGAAACCCATTACAGTAAACAAACAAGATAACAACAACACCAGTTCACGATTGCTGTAATGTCATGTAAACATAAACACATCAGAACGATTTGGTCTAATAAAAGGTACTGTTGTTACTAGCCGCCAATTTACTTGAATTTACAGGAATTTTACCTGTTTGCATAAGCATGAATTCGGTTCCAGCACTATAAGGGTTAATTTTCATTACCGGCAATTTAATTATTTTCCGTTTGTACCAGTTTGGCACTACCCATTCCAAATTGGGTATTAGGTTAACCGCTCGCTCGCTGCTCATTATTTAAAGTCACAGATGTATTGACGCTTTGGGAAGGGTTAAAAGGTGCGAATTCGTAGAGAACTAATATCCGGATGGTTTTGTAGAGTCAAAGACGTGAGTCATTCAAGAACTCATTTGCAGACGTAGTTGAAGAAGTAGAAAAATTCAGCATAGATTGCACAGTTGAGAATTCCAGGGTGACTCATTGGTTAAGCTGGCGGACTTAGAACTCGAGGGTCCCAGGTTCGAGCCTCACCGCCACCCCTGGTTTCGTGTGATTGGCATTTGGGAAGTCACTTTAGAGCCATAGCCTAGTACAGGTCGATCCAGAAAAGCCATTACATAATGAGATTTCACTTCTATTGGTCGTTGTGGAATAAACAGTTAGAGTTTGGTGATTGTTCAATTAAAGAGATCGTAAAGTTAACCCTTTGTCAGACAATAACGGCATTTGGCCGGTTTGTTGCAAAATACTGAAAAACAAAAGACTCGTAAAGAGCAATTTCTCCTTTTCCCATAATGATTTCTACCCTATCAGAAGATTATTCTCCAATATCACCACATTGTTAAATGTCGTCTGAAAACTCATTCAATTTTGGACAGTCGATTATTTGGCGTTTGGTAAAGGGTTAAAGGTGTGAATCGTATTGATGTTTGACGTTGAATTCCTGTGTTCTATTCTTGGACATGTGACAGAGTTTAGCTACATGTATACATGCTGTAACTATTTGTGCTGCGTCATGCAAAACGCTGTAACAAACTGGTAAATGGTCGTATTCACATCAAAGTGAGTGGTGGTCATACTATTACTTATGTATAACCGGTTTCGGATGAACAAATTATTTCGTGTATATGTATATACATGTACGGGTAATTATTCAACGCATTCAAACGCCTAATAAACAATGATATTGTGTATAAGGTGGTAGACGCTTTAGAGAATGAAAACTATTTAAAACCAATGCAACGAAAGAAGATTCTTTTCATGAAAAGCAATTTCTTGTTGCGTTACAATGCAACAGAGGATTCAAGACATCGCGCAATATTCAAATTTTACTTTTGGTCTTCCGATACTTTGATTGTTCAAAGGTTGAATAAGGTTGTTGAATACGGTGGTAAATTCTATCATTCTCGTCTAAACTAGAGTTAATACGTCATATTTCGTAACTTAAGCCTTAAATAACTGGGTACATTTCTAAAATTAGTATTTTGTGTCGTTTGCTTCCAAAACCTTGAATAATTTGCTTAATTTTAACGAGGAAAGTTAATCGGGGTGGCAAACAGGTTAGATCACAGGCCAGCCGCCAATTTACTTGGCGGCTGGCCTTGATCTAACCTGTTTGTATAAGCATGAAGACGGTTCCAGCACCAGAAGGGTTAATAAGTAGATCGTGGTTTGACGTATTTAAGAACAATTGACCCATTCAATAATATTCAATATTTTAAAACAATACCCTCCATAAATATATCGTACATATAGCGGACAACCTCAGCAAGTATTCAAACTAAGGAAAGAAAGTCGGTTATAACATAGATTTTGTTAATTTATACATTTTAGCCGCACTCCCTTTTTTCTTCTTTTTTTTTCTCCTTTTTTCGTATCAGTGCATGACCTTTCACGAAACGTCAAATATTGACGAGCTAGAACATTTCAAGACACCTCTGGCTCCGTTGAAGTGACCTTTGGCAAGTCACTTCAGAACCCTAGCCTAGTACCGGGGATCCAGGAAAGCCGTTACATAATTGAATATTGTTGATATGCCGTTAAACACCATTCAAGCAAAGAATATTTCAAGTGGGTCAGTTGCATAACAAAATGAACACCAAATTATGTTATAAACGATTTTCAATCATGGGACTACCCAATCACGTGTGATACAATTTTACTGTTTAAATTTGCTTCAACCACAAGCTCATGTATTTGAGTGTTAAATTGCCTACATTGGCAGAAAAAAGAAACCAACTATAACCAACGAAAAACAAACTTGTAACACGTTATTTCCTGCTGTATTAAAAGAATTGTTGTATTTTATCAAAGGAAAGAAAACATGGCTCGGACCTAATGATTGTTGAACGATGAAACGTTCTATTCGCACCGATCATCAGAATGTATGCGTACTGAATGATATGATCAATGGCGTTACGTGTATTAATGAACAATCCCCATAATCCGGTATTTTGAAACTCTTTCTTTCGTCGTTATTATTAAGAGGAAAGTGGGAATACTCCCATTGACAAAACATTTTTTGTTATTTCACCAGTATATTCATTCCTTGGTTTCAGGATGTGCAAACTGTTTCGTAGATATATTATCGGAGTTCACCTTCATAGGGTCACGGCTTTTAACCCGTTACCAAACAGTAACGACATTTGACCAGTTTGTTGCAGACGACTCTGGAAATCATTTAGGGAAAAAGTCTCGTTTTCCCACAATGTCTTCTGCCTTATCAGAAGATTATTTTCAATATACATGTAATGACATTTTGAAATGTCGTCTGCAATCTCTCTCAATTTATGACGGTCGAAAATTTGGCGGTTGGTAAATGGTTATGAAGACACTCGGATGAATCCAGTGGCGCCGGGGGCATCGAACCTTGAAGACCGGTTTACAAGTCCACTGTCTGTATTACATAGCCCATACAGGATATAAGGTATTGGTATGTTGCTATAGAAACATGCGCCAAGGTATAGGCTTGTTTTCGTTAACCCTGTACCAAACGCCAAATTGTCGACTGTCCCAAATTGAAAGAGTTCGCTCGTTACGAGCAATTTCTTCCTTTCCCACACCGTTTTCAAGAGTCGTCTGCAACAAACTGGTCAAATGTCGTTTGGTAATGGGTTAAGCTCTGCCCGCTCAACGTAAAGGTAAATATGCAGCGAAGCGTAAACGGGCTCTGGGAAATCCAACACGATTAATGATTACCAACCTGTTTATGATTCGACCTTGCCCATTTCTAGGAATGTTTTGACACAAAAACTCGAACGGGGAATTTTGTGTGCATGGTACAAATGGAGTGCGGTCACGGTGTTTTCCCGCTGCGGTTTTAACACATTACCTAACAATAACGACATTTTATCACTTTGTTGCAGACGACTCTAACAAAAACACTGTGGGAAAAGGAGTAATTGCTAGTAATGATCCATTCAGGGGCCATTTCTCCTTTTCCCAAAATGTTTTCTTCTCTATCAGAAGATCTTCAAATTTCATCACATTTTAAAATGTCGTCTGTACACTTTTTCAATTTGGGACAGTAGCAATTTTGGCGTTTGGTAAAGGGTTACACCAATTAGGTGTGACATTGCTATTTGATTACCTCCAGGGTTCAGTGAATAGTAAGGAGTAGTTCTTGTAAATTAAAGGATTGCTAAGAATTGAACTGGAAGATACATACTGATATCTCTTTGACTGATTTTGGTTTTCCTTTTGTCTATTCTTTTTTTTCTTCTTTGGGAGTGAGGGTTCCCTGATCCATTTTGACCTTAGGCAAAAGGTCAATGACACTCAAGGTTTTGTTTGTAAGTTGTTTCAAGAAATAGTTACAGTTAAACATATCATTGATAATTACTGATACGTATCGATGAATTGTGCCTACACGTACCTCTATTTCGTCATGTTATTTAACTTTGTATTCTATTGTTTTGTAATGTTAATTATAATTCGTAAATTAATGTGATGCTAAGGCCAATGACAAAGTGTTACCGACATGCCTGCTATTTGAAATAAATTCAACATTAAACTATTTCGTCGTGAAAGATAAAAAAAATAAGTGCCGGAAATTGTGTTTACTGAGGTTTTTTTTCTCTTTCTCTTTGAATAAATTGTGTAATGGTAGGCACCAGCATTCGACGATTCCAAATCAACCGGACCTCTCCTGATATATAGACTTGAAACGAGCTATCTATTCTTTACTCGCAGTCGTTTATTATATTCTGCGAATAATGCGATGTATGTAAATTAGAACTAAATTAATGCAAGGAAAGGGTTTAAAACTGAATAATGATATATAAGGTCACCCTTATTGTTGTTTGTATTTGTTTGTATTTGTTTGTAGTTGTTTGTATTTGTTTGGATTTGTTTGGATTTGTTTGGATTTAGTGAGTTTGTTCCCAAAACAGATACGTTGCGTTTACAGGTTTTATTTTTTGTTATCCCTAAGAATGGTGGGTTATTTTCTAGGAATATATTTTTGTGTCGTCTGCTTTCGGAAACCTTAAATAACTGTTTAATTTTGTGAAGGAAAGATACTCAAAGAAGCAAACAGGTGAGATCATAGGCTAGCCGCCAAATGGCCTGTGGCCTAACCTGGTTGCATAAGCATGAAGTTGGTTCGAGCATTATAAGGGTTAACAAACATTTTTGGTGTCGTTGTGCGTCTTTATGTTCATGCGGATTGTTCGATTATAAGGCATGTTTGTCGAGGTTCTATACGCAATACGTGTGGATAAGTGACACAAACTTTCACTGCGTAGATTATACAACTTAAAAACATCGGGGATAGTGTATTTATACAAGCATGAACGTTAATGAATAACAAATCTATCGCACATAAAAAAGGATCACCATGACACATCGGGAAATTACCTATACTTTTTTAATGTTTTTTATTTCATAGGCGACTGGATTTCCAAGAAGGAATCATGACTCATACTGTGAGTTCGGTGTTCGAGAATCCTTCTTTGTTCGAAATAATTACCTATAGTCATTTTGGATGTGTTCCATAGTTATTTTCAAGAAAGGATTTAGCCTAAATCACTATTTCCCCCGTTAATTTAGCGAACCATTGTCGTACTGGAACCGACTTCATGCTCATGCAAAAATGTTGTATCCAGGCCAGTCGCCAAATAAATTGGTGCGGCTGGCCCGTGATCTAACCTGTTTGCTACTCTGATTATTATTTTTCATCAAAATTAAGCCGATATTGAAGTATTTGGAAAGCAGACGACACAGAAATCCATATTAAGAAATTGCCCAGCACTATTAGGGTAAAACACTGAAGAAACCAACACGTTGTAATGTTGATTTTTTTATCGACTGATTCGTTACACCCCTTCGTTCTTACTAACTAAAATGCAGAGGTCACCGCATTAAACATTATCTTTGATTCATTGTTTACCGCAGGGAGCCCTCATTATCGACAAAGCAAAGACTCAAAATCATAGCTATCACTCTTAAATACTAAAATAAGTGAATAAGGCATTCTTATGTATCTGATAGGCAAATGCCCTGCATAAAATACAGCATTTTAGATTTTCAAGACCTGCTTCTAAATGTACGATAACCTACGGAAGTAATTGAACTTCCTATTAATGTACAGGACTCATTTTTTAGTATTATCGTACATGTTCCCTAATTTCCTACCAGTACTAGGCTAGGAAATGTGTCTTGCCCAAGGACACTCTAAGGCGAATTATTTGGCCGCCTTCGAGATCGAAACCGGGGTGACCGGTCTTTGGTCCTCGAAGCTAACCACTACATTACCGCAGAACTCCCCCTCTCCCTCCCTCCCTTCCTCTCTTTCTCTCGCTCTTCTCTCTGTCACATACACACGCGCACACACACCCTCACACAAACACCGGTGCACCTTGTACATTAATATATTTAATTAGTTCTCACTCGAAATGCATCGCTGCACGCAATCTATTCAAAACCCGTGCATATAGATTGCATACAACTCTGCTTTCTATTAAATCGTTTATAAAATGTATGCATTATTATCTCAACAATGAACAGATCTGCCTTCCCCTTTATAAACGAATACATGAGACTGTTGTCTCTTTAGATTTACTTATAAAAGAAAATCGTATTACACACGGCATGCATCGACTGCGTAACAAAACGATATTATTTCGTTCTTTTTCAGATGATACTAGTTTAACCCTTTGCCAAACGCCAAATTTTCGACTTTCCAAAATTGAAAGAGTGTGCAGACGACATTTCAAAATGTGATGAAATTGGAAAATAATCTTCTGGTGGGGCAGAAAACATTGTGAGAAAAGGCGAAATGCCTCGTTAAGAGCAATTTCTCTTTTCCCCACAATGTCTTCCAGAGTCGTCTGCAACAAACTGGTTAAATATCGTTATTGTTTGGTACTATTTGAATCATATCGCAGACGTGTGCATGTCGACAACCTCAAAGCTGCTCTCGATTTTCATCACCATTATTAATCATACACACAGCATAATTTCTAAGCTTAAAGGCACATAAAAGGAGATTAATTCTATATCAAACTATATTATTTGGTAAACTTTTGGTCAGTTTCAAATAGTTATCAGTAAATAAACCCATCAGCACAACTTAAACGTGAAAGCCAACAAAATATAACCCAGATTAACCAGTATGATAATTCATATTGTGTGATTCTTCACCCCTGACCTTGAAAGTTGATACACATATGTTTGAACCGACTAATCAGAATTCGTTATTTTGAATATGTAAACAAACAGGTTGTTGATAAACATGATTGAATTGGAGACAACTATATTTCAAGCACAAAATAACTTATGTTAAAGGAGTCTAAGGAGACAAATGTGAGGTGTTGAGAATCACTCGGAAAAGAAAACCATTTATCTACCCTACACCCTCCATAAAACAGAACTAAAATCAACTACTGTGTACAGCCAAATACCTAGGTGTCACAATAAGTAACGATCTCAACGGGTCTACTCACATAAACAACATAACAGCCAAAGCAAATAACTCCCTCAGATTTATTAAAAGAAACATTAAGACCAGTATTAAAAAAGTTAAGGCTAAAGCATATAACACCTATGTTAGACCCCAACTTGAATACTGCTCTACAATCTGGCACCCATGGCAAAAACCCCACACACTTAGATTGAAAAAGTCCAGAGAGCAGCTTCCCGCTTTGTCTGTAACAACTACGACCAAACAAGCAGTGTTAATCTTATGTTAGAATCCCTAAACTGGAACCCGTTACTTTATCAGCGCATCCAGTCATCACTCCTTTACTTTTATAAAATCAAAAATAATTTAGTATGCGTCGATCACAATCATCATACTCCTACACGAAATCTGAACTATTTGATCCCACAGTCCCGCACTCAGTACCACTCTAATTCTTATTCTCCCAGGATGATACGGCTTTGGAATAGTCTTCCCATCTTTGTACAGTGTAGCCCCAGTCTTGAATCTTTTAGATCAAGACTGGCCACTGTAACCCTATTGTAAAGTAATAATTGTTTTTAACCTTAGCACCTGTAGATCTTTTTTTAACCTTTTAGACACCTAACATTGTCCTGATGATGGCGGTGTTCCCTTCCAATAACAATCGTGAACATCGATTGTTGGAAGTACCATATAGAAGAAGTAGAAGAAGTCTATTTAATAGGGTCTCAATGCATTCGTAAATTAGTTCTCATGACTTTTATGAACATAATTAAAGAACTCCATATATGTTTTCAGCAATTTATTTGCACTCCTCTCCTTTTATGTGCCCTAAGTACATGTGCACGGAAAGATCAATATTTATTTGTTGGCAATTCTTTCAAGTTCACCTTGAAAACAAGAAGGGAAGTTTGAAGGGTATTTCCCGAAACCTTCCCGGACATATGATAGTAGGCGTGTGTAGTCAACCATCGGGAACGCGATAAACTTCTGTGAAAGTTTTAATTTTTTTTTTCATTCTTTAAATCTTTTTTTCTAATCTGATGAATAGAATGTAATTATGCTCGATATGACATCAAAAGTAGCTGTTGAAAGCATAATTCAAGAAACCTCAGTTTTTCTAAGTATGTATAGTGAATATGTGGTAGATCTCGAAAGCGTTGTCACGCTTTTGGATTGAAAAAAAAAACATTTTAAATTCGCTGTAAACATACTTTAACCTAGTACCAAACAGTTACGACATTTGACCAGTTTGTTGCAGAAGACCTTGGAAAACATTGTGGGACAACGAGCAACTTCTCCTTTGCCCACAATGCTTTCTGCTCTATCAGAGGACTATTTTTCATTTTCATCAGATTTTGAAATGTCGTCTGCAAACTCTTTCAATTTGGGAAAGTCGAAAGTTTTGCGTTTGGTTAAATGGTGAAAGAATTGAAAACAATCTAATTGTGCTTCTAATGTCTAGTCTTTAGTTCGTGTCATAAATCAAACAGTACATCTGTTGTGCAGTTTTTAGAAAGAAAAATTAACTTCCGAATTTCCTCACATCTGTGAACAAGCACCATTAACATATATACGATTTATTGCTTGATGAAGCATGATGTTTTTGAGAAATGGTTGGAAACGACTATGATGAACACTTCTTTAATTCATTTAATATTTGTATTAATGAACAGAAGGATTGTCGTGAACAAACACAAACACACAAATTTACATAAACGCGTAAGGTTTGGACGTCAAGTTATGTGACCATGTGACAAAGCATATGTTTGTCGCTTATTTAACCCTTTCTCAAACAACATATTTTTGACTGTCCCATATTGAAAGAGTTTGCAGACGACATTTCAAAATGTGATGAAATTGAACAATCTTCTTCAGAAAGAGCAGAAAGCCTTGTTGGAAAAGGAAAAATTACTCGTTTTCTAAAGTCGTCTGTAACAAAGTCGTCAAATATCGTTATTGTTGGGAAAGGGATAACTGATGTTGTCTTTATACTTTATACACATCCGACGCTCTCGTTTAGCACCAAAAGGAGTCTCGAGTAAAAACAGTGTTGGCACATTTTGATAATGTCAATAATCCGCTCATGTTTCGCCTTTACTCACATTGGTGTCTATCAATTTATTTCTTGTTTGGCAGTTGTAGTATAGTAGTATGTTAATTAGGTAATAAGGCCACCGGCCTATAATACACACAACATAAAAAGTAAAAAAGATACAACCTTGAATAATTATTTTAGTGATATATGTATACAGAATGAAACTTGTGCTCACAACTAACCCTTTACCAAGCGCCAATTTGTTTGACTGAGCCAAATTGGAAGAGTTTGCAGACGACAATTCAAAATGTGATGGAATTGGAAAGAAGCCTTCTGGTAGAGAAGAAAACATTGTGGGAAAAGAAAAATTGCTCGTCACGAGCAATTTCTCCTTTTCCCACAATTTTTTTTTCGGAGTCGTCTGCAACATGCTGGTCAAATGACGTTAGTGTTTGGTAATGGGTTAACCTAGATTTTTCTCAAAGACACACATGTCAAGTTAAGACACTTTGTCATACAACAAAAAGACATAATGACAGCGACAATTTAGGATACAATACAATGGTTGTATCTGCGACACAGTAGAATTTAGCTATACAATATTAGGAATATTAATGAAACTGGTGTAGAACGTAATATATATACAGCGATAGCTGACGAATACCACTGTTTTTTTTTTTTTTCGATTCCATCAGCCTTTAAAAGTCGCATAAAGAATTAGGCCTAAATTAAACCAACTAAACAAATACATCTGAGTTCATGTATTTCGTACGCTGAAAAAATCATGGTACTCCTCATTTATCTTAATCTATTATCAAAGTCAAGTCCGCGTTCGACTGTTACTGACATTTTGGTAATCTACATGTCCTTTGCTAGAAAGTGGTCGTCCAAATAGCACTAAGAAATCTTCAACCTCCTATCGGAATTCGAATCCGGGTTGTACAGTCCCATGTCCCCGACCACTTCACCATCGCTGGAACTTGATTTCAACTCTGCAAGCTCGGAGCGGTGGAACATTTGTCATTTGACTAATAGTTTAAACCTATTTATTTAACATCGATAGTTAAACAAGTTCATACAACTTAGATTAATCACTCTCAACATTCTTCCTGGATACATAACCAGTACTCGCGCCGAATGTGGATTAATGAAAGGTTGTAAGGGAGATCACGCTTCTCACAGATTCGAACCCACGACCCTAATGTCCAGAAGCCGACGCTCTACCCATCGACCACTGTCCTCCATTGTATTTGACACGTGTAATGTCATTTGACTGAATGTTAATCTTCAAGTGTCACGATTCCATGAAACGAGTACTTCAATCCAGTTTCCTGTTTTAAGTATCAATTATGCTGACCATACGTCACACCAGTAATCAATCAAGTACCAATATACGCAAGAAAGGGTTTGGTATACCATATTTATCCTTTTGGCCGTCAACCTAAATATGTGTTATTGTGTTCAAGTGTGACTCTTAAAGAAGGGTTTGTTATACGGGCAAAGTAATATAACTTGAACGCTGCAAAAAGCCTTAATTGAACAGTTTCGACTCAATTATTTAAAGAGCCAACAAATTGGCATCCACTACATCCACTTTAACCCATTACCAAAAGCTAAAGTTTCGACCGTCCCAAAATTGAAAGAATTTGCAGAAGACATTTCAAAATGTGATGAAGTAGTGAAATAATCTTCTTATAGAACAAAAAACATTGTGGGAAAATGAGAAATTGCTCGTTAAGAGCAATTTCTCCTTTTCCCTCAATTTTTTTCCGGAGTCGTCTGCAAAAATGCCGTAATTGTTTGGCAATAGGTTAAATCATCGCTTACGTCTTTCCATGATAACAAATATTTGTGTTCCTATCTTCCTTTATACTGTTCTAAGTATATTTTACCAATAAACCGTACTGCTAAGTATGTTTGTAATCATAAAACTGCAATTGCAACTATGAAAGGATGCCAGTCTAATTAAACATGATGACATTGTATAGGGAAATCGTGTTATGATAGGTGAATACTTATCATCAGTAATTTTCCTAATTTACAACAATATTCTTTTGTGATAAGCGCACTCAAATCGAATTTATTAGAGAATAATCATTAAAATGAGTTTCTTTCAATCCTTTTATATAGGGTTGTCGTTATTCAGTATAATCTGTTCTTCTAAAATTGGACAGATTACGATAAAGTTGTTTTGATGTATTAATTGTTTGGGACACTTTAGTTATATTGTACTATGTATATTTGTTGTATTGTGGGCAAGTGGCCTTCATTTACGAATAAACTAAACTTGAAACTACATCTTGTGTGAAAGGGTGGCAATTCGATAGATGCGCCGGGTCGTACAAAAACCAGTTAAAGCATCCTTCCGTCTCCTTCCATAGTTGTATTGGGACTGGAGAACTGGTTCCCGGTAAACCTGGGGATCATCACGATACTGTTGTAAAGATTGAACCCGGCGGCTATAAAACATTAATAAAAGTCTAAGTATCATACCAAATGGCCTCTTGCGACGGAAAGAACCACTAAACTAATGACGTCATTAAGCACTTATTACTTAAATGACGTCACCAGGAACAAAATGGCCAACCAAGTACCTCCGGGTCGTAGTCCTACTTTGTAATTTTGAGTCACGACTTGTGGTGCATTGTTTTGGTAGTAAGAGATGAGCTAAAACAACTCTGATGTATTTTCCGTAAAGATGATAGTCCTGGTATGTTCCCAAAGTTTATTTTGATTGCCTATTTGTGGACTGTTTGTTTGTGATATTGGTATACAAAAACATGTGTCTCGGCAAGATTTGACAGCGTGTGCACTTATTTTTGGACGGTCCTAGTACACTTTGCTCTGCAGAAAAGAATTGAGACGATTGAGGAGTCCATTCTATCGCATTTTTTGAAATTTAATGGAACAACTTTATATTCCAGCATATAGCTAGGGGTAGAAAACACTATTCCTAATTCAGCATAGTCTTAAAAATAACTGATTTGATATTGGAGTCTATGGGAATTCAATGTCTCAATAGTAGCAGGTGTATGACCATACCTCCTGAAGTGATTTTCCTTGTGTGAAGAGTACGTCTAGGATAAGCCTGTGACACACTAGTATGTCCTTTACTTATCAACTTTAGGAAAATATTTTCGTACGTTAGAACTTATAAACATGTAAAGTGTCCTAAATGAAAGTACAATATTACTACGTGACACGTCATTGGAAGCCTCTTGGAGAAACTCTCTGGTCTCATAAATAATGTAATATTGCTTAGCCCAAGGTAGAAATGAGAGGGAATCGTGTTCTGAACTACGCAAAGTTTAAGCATGAAATAGTTAGTAAAACGGTACCCAGCACTACATTCTATAATTTTAAGTCACTCAGTGCATTCACACATAAAATCAACTAATCAGTAGTTATAGCCAAACACAGCATGTGCTGTAGCAATAAGCGCCTTTGGGTATACTATATGTGAAGGTGTCTGGGATATTGTGGATGTAGACCAGATTCAAACCTTACCCAGTGGTCCGTAACTTTTCAATCCGCATAGCTCTCTAATACGGGGTGGTTATGCAAACACCATAAATGTGTAGATGTTTGTGTCATGAAATGCTAAACCTGTATTGAATGATTCATTGTATATGTATGTAATGATATATATTTTTGTAAAAGTTACAAAATAGAGACGAAATATCTATCTATCTGATTGTATTGTAAAGATAAATAACCCTAGATAAATATTCAGATGAGTCTGTGACGGATATCAAGGATCGAACACCAATTGAACCTTATTCTTAATTACATGCTTGCTAACTTTGACTAAGGAGAGAAAACATGAAACAATAGGAGATCTTGCTCAATGTGAGCATTTTCTGCATCAATAACAATCGTTACACATTATAACCGAGAACGTTTTTATTTTGATATTGCATTATTGTCTTATATCCTGATCCTGCAATTAGTTTCAGTTCAGACAAATAACGGAATCCGTTATGAGGGAATAGATAAACACAAATTCTAGATTCACGTGATATATTTTTCTTAACCAGTTTCCCCATATCAAATTTTGTGATTTGTCCAAATTGAAACCAACAGCAGACGTCAATAATAACATGAAACTAATTCTCCTTGTAGTTTATTGCAGACGACTCTGGAAAACAATATGGAAACAGGAGAAATCGCTCTTAACGAGCAATTTCTCCTTTCCCTCAATGTTTTCCGCCCTATCAGAATATTTATTTTCAATTTCATCACATTTTGAAATATCGTCTGCAAACTTTTCAATTTGGGACAGTCGGAAATTTGGCGTTTGGTAAAGGGTTATGATATTTGATAGAACCCATTACACAAAAGTATAATTACTATAATGAGGAGCAATAAATCCCTTTTTTCACATTGGTTTCGAAATATTTCCTTCTTTAACAGATGAGTTAATGAGGGGAATTTCAGAGTAAAGTGTAAATGGACCCTTAGAGTGCTTGAACCGAGTTCATGCTTATGCAAACAGGTGAGGTCCAGGCCAGCCGCCAAGTAAATTGGCGTCTGGCCTGCGATCTAACCTGTTTGCTGTTCTGAGAAATTGTCCTCATCAAAATAAAGCACATATTTAAGTTTTGGGTAAGCAGACGATACATACATTTTTTTTTAGAAAATTAACCAGCATTGTTAGTGTTCAGAATGAATCCGTCACGTGGTACGACCCGGGTTCATTGTCCACGTGTAATGGATCGAATAGGACCACCGTGTCCAGTTATGTTAATCCGACTTATGCTAGTCGCCAATTGTGATCTAACCTATTTGCTACTCTGGGTATCTTTTTCCTTGACACAATTAAACAGATGTCTTAGGTTTTGGAAAGCAGACTTCACAATTTTCTTTTTAGAAAACTACCCAGCATTCTGATGGTTAAACTTATCTCCCCCTGTGTGTGTTTCGGTTCCATGGCGCAGTTTGAGCTGGCCAGGGATGGTATTCATAATACTTGTATTAGTTGATGTTTAGTTAAAACTTTTGTTTACATCGAAACAAGTTCCTATAACTGTGATAAATCACTCTCAACTCTGTTTCCTGGAAACAGAACCAGTACTAGGCTACTAGCGCCGAATATGGATTCATGTAAAGTCGCAAGGTTGGTCCCGCTACTTAATGGTTAGTTATGTGTACCTATTTCGGAATAACTCAGAACTAGAATGACTCGTTATAGATCAGACGAGCTGGTATGTAATAGGCCAGCATTTTATCCCATGTGTTGATTCAGATCGATGAAGTTGACTCTATGGCATATTTTATAATATATGTATAAGGTATACGCCCCCTAGTACAGGTTTCTGTTCTATTTCCAGGGATATTATCTTCTATTCTCTTATATATTTTTCCAATTAAAAGATTCGCAGTTACACCCTGCATGTTTTTGTTGTCAGAGACCAAAACAGTCATTTTAGATGTATGCGTTGTAAGATTGTTTGGCATGTTTATATTTACAATATGCCGCATATTTCGTAACTTATACAATATTTTTAAAAAGGATATATTTTGTATGAGGTGCTTCTTCTATATTGAACTTTGAAGAATTTTAATCATCTATCATGAATTGATCAAGGAGTGGAATTGTACTTTATTACTGGTAACGTTTATTCTGTTAATGTTTAAAAAGAAATGTACAAATATGACTAATAAATAAAGACTTCCTCATGACTTGACGTATGGAAATGAAAGAGCAACTACCAATCTGATCACATTGATCTCCCCTTGCTACGCTGCGTCGACGTATAAAAATGAGATCACTGTGAGGAGTTTGAGCAATCACTATCGTCGCTGTTAATAAAGACGTGTTTACACTGAGAATGCTGGGTAATTTTTCTAGAAATAGATCTTTGTGTGGTCTGCTTTTCAAAACCTTAAATATGTTGACATCGTATAGTATTGTGTGATTACATAGTTTGGATTATAGTCCTTGATTAGATTTATCAATGTTGTGACATTAACTTTAGTTCTGTCATGATCATGTGAATGTAAACATGTAGTATGTTTTATATATTAACCCAAAACTTGTAAAACTTTAAGTTGATAAACATTTTTCTATCTATGTAAAATTGAGGCTGTTACATTCTAAAATATCGGGTTGTCATTCTATCCTCGTCACACTTAAGGGTGACGGGTTGAGGTAAACGTTCATGTGACGATACTTCCCATTCTCCTACGCAGTGCTCTTTTCATTTGGTTAGGAGCTGACAGTAACAGACTACTGAAGTGAAGCGAAGGGAAGTAATCCTACACGGAATTTAGAAACTTCCTGGTGGATGGCGAATTTCATATACATGTACAGTCAAAACTCTCTCACATACTATGGTCGACATGTAAAATAACTTAAACTCATTACCAAACAATAAAGATATTTAACCAGTTTGTTGCAGACGACTCAGGAAAACATTGTGGGAAAAGGAAAAAATGCTCTTAAAGAGCAATTCCTCCTTTTCCCACAATGTTTTCCGCCCTATCAGAAGATTTCTTTTCATCACATTTTGAAATGTCATCTGCTAACTCTTTCACTTTGGACAAGTCGAAAATTTTGCGTTTGGTGAATAAAGCGTTAAACAGTTTTATTGAATGGGTTATTTTTATATATTATTTCATTCATCATGCACAGGTGTGTACACATTGTATCAGGTAAATAGACGAAAATATTCCTTGCGGATGAATCAACGATAATATGACCACGTGACATGTTTTCAGGGACTACTTTTATAAATTTTAACGTTTACTGGTGTATGACGAGAAAATGACAGTTTGGGTTGTGTTTTTCAATGAAATATTGTATATCATCATTATATCATACTGTACCATACAGTGACATTCCTCAATAGTGTGTTCTTACACGTGACATCGACGAGTCGGTGTAAAAAGGTCGTACTTGCTTTTCGTTCACTGTTAACGATAACCCATAATGAAATGTTTGGGTTAAAACCCGTATTAACAATTCGTAAGTTATGATAGGGCTTTTTTTGGTTCCCCAGGACTAGGCTTGGGCTCTGAAAAGTCTTGCAAAAGGAAACTCCAGACGCTGAGCATTACACTGATAAACCCAGAATAGCAGTTATATGACAAACACAGAAGTGACGGTATTGGTTATCCAGTGTTATAGTCAAATATCGATGTGGTCATACACTCCAAATGGGTCACTCAAACCACATACAGTTTATGTCCCATTAACCAAACAATAACGACATTTGACCAGTTTGTTGCAGACGACTCTGAAAAACTTTGTGGGAAAAGGAGAAATTGGTCTTGGCGAGCAATTTCCCATTTTCCAACAAAGCTTTCTGTCCTATCAGAAGATGAATTTTCATTTTCATCACATTTTCGCATTTTGAAATGTCGTCTGCACAACTCCTTCAATTGGGACAGTCGAAAATTTGGCATTTGGTAGAGGGTTAAAGGTCACTCCAGATCCTAAGAATAGCACTGGTAAACCAAGGAAAGTAAAAAAAACCTAAAAAATAAGAGAAGCTCTTGGCTGGCCAGTGTTATATCAGTTGTGGATTTGGGTTAACACATCCCTTAAATGTAACTTCGACACGGTCAGTTTATTTTCCATTTTGGACGCACCAATTGCAAAAGATTTGAGATACCATTGTAACAGAAGATTGTATTTGTCTTATCCTAACGTAGGGGTTATTTAATGTACTGGTTAATTTTGACTTTGAACTAACATATCTTAACCCTTTACCAATCGCCAAATTTTCGATTGTCCCAAATTGAAAGAGTTTGCAGACGACATTTCTCCTTTTGCCACAATGCTTTTTGAAAGTCATCTGCTGCATGACGCAAAAATGTGGCGTAATGTGGTAAAGTATCAATGAACGATAGAGTAAAAAATGGTCAGGATACAACCCCACCAAGGTAAATCGTCCCTCTCACTCTATCAGAGCAATAACTGGATGCTGTATTCATGTTAAAAGTTCACAGTAATTAGACTAATGGTCCATGAACCTCAAGGTCGGAATTATCCTTAACACGTTCTCGGTTATATGTGGCAGGCAAAATCACGAATGATTATCATTGTGAGAAAAAAACAGGCAGGATAAAAACATCACGCTTTATACGTTCTGTGTTATACGTGACAGGCAAAATCAAGAATGATAATCATTGTAGAAAAGAATACGCAGGATAAAAACATCACGCTTTATACGTTCTGTGTGACACTCAAAATCATAAATGATTGTTATTGTGAGAAAGAACACGCGGGATAAAAACAGCACACTTTGTACGTTCTTTGTTAAACGTGACATGCAAAATCAAGAATGACAATTATTGTGAGAAAGAAAACGCAGGATGCAAACAAAATCAAGGTTGAAAAACTATTCGAATACCTTTTTTTTTGAATAACTTGCAAAACCACTGTGACAATATTTGGACAGGAGTAAATTATCATTCTTTTGTCCAAAGTGTTGTCAACTGAAAACATGTAATAGTGGTGGTCCTTTTTTTCAACGCAGAAGATGGGTTCAACACAGATGCTCTTCCTCGGACGTTTTGCATTCGCTGTATTCGGGCCTGACGGAAATTACCGAGGAACCCCGAGGAACTTTCCGTGCTTCCATACCAAAGTGAAGCCGACGGGGGAACGAAACAGGGCCGTAAGGTTACAAGTTTACAACGTTAATCACTGACAGGCACACTCCCATGCAACCGGTGATGCAGGTGAGGGATCGAACCCATATCACCACAATTCCACCGTTCTTACCACTGGGCGACCCATGCGTTCTTAACCCTTTACCAAACACCAAATTTTTTTCGACTGTCCAAAATATAAAAAGTTTGCATGCGACATTTCAAAATGTGATGAAATTGAAAAGTAATCTTCTGATGGGCAGGAAACATTGTGGGAAAAGGAGAAATTGCTCGTTAAGAGCAAGTTCTCCTTTTCCCACAATGTTTTCTATGGTCGTCTGCAACGAACTAGTCAAATGTGGTAACTGTTTGGTAATGGGTTTAACAGACTCGGATCAACATTGAGGCCATACGATGTTCCTTTTCTGATTCACATCTCGCGCGATGCGGTCTACGTCATAAATGTCACCAGGAACGAGATTTCCCGCGGGATTCTATTAATAACTTCAAATGAGAATAACAGCGTCCCGTAAATGTTAGTTTCCATTAATTGCGATTTTTTTCATTTTCGAAGTGATATTACCGTGGCATTTACCAGTATATAATTCAATATATTAACAGTGCTGCTTTACGGCAAGCCATACTCTCATTTGTAGCCATAATGAAGTCAATGTGAATTATTAATGTGTTTTTTCGAAGAACGTTTGTCTACAAGTAGGAAACAGAGACAATGACTTCAACAGACAATGACTTAAACAGAATATGACGCATGCCTATATTGTATTTATATTGGAAAGAATGAATTCGGATATTTTCGCTCTGTGAGTAACAAACGTTAACCATAAGAATACTGGGTATTTTTCTAAAAAAAGATTTTTGTTTCGTCTGCTTTCCAAAACCTTAAATATATGCTAAATCTTGTTGAGGAAAGATACTCAGAGTAGAAAACAGTTTAGATACAGACCAGCCGCAAATTTATTTGGCGGCTGGCCTGGACCTAACCTGTTTGCATAAGCATGAAGTCGGTTCCAGTACTATAAGGGTTTATTAACACCTTACTCTGAAATACCCCTCATTAACTCATCTGCGATAGAAGACAATCATACCAAACCAATGAGGCAAAGGGATAGATTGCTGCTCATGATACATTAGTACTTTTGCTACTATGGGCTTCCCACATCTCTTAAAGAAGAAGTTGCTAACATCCCGTGGTATCGTTAGATAAGGTGCGATAAGTATTCGTGCCTGTTAACGCTTCTATTGGAAAGCTGTTTAATAAATAAACGCATGAATTTCTTCTCGTGTGTTATGCCAATGTCACGTGACCAGAGCGGTCAAACGTTTCCGAAGACCAGCGATATGATGTAAATAACCTGATTAAATTCAAAATAAGCATCCCTTCCCATTTGAATATTGATAAAATCAATATTGCTTAGTAACACATCATTGGAAACGTCTCTCCAAGACGCCTCCAATGTCCCGTCTCATTGCAATATTGTACGTTCTGTTTATTTAATACCAATGCATATCGATTTTTGACTTACGCAAATAGGTTCCTAACGACATTAACCCTTTCCCAAATAATGACGACATTTGACTAGTTTGTTGCAGACGACTTTAGGAAACATTGTGGGAAAAGTAGAAATTGCTCGTAACGAGCAACTTTTCCTTTCCTCACAAGGTTTTCTGCTCTTTCTGAAGAATATTTTTCAATTTCATCACATTTTGAAATGTCGTCTGCAAACTCTTTCAATTTCGGACAGCCGAAAATTCGTTGTTTGGGAAAGTGTTAAGTAGATCGCTGGATAGTTCTTCATGTTTTTGATATGAACGTTTGCCCATATCACGGTTTTTTACCACACACATTCCCAAGGGACGGGGAAAACTGCGATCAATTGTATCTGTATATCACACGGTATGAGTGTGCTTCCAATCACCTAAATGTTTTGTCTGTTCCAAATAGCCAACAACAGACAAGATGAGAAAATGGACGATTAATTGATAATAATTGTAACCATGGTAACAATATGAACATTTGTCAATGATGAGCACATTTTGTTTGTCCACGATGATCTTTTATTTCGGATTTGAATGTTGTCGATTTCAAAAAGGACGCCTGTGCTAGATTTGTCTGTAAGAAATGTTCGTGTCTATATTTCTTTTAATGACGGTAAATGCCTTTTTTTTTCAACCATGTATTACTTATATTAGCGAATTTTACTTCTTGCTTCTTGTGTATGCCATCAGTGATGGGCAAGGAAATGGAGCCGTGCAAATAGACACACCACAGTGAAGTAATGAAGTAACTCCGCAAGGGTAACGAACCTGAATCGGCATGATTCTAGTATAAAACACAGACAAAAACTTCTAGACCACAATGGACGTATTTATCAGTTATCTATTTCGCATTGCAAGGGATATACATTTTTTTAACATATTCTTCTCACGACTCAACAGCTTTGTTTCGAACTTGACTGTAGAAAACAAACACAGTGATTACAAACGAAACGAAGCCATTATTTCGTCGTTTCATTTATTACCGGAAAGAGTATTGGTCATTACGGAATTGACTACAAAATTCGGTGTACGGAATAAACCCCCGCCGGAATAAACCCCCGCCGGAATAAACCCCCGCCGGAATAAACCCCCGCCCTAAAATAGGCCACAGCGGAATAAACCCTCACTCATTTTTTGCACAAGCGGAATAAAACCCCACTCATTTTTTGCATGTGCAAAATTCATATATTTGTATATAAAGCCAAAATGCATCAAATGTTGAAATTATTGTCTCCGATTGATCTTACCCGATTTCTTGAGGAATTAAAGCACCAATGAATATCCAGGGCCACAGGTCATACAACTTTGGGGTTGATTAGGTCCACAAAATCCACAATTTATGTTTTATTTTTACGATAATATCTAATGTATATAGTGGATATGGTTATCATGTGATCTGCCCCATGTGAGATGCTATAGCTTTCACTCTGTGTAGTTTTAGCTTTAAGAGCCAATTAATTAATCAAGTTTATTTTTCACAGATAGCACATGGCGGCGCTATTGAACATGACTATCATATTCGGGTATAGTATTCCGTATACAGCCATTTTACTCCGCTACACGTGTGGATTTAAAGCCAATCTATTAGACGAGCGAACGCATCTGACGATGATTCCAAACTCTGTGTTTCATATATTATCATTTGGATGAATCTGACGGCATGTTTATTCATGAGTCCTGGGTTTGAGAATAAATGTACAGTATCAAAAAGACTATCCCATGAACAACAAATCCGACACTAAGCAAACTGTATCTCAGATGAAAATCTGACACCGGGATATACACACATGTATAGATCTTACATTCATTTTTTTCCGTCCACACACAGTAAACACATTTATATAAAAACAACATCTATACATGTATTTCAAGATATAGATCAACTACATGATTATTCAAATACGAATTAGAAGTGACATTAAAAGGCAAAAAGTCACAGCTAAACAGTTGTTACCAATATAAAAGAGTGGAATAAGAGTAAACTATTCGTTGACATACTTTTGCAATAATATCACAAGTAGAAAGATAATTGAAATATTCTTTAATCCATTAGTAAACAGTAACAACATTTGACCCGTTTGTTGCAGACAACTCTAGAAAACATTGTGGGAAAATTGCTCTTAACAAGTAATTTCTCCTTTTCCAACAATGTCTTCTCCCTTATCAGAAGATATTTTTTCCAATATCATTTCATTTTGAAATGTCGTCTGTAAACTCTTTCAGTTTGGAACAGTCGAAAGTTTGGCGTTTGGTAGAGGGTTAAAAGGAGGAACACGGAAAGCCAAACATCACTATTGGAGCTTACCGTAGTGGTTCACAAGTGCCGAGATTCGAACGCGCGTTAGGAAGATCTTTCTGATCCCAAGTCCAGTCACCTCATCAGTATGGACTCATTTGTTGTTCTTTTTATGCCTCTATATGATAATGGTTGCAGAATATGGTTGCATACTGTGGGGAACGTTTTTGTAGAAAAGGATTTTAAGTTTTATCACAATATTTACAGTTGTAACAAAATAGCATGTGAAATTCATATACCATTTACCAATCGTATTTTATATTATATAAAAGGGCCAATCACTAATGTTGTTATAATGCGGTAATAACTTGTGGCCCAATCTGATTGCAATTATTATATGCATCTTCTTTAGATATGTGTTTATCTGTTGTTGTAAATATGTCATGTATCACATGTAAAACATAATGAAGGCGGATAACCCAGGCACAATTCGCAAATTATACTTCTACATATCTTTTATCGTGAAAGAGTCTGAACTTAACCTCGAACAAAATCGATAAAAATGCCTGCCTGAAATTACTAGATGTTTAAAGATCTTTGTTTATTTTCTTTATTTGAATTCTTTACTTTAGTTTATCTAGCTTCCTACCAAATAGACGTAATTTCTGTCTGTAACAAGCTGGGGTTGCGTCCTTTTCGAAGGAAAGGAACGATTATCGCAGCTCTAGACAAAGGTAATTGTATTTTATAATATATGTGATATTATGGGCCGGAGGCCTTTGTGTATAATAAAAGACTTGTAATGCAACTTGTAACTTGTATAATTAAGGAAAAATGTCCATAATTCGCCGTTTTGAAACTCGGATTATTTCGATCGTTCTCTGTTTACCACGTTCTGGGCCGGAAATATCCCAATTGAACCGATCCGTTCTGGACCCAGACCGATGTTAACCGAGAACTACCGAGGTAAATCCGATGACAGAATGATTTTCAAAATGGCAGAATAAAGACATTCTACTTTCAATATATAAATAAATAGAAGTCATCTTATTACTCAGCCATGGAGGCCCGTCTACATGCATATTGTGTATATTAATACACCCCCCACCGAGTGGCGAATCCCTCTCTAATTAGCTGAGAAGGTTATATGTGACGTCATGTCTAAATGGTATATTAAATATTTACACGTATCATCAAACAAACCCCCTTCATTACAAGACCGGTTCGTGCGAAACTGTACCGTTCGACCGTTTGTCGAACCGTGCATTCCCAGATCATCCTGCGTTTGAAGACAGGTTGATCCGTGTATAAAACTGTTCGAAAATGCTGTTCGAAAATGTTGAATTGAAATATTTTGTTGGGTTAACCCATCACCAAACAAAAACGAAATTTGACCAGTTTGTTGCAAAAGACTCTGGAAAAAACATTGAGGGAAAAGGAGAAATTGCTCTTAACGAGCAATTTCTCCTTGTCCCACAATGTTTTCTGACCTATCAGAAGATTATTTTTCTTCATCCCGTTTAGAAATGACATCTGCAAACTCTTTCATTTTCGGAAAGTTTAAATTTTGGCGTGTGGTAAAGTGTAGTCAACCATAGTGATTCGAAAAAGAGTAGGTTAATGTGTGAAGAAGTATTTTCTGTATATAGTTTGTATATTTAATCCTTTCCCACTTCAAACCAAATAAAGCATAGCTTTTCCTCTGTTAGGATTAAACGAGTTTGCCCATGTGGAAAAGCAGCCACGATCATCGCTTGGAAAGAATTACAACAAAGAAACACCCGTCTGATAATCGCAAGCATTAAAGGTATATTGGCTATATTCCTGTTGCCGAAATACGGATGAAAACGGTGAAACTTAAAATCAATTCAGCCATTCTACGAACGAGCATAGTTAATTTTGTAGAAAAAAACGTGTCAGAACAATTGTGACAAAATAAAAATTTGCTCACTATGAGCGAATTTTTTTTTAACCACCCACGTTTCGATTTTTTCTTATATGCTTATTGTTTGCATATCTTTACATGGATGTAATTCATCACGTTATCCTTCGTCTTTAACTTTGCCTGCTGCGAAATACAGGACCATTGAATGTGTTTGAGGTTTGGGTTTAAACACAAGATGGGAGTTTTTCCATGGATGGACTACGGATTGTATAAACCCTCGATCTGATTTCGTGACATTAAGACTAGACTTGACCAGCTGATATGCAAATTGTGCACGTGAGAGAGATTAACTACTCACCGAGCTATTGGGAATGGCTTCTTTCTCTCCATTCCTTTTATTGTACAACTCTGCCATTACGAGTCGTTTTATCCCTATGTAATTTTCTAATAATTGTAATTTGCTTTGTCTGCTTTCCAAAACCTTAAATATCTGCTCAACCTTGATGAGGAAAGATATTCAGAGTAGCAAACATCTTTTCGTAAGTCAAAACTGATATACGTGGAAATCGTCATAAATGAAAGTACAATATTGTTATGTAACACGTAATAGGAAGCGTCTAGGAAAGACGTTTCCTATGATGTTTTACTTTGTAATACTGTTTAGCTTAATATTACAATAAGAGTGAATATTGTTTTGAACATACACACTTTTTAGCATGAGATGTTAGATGTTCAGTAAAACGCTGCCCTAATATTCAACTATTGTTTATTTCTGAAGGAGAGAGTTATGGAGAGCTTTAAGTGGTTCCCAAGTGGCATATTGTGTTATAGATATCACAAACATCATAGTTTTATTTTTGTTAATATAATCATTTTGTATCATATTCGGTCAATTCATCCTCACAGTGGTATTTCGGTATATGGTGCACACATGTACAACTTTTTGCGAAGTAATTTGACCTAACGGCACTCCTGGTGATTCACATTTACTGACTTCTTACAACTTGAAGTGGTTTACTATTTCCAAACTCAAACTAAGATTAATCGAATATATCATGCTAAAATATAAACTTCCTTTCAGCTTATGCATTGACGATTTTACCAAGCGTGATGAACATTCGATTCATCAATGATCGAGATAGTAAACTAGCGAATATTTACTCGGGTGGCATCTCTTAAGAGTGAAAATGATCTGTTCCAATGAGGTTAGATTCTGTTTTCAACAGCGTTCAGTTCATTTTAAATACCCAAATACGACCGACACAATCGACCCCCCCCCCCACAACAATCGAAAGCAATAGCAGACGATAGTTATGCAAGATAAAATATGTCATTTTATTCCTAGAAATTGTAGACGGCAAAAAACTGTGTCCTTTGTTACATAACGTTTTCGCCATTGTGAAAACGAAAACAAATTGCTTGGCACGAGAGTTATGAGTATTCGGTTTTAGTTATTTCTTCGACTTGCTTCTGTGAGTACAACAGTGATGGTTAATATGACTTAAAGAGATGGCTCGTAACCTTCTTCTAAAAGGATGAATGTTCAATATGAAACATTTACAGTAAAATGTACTTGCGTTATAAACAACTTGTTCAAGCTTAGTATGTCTTCTTGACGATAAATCAAAGATAGATAACTGTGCATGCAACAAACGAATCTCAATAAGCACGATATATATACAGCTTAGAGATAATTCAGCCCTTGTCCGTATTGTAGTTAGCGATAGGTCAAAATTGAAAACAACAGCATACTACAGCATCACATGCAAAGAGATCCATTTAACATTGGATAAAGAAATCTTTGTTGCGGAAGGTAATATTTCTCATGAAGTACTACTTATCATACCGTCATATTTGTTTTTGAAGTCTTCTGCATTAGACGCAGAAAAATGGGATTTTACGGAGAAGGGGATTTAACCCTTTACCAAACGTCAAATTTTCTACTGTCCCAAATTGAAAGAGTTAATGGATTAAAGTTCTTATTATGGGGCACCACATCTATCTTTTTATGGACAGCTCACTACCATCATTCTGCCACTGACACTTATGAATACCATTCTGTTTTATTGATACGCTGTTTGGTGAGGCTATTGACTCTACTAACTTATAGTTTTCACCATAAGTATCCTGGGTACCGTTTTACTAAACCGTTTACGGTTAAGATTTGCATAAGTAAAACACAACAATTCCTCTGATTTTAATACTTGGAGAAGAAATATTGCAAAGTAACACATCATTGGAATCGTCTCTCCGAGACGCTTCCAATGACGTGTCACATTGCAATGTTGTACTTTCCTTGAAGATACAATCCATGTGTATCAGTTATGACTTACGAACTATTTTCCTTAAGTTGTTTAGTAAAACGGTACCCATGTCATTACAAAATAAGCCAAAAATGTGTGATTCTGGCAAAATACATAAACGATAATTCAATCAATCATAGAATTAAACCAGTCAATCAGCCATCATTTGACCAATACGTGATAGGCCCTGTTCTATCAGGCCGTGTCTCACTGTTAAGTGTGCTATGTCCTGCATATTAACAACAAGATCAACAATATCTCCACCCGCTAATGTACCTGGCAAACACAAATGACCGATCGGTCTGTAAATAAAACAAAAACCGGTTTAACCGAAAGCGAGGTTCAGATTAATCCGCAAACATGTGGTTCCATACTTGTTCTGCTGCTTCTTTCTCATCATTATCGTCTTCTTCATCGTCCTTCTACTCTTTCTTCATCATCAGCAGCATCATCATCATCATCATCATCAGCATCATCATCATCATCATCATCATCATCATCATCATCATCATCATCATCATCATCGTCATCATCATCATCATCATCATCATCATCATCATCATCATCATCATCATCATCATCATCATCATCATCATCATCATCATCATCATCATCATCATCATCATCATCATCATCACCATCATCATCATCATCATCATCATCATCATCATCATCATCATCATCTTCTTATTCTCCATAGTCTCGTTCTTCTTATTATTCTTCTTGTTTTTCTTTTTCTTTATCGTCTTCTAAATCTTTTTCTTCATCTAACTCTTCTTCCTTTTCTTCCTATTCTATTTCGTCATTCTCTCATTCTTCTTTTTCTTCTTATTTTGTTCTAGGTCTTCCTCTTCCTTTTCTTCTTCTCACTCTTCTTCTTCTCACTCTTCTTCTTCTTCTTATTCTTCTTCTTCTTCTTATTCTTGTTCTTATTCTTATTCTTATTCTTTGTCTTCTTCTCTCTCTCTTTTTCTTGTAAGTCTTTCTTTCTTTTTCTTATTATTCTTATTATCATTCTTCCTGCTCTTGTTCTTACTCTTCTTCTTTTCTTTTTTTTTGTTCTTGTTCTTATTCGTTTCAATGTCTTCTTCATCTTATTCTTCCTCGTTATCTTCAGCATCATATTCTTTTATGCTTTCTTTGTCTTTATCATCATTTTCATCATCATCACCATCATTTTATTGTCCTTCTCTTTCTTCTCACTCTCCCATATGCTCTAAAATTGACCAAGAGCAAGTTGATTGGACCATATTCACTCCGTGTATTTTTGGAACTAAGTGGTAATGCGAATGGAATATATCCAGTATATAGGTAAACGATAAGGTTACCATAGGTCAAAATTCGAAATGGTGTGGATAATAGAGGCAAGGTTACCGGCCTTGATGTTGTTTAAATGTAATTGTTCGGCAACATTTCGGTTTAATAAAGGCTAAAAACGAATTAAGACGTTCGGTTGGAATTACTTTGGGTCCCTACGACCCTGCTATTTGAACGCATCTGGTTTATCCAATGAAAACACCTCTGACATGATACGAAATATTGATCTTTTCGAAATCTACGTCCGTGTCATTTAGACTAATAACCACGTTTAACCCTTTACCACCAGATTATGGACTGTCCCAAATTCAGAGAGCTTGTTGACGGTATTTCAAAAAGTGATGAACTTTAAAAAATAATCATCTGATAGGGCAGAAAACATTGTGAGAAAGGGAGAAATTGCTCGCCACGAGCAATTTCCCCTCTTCCCACAATGTTTTCCAGAGTCGTCCGCAACAAACTGGTCAAATGTCGTTATTGTTTGGTAATGGGCTAATGGAACATCAGTGACACATCTGTGTCTAGATCGTCATGACTAGGATCTGCTCAAAACTCCCATGTCGACTGACAGCTCGCTATGAATACTTTGGGACTCAATGTTATATTTACATAACATACCTAAATCGATATTTGGCATGGTGTATATTTATCAATGAGCCATGTTTTATTTATTTTGAAATTGTTAACCCTTCCCTGTTTAAGTAATTAGAATGAAGAATAAACACATTGAGTGTTTAACGTATTGCTGTGGTAAGTTCTTTGTTTCGTCTGCTTTTCAAAACTTTAAATATCTGCTTAATTTGGTTAGGAAAGATACTCAGGGAAGCAAACAGATTGATCAAAGGCCAGTCGCCAATGACCTGGATCATATCTGTTTGCATAATCATGAAGTCGGTTACAGCACTATAAGGGTTAATGCTCGAAATTGACATTCATCTCTACAACAGCTCTATTTTAAGATTCTCATACATTGCGTAAATGTTTCATTCGACGGAGCACCAATCTTTTTATCAAAGTGATTTGTCCCAGTTTATATTATGAGAATATTATTCGTTATATTCTTACAATCCTTACCCTTAACTTTGAAGATATCCCATTATCAAAATACATGTAACCCATAATTCCGAAAGCGGTCTTCAATATAAGCATTTCTCCGTTCAGCTGTTAAGTGCAAAAACATAGTCTTTTACAAAAGGGGATTACTTACTCTAATTTACTCAAACCATAATTGGACATGCACTCACATTTCTTGAGTGATATAGAAAATCAACTCTATCATATCTGTTTTCGGGATGCTTAATAATGTCATATTTCCTGGTAAATGTTATAGAAAATAAAACCATTGTGAATAATGAAAAATTCACCAGTTTCTTAAGGATTGTTGGTTTGTTTGTATGTTTTTTGAAGTTTTCGTGTAATGCAATTTTGATATTCTTTGTGCAAGTTAAAAACCTAAACATTCTATTCTGGTAAAACGCGTGTATTGTAAGGGAAGAGAAACTGTGTTGTGTGTTTTACCGGCTACTGTCTTTAAATCATGTCGACGGCTTTCCCTTGTATTGTAAGGGAAGAGAAACTGTGTTGTGTGTTTTACTGGCTACTGTCTTTAAATCATGTCGACGGCTTTCCCTTGTATTGTAAGGGAAGAGAAACTGTGTTGTGTGTTTTACTGGCTACTGTCTTGAAATCGTGTCGACGGCTTTCCCTTGTATTGTAAGGGAAGAGAAACTGTGTTGTGTGTTTTACTTGCTACTGTCTTTAAATCGTGTCGACGGCTTTCCCTTGTATTGTAAGGGAAGAGAAACTGTGTTGTGTGTTTTACTGGCTACTGTCTTTAAATCGTGTCGACGGCTTTCCCTTGTATTGTAAGGGAAGAGACACTGTGTTGTGTGTTTTACCGGCTACTGTCTTTAAATCATGTCGACGGCTTTCCCTTGTATTGTAAGGGAAGAGACACTGTGTTGTGTGTTTTACCGGCTACTGTCTTTAAATCATGTCGACGGCTTTCCCTTGTATTGTAAGGGAAGAGAACTGTGTTGTGTGTTTTACCGGCTACTGTCTTTAAATCATGTCGACGGCTTTCCCTTGTATTGTAAGGGAAGAGTGTGTTGTGTGTTTTACTGGCTACTGTCTTTAAATCATGTCGACGGCTTTCCCTTGTATTGTAAGGGAAGAGAAACTGTGTTGTGTGTTTTACCGGCTACTGTCTTTAAATCATGTCGACGGCTTTCCCTTGTATTGTAAGGGAGAGAAACTGTGTTGTGTGTTTTACCGGCTACTGTCTTTAAATCATGTCGACGGCTTTCCCTTGTATTGTAAGGGAAGAGACACTGTGTTGTGTGTTTTACCGGCTACTGTCTTTAAATCATGTCGACGGCTTTCCCTTGTATTGTAAGGGAAGAGAAACTGTGTTGTGTGTTTTACTTGCTACTCTCTTTAAATCGTGTCGACGGCTTTCCCTTCTATTGTAAGGGAAGAGACACCGTGTTGTGTGTTTTACTGGCTTCTGTCTTTAAATCATGTCGACGGCTTTCCCTTGTATTGTAAGGGAAGAGAAACTGTGTTGTGTGTTTTACTTGCTACTCTCTTTAAATCGTGTCGACGGCTTTCCCTTGTATTGAGATTCCCGGCTCATCTTGGATCGAGAAAGATGCTTAATCTTTAGAATGCGGGGTAATTTTCTAAAAGAGAAGATTTTTGTGTCGGTTGCTTTCCGAAACCTTAATATCTGCTTCGTCTTGATTGTAAAGATAATCATAGTAGCAAACAGGTTAGCTCATGGGCCAGCCGCAAAGCAAATTGGCGGCTGGCCTGAATCTAACCTGTTTGTATAAGCATGAGTTCCAGCACTCTAAGGGTAAACTGACCAAAAGTGCTGGTCAACCGGGGTAAAACCATGGGCCTTTTTGAGTCATCTAGAAAAAATACCCCTCTCTAAGAAATCAGCATCTTCCTCTACCGGGACATGGGCTCTCTCAGAAAAAACATCGAAAGAAGTTCCAAGTTTTCTTTTCTTACCATTAACCTTTTCCCAAACGCCAGTATTCGACTGTCCCAAATTGAAAGAGATTGCAGACGACTTTTCAAAAGTTGATGAAATTAGAAAGTAATCTTCTGATAGAGTAGAAAACATTGTGGGAAAAGGAGAAATTGCTCGTGACGAGCAATTTCTACTTTTCCCACAGTGTTTTCCAGAGTCATCTTCCACCAAATGGTCTAATGTAGTTATTGTTTGGTAATTGGTTAAGCATTGGAGACCATTGAGGGTAAATGAGGACACACATACATGTTATGGGGAATGAAGGGTGGTTGAATAGTTTAGTCAATTCATCAAGTCAAATACGTAATATTGTCGTGCATATGCTATTTAATTCATAACCCGATACCCTTGTGGAAGTCCACTGTTTGTACGAGAGGAACAACCCTGTATTCGCAAACTCGTGTTTCCCATTTTTTCATACGTTCATGGCAACTTATATCAATTCAAAAGAAGCAGATATTTTGAAATTTTGAAATAAACAGATCAACATGTGATAAGGTGAGGAATTGCTCTTGAAAAGCATTTATTCATTTTATCATAAAGGGTTTCTATTCATCTTTATAAGAAAATACATCTTAATGTACTTTAGTAGAATCTTAACCCATAACCAAACCATAACGACGTTTGACCAGTTTGTTGCAGACAACTCTAGAAAAAAATCTTAACGAGCATTTCCCCTTTTCCCACAATGTTTTCTATCAGAAGATTAATTTTCAATTTCATCACATTTTGAAATATCGTCTGCAAACTCTTTAAATTTGGGACAGTTCAAAATTAAGCGTTTGGTTAAGGGTTAAACGAATAAATTGGACTTGTTCAACATATAGTTTACCAATGCGGTAATAGATATAAATAGTTCATTTACCCCTAGAATGCTTGGTTATTTTTTAAAAATAGATTTTTTGTCACGTCTGCTTCATTAAATATTGAATATTACATATCTGCTTAATTTTGATGGGGAAATATACTCAGAGTAGCAAACAGGTTAGATCACAGGCTAGTCGCCAATTTACTTGGTGGCTGGTCTAGATCTAACCTGTTTGCATAAGCATGATGTGAGTTCAAGCACTATAAGGGTTAACGGAATTCTTTATTGGTCTTATCGGTTCCTTACAAGGAACGTTCCTAGACAATTAAAGTAGTCTTATCTAGCATTTTGACATTTGTAAGCTTATTGATTTTTAGGTTATAAAGTATAACCCTGCGTATGTTAATGATTCGTTGTTTTATTAATGTATTCGTAGTTTTCACAGAAGAAGCATGTCACATAGATAGGTATTACAGTGCTGTTATAGATAAGAATTTAATCGAAAACACCCAATAATCCATCAATTCTAGTTATGTACTAGTAATTTGAATCGTCTAATGACTTTTCTTTCCAATCCACATATATTCATTTTTCAAAATATGCTTTTGCCGTCTGCTTTGGCTCTCAATTTGGACTAGTCAGAACGTTTAGTATGAGGAAGAGGATCAATAAATGGGTCAAATAACAGCCGATAAATCGGGCTTCTCCGTATGACGTCACAGACAGAGTAGATTATCATTTTAACTCATTCCTTCATATGTAGTGTAGATTATGATTTAGCTCATGCCTTCATATGTAGAGTAGATTATGATTTAGCTCATGCCTTCATATGTAGAGTAGATTATGATTTAGCTCACTCCTTCATATATATAGAAGACTATGATTTAACTCATTCTTTCACACGTAGAATAGATTATGATTTAACTCACTCCTTTATATGACGAAATTGTCACTGGTCGATTTTGAAAGCATAGGGGTATTTAGTTATCCTGCGCTCAGTTCTATGTAATAACAGTAATATGTATAGTACTGATCCCATGATAACCATAGACTCTTGTGATTGGAAGTACCAGCAGACAAGAACAGTAGCTTGTATGAAACACACTTTATTCGTAATATTGTGACAGAAAGCAGTTTGCCTAAAGGATGAATTGCTCACCATGGGCGATTCACCATTATAGAACAGTTGATTACAAATATTATGTTTACAACATATGCGGTAAAGTGAGAGATCATTGAGTTAGGGGGTTAACTCGAACAATCAACATTATCATGGAAATATTGGACTAAGCAATCCTTGATTAGATTTTAAACACGTTTAGATCGTCTGCTTCTTTCTTCAACAAGGATGGTTTTAATTTGTATAAGAAGCATATCGAGGGTCCAACGCAATACTATAACAAGTGCTTCTTGTTTGTGAAGCACTTGCTATAGTCTTGCGTTGAACCCTCGATATTTAAGTCAGCGACGAATACCTATTACACCGGTATGACAATTTGTAATCGACCAAAATTGAATGAAACAGTTGGGGGGTTTGATCGTCTGATATGGTGTTTAACCCTTTCCCAAACAATAATGACATTTGACCACTTTGTTGAAGACGACGTTAGAAATCATTATTGGAAAAGGAGAAATTGCTCGTAACGAGCAATTTTTCCTTTTCCCACAATGTTTTATGCCCTATCAGAACATAATTTTCCAATTTCATCACATTTTGAAATGTCGTCTGCAAACTCTTTCAATTTGGGAGAGTCAAAAATTTGTTGTTTGGGAAAAGGTTAAGTCGTCATGAGTTTTTCAGCTTTATCGCGGTCAACGACCAATACTCAATACCTGTTGTACAACGGTATGGCAAGCTGTGATCGACCAAATCAGAATAAAACAGTTGAGGTTTTTTTGTAAAATGACAGTTTTCATGGTAACCGATTGGGGCAAAAATGTCAAAATAACCATACCATCTTCAAAGGTAACAAAATGATTTCTGGAAGCCTTATTAACACAAAAAACATGAATCCATACATTTAATAATTTATAACTCAATGGTATTTTAAATTATTACAATCTGAACAATTTTTGTAATCTAAATCAGTTTTTCAATTTTTTGTATTTGACAAAAAAACAATAAAAAGTGGTATGCATATTGCAAAGAAATGAAGATATTTCAAAATTCCTTTCATAGATTTTTTTTATTTTTCAATATGTGAAGTAAAATTTAATCTTGAAATATAAAATGCCAAAAAAAAGGATATGTTGACGAGTTGGTTTTTCTGTAAAATGACAGTTTCCATGGTAACCGTATTAGAAAAGCATTTTTAAAAACGACTAAAGTTACTTTAAACTTTAAAAATAGAAGCTTTGGGCTTAGTATGCATGAGAAATATATAACAATGTTAATAACCTTTCATAGTTTTATGGATAATATGATCATTCTTTGAAAACAATTGCATACAGTAAATTTCATCCGAATAAAAACGTTTGTCCGGCTACTATGCAAGTTCCTCTTAGGTAACAGATTGTTATCTCCCTTGGATGCGCAGATGAAATGCGCAGAAAAAACTACCGAGAACGTCCTTAATATGCTTTTGCAAATATATCAAGTATTTGACTCTTACTGTTTGTTTAAATGGACTCTGTACCTCCAATGTAATTTGCGGTAAAATCATTGCTGCTACACATGAACGAATTGTAACATGGAAAAAGTGTTTCGAGGCTTCAGTGCAAGACTATAGTAAGTGCTTCGTGTTTTTGAAGCACTTACTATAGTCTTGCACTGAAGCCTTGGTTTGTAATGACGTTGGATAAATAACATTGTGACAAAAATATGAATTGTTGAACAGTTCAGACCGGCCATTTGGGTTTTGTAGAGAAGATGGTAAAATGATGCTCCAATAGTTATTGGTTCTACTTGCATATTTGTGTCGTGTGTTTCTTCTACTCACATTTCACAGATTAGCAGAATTAGTGTAAGTGGTTGTTTTCCTTCAAATAAAGTGAATGATGGCGTTGAGAATGGAAAGACACGCTCGAGGTGGGAAATCTTATTTACTGATGTTGAAACCCTTCAATAATATAGTTCCATACTTCTGTTTTCTACCTGCTAATCTCAGGTTTAAACGAAATATGAAAATATAGGGGCGGAAGGGAAAAATGAAAATAACAATTCTTTTGAATTATAATTTCTACTCTTCTAGATGCACGTGCTCTCGGTTTATCATTTCATCCATGAGTATTACTTACGAAATCTTTTAATTTGTGACAAGCAAATGTTGTCGTCTTGTACTATTATAGGTACCCTTTTCTCGTGAAAATGTTTCAGTGAATTTATGATAACGTTGTGATGCGACGTCAACATCGATCGTAAATAAGCATGTTTAACTATTTGAACATCGAAGGAGATGAATAAATTATAACATTCTGTAGTATGAACCAAGTTTTTAATCCGTTCTCAAATTTAAAAATAATCCCTCATTTACACTGTATACGCATTTCAGCGTTTGTTCGTTAGACGATTAGGATATATTTATGATGAAAGAGGAAATTGAGCTTAATGGACAGTACCTTACATGTATAACAATAAGTTCCTCCATGCATCACAAAGACTATCAGCTGGTGCTTCCATATTGAACCAGTAACAAGAACAGAAAATATATAAAAGAAAAGGTTAAAACATACACAAAATATTTCCAAAGATATTCAGAAACTAGAGTGCGCCTGCACGTAAAGGTTTTTACGATGTAAATGGAACTTGCAGTCAGTACCATGATTATTTCAATCTTAAAGAACATGTGCTCCTTGTCTATAGTCTGTCAGGAGTGAAACAGTTGAGACACGACAGATTTGAGGCACTGAAGTGCCACCGTCGTGTTTTTGATACGTCCAAATTTGTGCGTCAATGATACAGTTTTACGTGTATTTGATTGGAGATATTAACAGTTTCGAAAATATTTACTGTTACATCATAATCATATTATAAAAATAGGCTGTTACCATTTCCACATATTTGGTTTACTGGTACATGTTAATGTCTAAACTAAAAGCACTAGGACAAGAGGGTTGCTTTACTTATCCTGCAAAGTAAGTTGTAAACGTGTATTTGACCATTTTGACAAAAGAAAGGTTTGCTCGTTATGAGTAACTTCTTTGGTCACAATAGTTTCTTGCTATATCTACTACAGGGGCGGCATTTTGAGATATCATAAAGTAATTGGAGGTCACAGCTTCACTCGGTTTATGGGTCAGAATTTGTTATCTTTTTTGTCAATATTTGGTCGAGTGGTTGATAACCTCAAAATGCGATCAGGATAGAGGACATTGCTTAACCCTTTACCAAACGACAAATTTTCGACTGTCCCAAATTCAAAGTTTGCAGACGGCATATCAAAATATGATGGAATTGGAAAGATATCTTCTGATAGAGTAGAAAACATTGTGGGCAAAGGAGAAATTGCTCTTTAAGAGCAATTTCTTCTTTTCCCGCAATATTTTCCAAAGCCGTCTGCAACAAAGTGGTCAAATGTCGTTATTGTTTAGTAATGGGCCAATTGAACCAATTCGCCAACTATAGGTATGAGTTGCATTTAAATCTGGCGATGTAAATGAAGAAATTGTTCATGAATAGCTTGTATGATATATATATATCATATTTATGTATCGCCACATGTATTAAAAGGTACATTATTCTGTTCCTCTGCGTATTTGTAGTCGATTCATTTTGTTTTTACAACTTTGATTGTAAGACCTAACGTTGCGTGCTGCTCATCTAAACAACAAGATATTGGTAATACTAAAACATTGCACCGACGCATCGATATCCTGGACGAAAATGACATTTCAAAACGTGACGAAATTGAAAATTAATCTTCTGTTAGGGCAAAAAACATAGTGGGAAAAGGAGAAATTGCTCTTTTAGAGCAATTTCTCCTTTTCCCACACTGTTTTTCAAACAAACTGGTAAAATAGCGTTAGTGTTTGGTAATGGATTAAACATGTTGCAGGCATATAACGATGCATGGCGCATTAGCGATTGAGGAAAACTCCTGAATACATCTGTCCATAGGGGCTGAGCAAGCTTCATAGGATCAACAACACTCCGTCAACCCATTTTATCTGAACCGGGATTAAACATGGTGCAGTCATACAACGATGCATGGCTTATAAGTGGTTGAGGCCAATTGCGGTATAAATCTGCTCATATGGGCTGAGAAAGCTTTGTAGGATCAACAACACTTCGATCATCAACACAATCTATCTGTAACGGGATATGAATCCACAAGTATAGACGTGTATAGTCACCGTGAGGTTAAGGCGTCTGCATCACGACAGGGAGGTCGAAGGTTCGTTCCCTTAAGAAAATGGTCCCATTTTCTCTGGCGAATGTTTTTCGTGGAACTTGTTCCGAAATGACCGGTTCGTGAGCTGCGAGCTAGTTAAATTAATGGGTTCCGACTAATAACCGCTTGACGCCTGGCATAGTGATAGAAGTTGGAGGTACTTGGTATATAAGTGAGAAGTTTCTCATAAGCCAAACTGGCTAGCCTTTTTAAAAGGGATGACACTATAATAATCAAAACCTTTACCTTTACCTTTATCAAAGTCCGATACAATGTCTGAATAATAACCACTAGACCACGAAGGCCCTATATCTTCGACACTAGATGTTCGACCCTAGAGAGATATGCGTGGACAGGGGTCATATTGTCCTTTACATGATAAACATTAAATTAAGTAACTATCATTGCTTAGATAGGTCAAATAAGCGCCAAAAGAAGTATAAAAGACGGTACTTGACACTGCACCTGACCCTGTCTTGTTTGTCTTTATTTCCAACGTGGACATGCGATTTAGTTTAACCCTTTAACAAACGCCAAATTTTGGACTGTCACAAATTGAAAGAGTTTGCAGACGACATTTCAAAATGTGAAGAAATTGAAAAAAGATCTTCTGATATGGCAGAAAATATTGTGGAAAAAGGAGAAATTGCTCGTTAAGATGTTTGTTTCTCAACCGTCCACAAACTTAATGAACCGGTTGGACATTGGATTATCAAATTGTGTAGAATGTGACACTTTTAATCGTCAGACATCTGTCCGCCAACCCTTTCTACCACATTTAAGGACTTCAAGAGGAACTTCTCCTTTTCCCACAATGTTTTCCAGAGTCGTCTCACACACACTCGTCAAATATTGTTATTGTTTGCCAACTACTTAATGACTAAAGTGACATCCAATACACCACTAGGAACAGAGAATGTGTTCTAGTGTTACAATGTCAAGCGAGAGAATTGTATTTACTTTGACAGCCGCGTTTATCAAAAGGTTTATTTTTCCTGCCAAAAGGGTCGCTTAAAACTAACATGGCCGATTTGGGATTCTAGGTAAAGGACGAAAAGTAACTTTAAGTTTATTTGTCTCTGCTCGTATTGTTCTTTTTTTGTTTTTGTTTTTTTCCTAGAATATATCACGTTCATGTATCTACTGCAGAAATCTTGAGAAATCATTGTGATAAAAAATTGTAACAATGAATTCTACCAAATGCCACAAAAATGTTGTTCCTTTATATTATTCTTGGTCGTCTGTTATGGCTTTCACTTTACACGAGTAAGAAATACCTATAATGCGGAATTGGTTCATTCGTATAAAGGTCAGATCCATCCATGACGTAGAGTAAGATTATACCCAGAATTTTCAAAACTCACAGATTTTGTTTATTGTTGCTTTCAAATTGGAGTAATCACAAATATTATGTGAGCGTTTGGTTAAGGAATTGATACCAATGAACAAACTAAAGCACCAAAACTGTTCGTCGCAAGTGAGCATGTAAGTCCGTAAATAGGCGTTAAAAGGACTGTCCCACATATGTTGAGACTTTAGTCTTTTTTTTTCAAATGGAAAGTTTTCTACGAATGAAATGACAACATAGATCTTTTAAGTTCGTTAATACTAGATACAATATTTACTTCTAACCTCTTTTCTTACCGAATCGTAAAGATATAGCACGTTTATGTAGATTTAGTAAACTGTTGCAACGATTTATTTCGTAAAAAGTTATCTAAATGTGACATACCAAAGTATGTGAGTGGCAGTGTATTAGTTACCATCATAACGTGGTTCTTACAAACATTTGAATGTGAAAACCCATGCCTTATTTTTCTCATGCAAAATGTGGTATCAAAGCAATGTAAGGAACACTAACTTATTTCACTATTCTTAACCCTTATAATGCTGGAACCGACTTCATATTTATGCAAACAAGTTAGTAAATTGGCGGCTGACCTGTGATATAACCTGTTTGCTACTCTGAATATCTTTCCTCATCAAAATTAAGCAAATATTTAAGGTTTTCGAAAGCAGACGACACAAAAATCTATTTTTAGAAAATTATCCATCATTCTAAGGGTAAATGCGTTTATGAGTGTTAAGAAACTCTAGAATTAAGAAAAAAGAAAAGGCCTTTTGTTTTTTAGTGACAATGAATGATGAAATCACCATTTTAACGTTTGTAACTCACGGAAGACAATATGTGAGAAAGTGCCTTTAACAGACATGGGTCCCGTGTTAGTGACGATTTCCTAACTGTCATGTTGAAGTGACGGGGCGGTGATATCATTTACATCGACCAACCTAATTTCCCGCTCTACTCGTTTTATATCGTGGTATACATACCTGTGAAAGGTATAGCTGGATATTTGGTATTTTCATCTGTAACGCAGTTGTTTTTTTGTGTTTTTTGTTGATGATGTTGTTGTTGTTGTTGATGTTGTCTTTTCAAAAGCTAGGTCATTCACCATCCTCATTTACAAAACACGCGCTCATCTGCGCACCCCTGCAAACATGGGCATGTAAATGTGCATTATGCACACGATGGAAATGAAAGGATATAAGAACTTGTAGAGGAGATATACATATTTAAGACAGTTATACCTTAAGAAGATGTTGTAGATGTAAACCAATTCACAATATCTCTGCTTTAACACAAACGAGTTAATATATCAGGGAAGAAATAAAGCCATGAGTTTAACCCATTCTCTCATGTTGAAATAGGTCACTGACCGAGCATAGAGTGTCAAAAAGCAATTAAAATACTTTCTGTCTAAGGTATTAACTAGAAATCATTATGGAAGGATTATAGAATACTCATTGAAATTAATGCATCTTTTTGTAGGGTGTTTTCTGAAGTCCTCTGTAGTATAACAACAGCTGCCTAACAGAAGCCAGTTACCTCTTATAGCGCAGGAACCGACCTCATGCTTCTGCAAACAGGTTAGATCCAGGCCAGCCATAAAGTACATTGGTGGCTGGCCTGTGATCTAACCTGTTTGCTACCCTGAGTATATTTCCTCAACATAATAAAACAATTATTTAAGGTTTAGGATAGCAGACGACAGAAACTTCTTTTTCTAGAAAATTACCCAGCATTCTAAGTGTATTTTCAGGCAAGAATGTGGCTTGTCATCCTACGCACCAGGTAGATAAAGATGAAGCGACCTGGGGTCGAGTGACCAGAATGAAATATGAGAACGCTTCGTCATCTCGCCATAAATTACCAGAACCAACAAACAATGGGACGTTTTGACTAAAAAACACACCATAAAAACGACAATAGACGATATCCAAAAGAATATTCTAATAGAATTGTACAATAATGATAGTATTCAGAAGACATTATGAGAAACCCCTGCGATGCGAACAGTATCTCATTTTTGACATGATGGCTTCTTTATTGTTGTGAAATGTATGCCTTAAGCCGTTACCAAACAAAAACGTCATTTGACCAGTTTGTTACAGACGACTCTGGAAAACATTGTGGGAAAAGGAGGAATTGCTCTTAAAGGGCAATTTCTCCCTTTCCCACAATGTTTTCTGTCCTATCAAATGATTACTTTTCAATTTCGTCACATTTTGAAATGTCGTCTGCAAACTCTTTCAATTTGGGACAGTCGAAAATTTGTTGTTTGGGAAAGGGTTAAGCCGTTACCAAACAATAACCACACTTGACCAGTTAGTTGCATACGACTCTGGAAAACATTGTGGCAAAAAAAAGGAGGAATTGCTCTTAACGAGCAATTCCTCCTTTTCCCAAAATGTTTTCTGTCCTATCAAATGATTATTCGTCATATTTTGAAATGTCGTCTGTAAACTCTTTCAATTTGGGACAGTCGAAAATTTGGCGTTTGGTAAAGGGTTAAAGCTAGTGTATATAGGGTAAGTGGTTTCATACCCACATACCTCAGTGTCATATGACTGTTAATAATGGCATAGATGTGCGTACATCCCTATACATAAACACGGTGATAGTATGGTAGTTTGATAGTATTTCTCAAATACGTATGACCTCATGTATGCAAAAAGGGGTATTGGTTCGCCCGTCAAACATATTTCCGATTAACCATTTTAGAAAAATGAATTTTAACTCTTGCCCAATAATATCTAGGTTTGACATACATGCACCGCACGACATAACCATTAGAATGCTGGGTAATTTTCTAAAGATAGATTTTTGTTTCGTCTGCTTTCCAAAACATTAAATGTCTGTTTAGTTTTGACGAGGAAAGATAATCAGAGTAGCAAACAGGTTAGATCACAGGCCGCTCGCCTGTGATCTAACCTGTTTGCATAATCACGAAGTCGGATCCAGCAATATAAGGGTTAAGACACCACCGTGACTAATAGAGAAATTTCTCGCGGCAAGTTATTTCTCTACTTTAATCACAATGGTTTCAATAAAATATTTTATACAAACTTTCGGTTTTGGGGGGGGGGGGTTCTTCCGTTGTTCCTTTCAACTTTTACAAACCACGCGTATACCTGATCTTGCCGCTACATCAAATGTGCTTGTTCACAGATGAGAACATGTAAAAGTCAAATGGAATGTTATTCAAACATATCAGTATTTGGTGTATGAAATATTTTCAAAAGTAGTCAGTAAATTATTATTAATTCAGGAAGCGTCAATATAGCAATTATGTAGAATTTATGTGCTGCACTTCTTAAAACCGTGGCAACACTTTTGGGTCTAAGTACAAAATAAGTCAATGTATATACATGTATAGGCTCTTAAAACTTAAATATAGTCTTATTTTACTTCCTATGGCTATTTTCAAGTACGACCCATAAGTCAGAACATCTACTTCAGTAAAGTTTTAAAGAGATGAAAGTTGAATATCCAAATTTCCTCTCATCTATGAACAAGCAGCTTTAAGGAATGTATTTAGAAATAAACATCGGGGAGTGGACTACCGGGAAGATCCGCCGAATTTTATAGCATTGATTTTACTCGACCTTCTTCGTCAGGTTTAAGTCAACAAACGACTCTCCCCATGTTTATCATCTCTTTATCAAACAATACATGAAATTAATGCACCTCTTTGACAACTTTTGAAAATTGTCATGACAACAGGGTAAGTTGTCTAACCCTTAGAACGCTGGGTAATTTTATAGAAAAAGATGTTTGTGTCGTCTGCTTTCCAAAACCTTAAATATCTGCTTAATCATGTTGAGGAAAGATACCAATAGTTGCAAACAGCTTAGATCACAGACCAGTCGCCAATATACTTGGCGGCTAGTCTGGATCGTACCTGTTTGCATAAGCACGAAGTCGGTTCCAGCACTACAAAGGTTAAAAGACCAATTTCCCTATTTACTAACACTATGTTCCATCTTACATATCGTATATTTTCAACACTGTTCACGAAACCAAATATAAACGCTGTATTCTTTTAATTCCCACGTCACGGTTTTTTCTAAATGTTCGACCAAATAATAAAACGTAATGTTGTTCTAGAATTACGATCAGCAGTGCCCGTTGCCGTTTTATATTTCCACCAGTAAGACCATATAAGGGTAAAGGTCAAGAAGTCAAAACTCAGGGTCTTCATTTTATGTTCACCTCTCTGTGTGTAGTCAATGGAGGATATAATTAACAGTAATTTGACAATCGGTAAACACATACCCACATTTTATTACTCCAACTCTAAAGCATCTGGAATTGGCATATGTATAATGCATAATTGCATTTTGTTTGTGCTATTTGGTAGAAACAATTGTGATAAAGATGAAATTGTTACATGAGTATTTTGTCTCTTATTCTTTTCTTTATCAAGGTCACGATGGTTTCTGAATGCTTTGTATGGTCGGAATGATTCAGAATGGCATAACATCAAACTTCGTATACGGTTTGTTTAAGCGTCTTCAAATGTAACTTGTTTCCAGAGCAGTGATGACATATAACAAATATTTTCTCGTTGATTTTCATAGTTAATAATACCCACGGATTATTGTTGGTTTGCAGACTCATTAAAAGTATTACATTTATTTCAATTATCAACATTTAACCTTACATTTAACATTTAACGTTACATAAGGAAAGGTTGCTTTACAACGTTTTCTCTTCTTGTAATAACGGTTCCTAACTTATATCACAAAACAATCATCAGTTTTAAACTGTATGGCTGTCATCTGCTGTTACTTTCAATTAAGACAAGAAATGATATGTCCTTTCAAAGAACATATATACCAAACCTCCAAACTTTCTGCAAGTAGCAGGGAACCTTCTCGTCTTAGCCCTTTACCAAACGCCATATTTCCGACTGTCCTAAATTGGAAGAGTTTGCAGACGACATTTCAAAATGTGATGAAATTGAAAAATGATCTTCTGATAGGGCAGAAAACATTGTGAGAAAAGGAAAAACTGCTCGTTACGAGCAATTTCTCCTCTTCCCACAATGTTTTCAAGGGTGGTTAAATGTCCTCATTGTTTGGAAATGTGTTAACGCATTAACATAAAAGATTATCTGTGGTCAGCCTTGTACATCAAGCCATCTAGTCCGAGACTACTGGACAATAGTTGGGTTCTTTATAGCACACTCTGTTTTATGGAAGTAACCCCCTTTAAAAAGAAAAGGGAAAGAATACTGAAGGCAAAAAGCTTTCACAACTATACACACAGTTTGATACAGAATGGTGTATTAGTGTAGAGGTGGTCGCAAGCATAAGTAAGACTGTACGTTCGAAAGAGCTTTTGATTTAGGGGTTTCTTTTCCAAATCGGGACTCTTACGTTATTTGATCCCTCCTTTGAATTAAGGATATTGACCCCTAAACTATCCGCCGTGCAAAGTTATTAAAATACATTTATTTAAAGTGTCATCCCAGATCGCTTAAAGAAAATTACTTGAATCGATCAAAGATAACACTCTATTCTTTAATATCATGTAGTTGTATAGCTGGTGTGCAGTTTTAAAGAAACTAATTTTTAACTTCAGTTTTCCTCACATCTGTGAGCAAGCAGATTTAAAGAGATATTTTTGAAGGACGGTCAAGGATCGTACAATGTCAACATCGCATGAAATATTGATGGTGTCAAATAAAGAATGAATACAATTCACACGAAAAGGCGTAAGTCATATCGAATTTCCATATATGGTGTTTACTTTATGAAGTTGACGAGCGTATTGACGCTTTCACAAAGCTTCTAAATGAAAAAAATCAACACATTGTCTAAACGTACATCTGTTAATAAGAACCGAGATTTTATTTACCGAATTTATAATGAATGCTTTTTATATAGACGAGATGTAATTTGCACATTTTGCACTGTATTTTCAAGTAGTTTATGTAAATAGTAGTAGGCTATGATCACTTTAGATCTGCATACAATCGGGGAAAACATATTCTAATCAAAATAAATGTGTTCAAGATGAAGCACTGCATTACATATTCTAGATAATGTAAACACTGAACATTAAAAAGATCACTCTGATAATAATATGTGTTCAAAACCCTTAGAATGCTGGGTAATTTTCTAAAAGTATATTTTTGCTTTCCAAAACCTTACATAACTGCTTAATTCTGATGAGGAAAGATACCCAGAGTAGCAAACCGGTTAGATCACAGGCCAACCGCCAATTTACTTGGATCTAACCTGTTTGCATATAAGCATGAGTCGGTCCCAGCACTATAAGAGTTAAACCAACGTACAACAGTCGAATATCCCTCCCCCCCCCCCCCCCAATTGTAAGACAACGCTTTTAGTATATACCTCGTGCATGGAAGGCTTCGGATTCGAACTTGAGTCAAGCCTCACTAGAAACTAAAACCATTGCTAAGTGATGCATAGTTGTTACGTGTAAATATACCCTGCATCAGTCCTTTCTTTCAGGGCGTAGTATATATATATATCACATTAAAACGCCATCCTCATTAATTAAACCCTTTAATTCTAACACGTCAACACTTCAAACACAATATACAGTAAAAACACTCTTTACATTTTCGTCAAATCTGAAAGTATTACCCTACTTTGTCTGCTGCTTATAAATACAGCTGTACTTGATTGTTCTAACATTTATTTAAATGAAAAGCCTAATATTGCCTGACCGTCCTATAGCTTTCAAAAACTGGGAGTTGCAAAATTTGTCGATCGGTAATGATTATTTGTGTCGTCTATACCATTCCTAACATTTCTGAGAAAACGAGTCAAGACGACCTTTTTCTACCAACTACTTCTTCTGTCCAAATATGTTCACGAACAGTTTGTAAGAATCAGTTGCTTTATATGATACATGTGGCCAAGGAAGAGATTGGTCACTGTGACCTTTTTCTCCATTTGTCATAATAAGCTAATGAATGACTTCCACAACTTGAGCAGCTTTTGAGTGACTTTCGATGAGAGGCTTGTATTATCGTTTAGTCATACAGAAAAGCATTAAGGAGGATTTCAAGAAATCGTAACAAAAGTGGACCTGCGCCTGTGTTATCGAAACATGCATGATTCGATACCTTCCTTACGCTCATCATTCTTGCTCAACTTTGGGTATAAGTAAAAGCATCAAAGTTTAGTGGTGATTTAGAAATGAACTCACACTCAACTTATTTGCTCAAACTTAAGTTTAAAGCAATGGTTTTGGGTCAACCAAATTTCTGTCTCAAGTGACGTGATATTTTATTTAAAAAAAAGCGACATCAAGACCACGGACGTCTGTCTTATTCAGCTGAGTATAAATAACCGTACTAAAGTATAAATAATGGTTTAAGTTAACCCATTATCAAACAATAACGACATTTGACCCGTTTGTTGCAGACGACCTTAGAAAACATTGTGGGAAAAGAAAGAATTGCTCGTAAAAAGCATTTTTTCCTTTTCCCACAATGTTTTCTGCCCTATCAGAAGATTATTTTTCAATTTCATCACATTCTTATATGTCGTCTGCAAACTTTTTCAATTGGGGACATTCGAAAATTCGGCGTTTTGGAAAGGGTTAAAGAACAAAATCATATATTTTAGCACACGGGACCAGGAAGTCTCCAGTGCAGTTATATATCGCATTTTGTAAGTCTCACATAATCGTAGGTGTTCCGAAACAACTCATTCTGGACTACAAAATGTTCAGGTTCTCATTTAAAATTTAAGTAATGATTGTTTGATTTGAAAGGGTTCAATATCTAAGAGAATGATAAAAGAAATGTTCTATTCTGTTTTACATACCGTTTCCAGCGACTGGTAATTTGTATTCATGTAGGGACAAACAGCTATTGGTTGTATGATACCGTCTCGGAAATTCTATAATGGTAACAATGTTAAAACTCCGTACAAGACAAGTATTCAACGAGGGAGAAGGGGGTATTTAGTTCCCTACCATTTATTTATCATTCAAAAAGCCCGGCACACCTCCGCCATGTAAGACGAGATGAAAGGTATCTGATCTGATCCTTGCCTTGTTTCGCGTTTTCTGCTGTAGACAGATATAAAACCGGCGGGTGTTATGGCGACATTTGACCACTTTGTTGCAGACGACGTTAGAAAACATTGTGGGACAAGGAGGAATTGCTCGTAACGAGGATTTTTTCCTTTTCCCACAATGTTTTCTGTCCTATCAGAAGATTATTTTCCAATTTCATCACATTTTGAAATGTCGTCTGCAAACCCTTTCAATTTGGTACAATCGAAAATTTGGCGTTTGGTAAAGGGTTAACGACAACTATTGCAGTTATATGTGTAATTGTTTGATAGCTATTGGCTTTCATTATGATAAAATTGGTAGACCCTCGTGAAACTACAGTTTTCGTCTGTTTATATATGGATAAAACGCCATGGCAATAGTGGATTTCACCAGTACTAGGCAGGGCTCTGCAGTATCTTTCCCAAGGATACGTACACGAAAAAGCACTGGTGAGGATTGAGCCCTGGACCCCCGTGTTAAGTACTATACCTTAACTACTGAGCCACGCAGGACCCCAAAGTGTTTTAAAATGTTGTCTGCTGTGTATATGTAGAAACCTTTCTGTATTTAGGGAAGATATAACATTGGCCACAGGAATGTGTATCTCAATCCCTCTTATTCCCGAAAATTGATAGACCTACTCGACTGTTTAAATATATTCTAGAATCACTGTAGAAAAATGAAATAGCTACGTGGTTATCCTTCTGGCCAGAAAGAAAATGTTGGAAAAGAAAAAAATGCTCAAACGAGCAATTTCTTCTTTTTCCATCAATATATCCTACATTACATTCCATAACGATTTTACAATGTCCTCTGCAATCTTGAGTCCAATTTTTAGACGAAGAAAAAAAACGATCAAATTGGTAAAGAGTTGACGTTGGCATCTGGAATGCACTATCCTTCTGTCGACCAAAAACTCGAGAGTCAAGATTTCAAACTCTTGTTCATAATATATGGGCATATGACAATGTTTGTTATTTGTGTTTTACTGATAGGTATGGATTGAGTTCACATGTTTTTCGGGGGCTTTTTTTAATAAAAAGTTGAAGGGGATATAATTGTACAGTTGAGTTTGAGGCTGGGTTGGTGCGGTGTTGGGTGGGGTTTGTGTGGGGTTGAGATAGGGGGAGGATCATTCGCCCCTAACCCGTGACGACATGTCCGACGAAAAATGCTAGCCGATAAGCTGTAGGGGTCCTGGTGTAGTTTCATTCAAGGGTTCAATGCAAGACTATAGTAAGTGCTTCATATTTATGAAGCACTTACTATAGTCTTGTATTGAACCCTCGCATTATTCGAGATCTAGAAGTATCCGGTATTACAAACACGAAATAAACCATGAACACTCCTTTTGGAAATTTACTCAATTCTACATGCAAGCTATGGAAAATCATAAAACCGCTTTGCAAATTCGACAAATGATCGGGTTAAACCCAATGACGTCACGTGATATGAGTGTTTGGGATACGGAGAATAATTAGCATGAGTGTTTGTTCATTTGCTTTTTCATCTATTTATTACTTGTCGACAATTTGCTCACCTGTTCATATACGTATCTAATTACTTGTCTATTATTTATCTACATGTATGTGTCTAGTTGTTCATATACTATTCATTAAAACATTTGTGTTAGTCTACCTATTCATTTATTTATTCTAATATTCCTTCCTTATTGAATTCATTTGTTTTTATCTTTTCAATTTTCCGTCCATTCATTAAACGCTACCAGAGAAATGGATGAAACATTGGTTTAGGGAATACACCACAAGATAGTGTAAGGGACAAGCTAATGGACCAAAACATATTCCCAAACAATAACGGCATTTGACCAGTTTGTTACAGACGACTCTGGAAAATGTTGTGGAAAAAATGGCGTTTGGTAAAGGGTTAAAGGTGCTTGTTCACAGATATGAGGAAATCAAATACAACTAAATTGTTGTTTGGCTCTGTAGACCTTAACTATGAAGACAACTGTAAAATCTTCCTTACAGTAATTACCTTCAGGATAGCAAAAGGTAGTATTTCATTCAAAACAACACCTCATTCCTTCGGTCGTAGAACCTGGGCCCCAGTAGCACAATATTCACATCACGTTTTTCATTTATTCAACTTTTTCTTTTTCCAAAACATTCCTTTTCATTTGTTATCTCTTAAAGGCCTAGTTTAGTCCTTCTTTAAGTGACCCCCCCCCCCCCCAAACCAATAACCAGATGCCCACCCGGGGTGATGACCAGCTGTGATAATTAATGGGGATTACGTCACACCATGTATAGCACTGTGTCAAACTGAAAGGTTTCTTTTGACCAATTATTTTATAGAGGACATTTAAGTAACAAAATTGACAATAAAAAAAATTATGCTTTAAATATTTTTTTTTTGAAGTTGGAAAGGTTTGTTTAGTAGGGGATTATTTTTCTTTTGTTAAAAATTGGTGCCTTATATAAAGATCAATATATGTAATTATGGCTTACAGAATGGTTAAAGTTCCTCTGTAGTATATCATACTCATCATCATCATCATTATTGTTATCTTTATCATTATCATCAATGTTATATTTATAACAAGTGCTAATTTATTGAATAACTAACTCATTATTTTCTTCATGTTTCTTAACATTTTATTAAGAAAAATTTACTTATCTTATAAATCATTGTTTTGAATAAAGAAATCAAGAATTAAACACTTATTTCTATTCAATATTCCACATTATGAAAACCTAAGCAGAATCAGAGACATAGATAATATCTATGTCTCTGGCAGAATGACATTTTTTTATTATATTATAAATATATTTTTTGAATTTTGGATGTTTTTGCTTAGACGATTAGGGGATTTATTTTTTAAATTTGCACCTTATATATAGATTAATTTATATAAGAATGACTTGCAGCAGGGAATATTATAGTTCCTCTGTAGTATATCATCATCTTCATAGTATATCATCATTATCATTATAATCATCATCATCATTCATTTTATGATTATAACAAGTGCTAATTCATTGAATAACTAACTCATTATTTTGTTCATATTTCTTATCAGTTTATCAAGAAAATATACCAATTATGTAAATCATTGTGTTGGACAAAGAAAACTATATCCAAACACTTATCTCTTATCAATTTTCTACATTATGAGAAACCGAAGGGTTGGGGTATTACGTAATCTGACCACTGAAATGCCCCATTCCTTATCAAGTAATATAAAGGAAATTTGCTCCATGCTGTGGAACTGTATTGTTGCCTTGTAGGGTGCCCAGTGGGAGATAAGATACCAGACATTCCAAAGACTAGGCCTTTAATTGTCATATAGTAGAGATGTGTTTTCCAAATTTGCCGGAACATTAATAAATCAATAATTCAACTTATACATCGTACATGTGAAAACATTCATGATAATTACAATACGTAAATACCTGCCAAGGGGATGGCCGAATCTAAACTGGTAGAACTTGTGGCCAAACCCTTTTGCCTTATCACTCGTTTGCTTGATTAAATGTACATGTAACTTTTGTAAATTGTTATGGCAATAAAATATGTTTAAAGAAGATGTGAGGAAATTTGAAAGCAAAAAAAAAATAATTTCTTTGATAATGCACACCGGTTGTTCTTTTATATGATATGCAATGAAGAATAGTCAATGGACGTAAAATTGGATCGCTTTTAATTCTTTACAGTGTGCATACAGTGAATTACCCAGAAGTCTTTTTATCCAAAACCGTGAAGCGCTATTGAGATATATCGCATGTAAACTGTACATACTTAGATAAATTGACGCTTCCTGGATTAATCATGCTTTCAAGAGCTACTTTTAAATGTACAATAACTGCATTGTTTCCATGACATTTTATTTTGATTTCCAAATTATCTTTCCTGTGATCAAGAATCTTTAATCCTTTACCAAACGCCAAATGTTCGACTGTCCCAAATTGAAAGTGTTTGCAGACGACATTTCAAAATGTGATGAAATTGAAAAAGAATCATCTGATAAGGCAGAAAACCTTGTGGGAAAAGGAGAAATTGTTCGTCAAGAGCAATTTCCCATTTTCCAACAATGTTTTCTAGAGTTGTCTGCAACAAGCTGGTCAAAAGTCGTTATTGTTTGGTAATGGGGTAAGGGAACACACATTTCTCACTTGAAATTTGTCTCATTAATAATGTGTGCGAAACTCATATCCTCAGCTATGATAACTTTCGACAACACCAAATGAAAGTAAGCAGCTGTTCTGTTCTAAAGTGTAAAAAAAGAAAACGCCGTCTTTGTGATAATTAGATAGAAATCCTTATCAGGGTAGAGAAATTATAAGCAACTGTGACAAACGGAAAATTTCTCGTGTTGAATGATTTCTCATTTTGTCACAATGGTTTCTATCAATTATCATTAACAACATGTTGTTGGTATTGATTTCATTTTTTGTCGTCCTCAAAATCTCAAATGACGATGGTGGTTTAAAATGGATAAGTTCGTTTTCTGTTTGCTATTCACTGTTTGTATATAATTCACTTGTAGAGCTTTTGTATGTGCTCTATATGTATTTTATTCTGTTTTTTTTTGTATTTTCCTCACGTTTATGTATTGACTATGTAAGTAGGAGTATACAGTGAAAGCAATACAATTGTCGTCTGCGGCGCTTTCAATTTGGATCTTATTGCGAAAAATGAAATTTTTATTCTCGTCAATTCATTATCAAGCATTTTGTGTCAAGGAATAGTATTTGGTTGCCTTGGAAACCGTTTCTTTACATGCAAAACAGACAGGGAGATCAAAGAATCGGTTTACTAAACGACCCAAGGAAAATATTTGCATAGGTCATAACTGATAAACATGGACAGACTTGAATAAAAGGACAATGCTGTCATGTGACAGGTCATTGGAAACGTCTCGGAGAGACGAATCAACTGATGCTTTACTATGCAACATTGCTTAGCCAAATATTGAAGTAGGAGGGAATGTTGTGAAATTTTAAGCATAATACCTTTAGTAAAACGGTACCTGTTTTGCTAGACCTTTTTTTTCAAAACTTGTAAGTAATTGTTCGTTGATAGTAAACAATCCCGTGTATATCCAGACCATAACCTATTGCTTTCATTAAAAAATCATAGACTGGACCAAATTAAGTCAACACACGATACTGTGTCAGTCAAGTTTATCGTTCGTTCGTTCGTCTGCTTGTTTCTACTTGTTTACAATTTAAAACGTGAGTAAATATCATTGTTAACAATATCTTCATTTCGTTACAATGGGTTTTTTAAAGAATTTCTGTTGAACACGTGTTTGTAGGCTATAAAAGCACAGCTCTGTCATAACACTAAGAGTGAGTTCTCGGTAACTAGGTCACAAACTTTCAACCTCAAAGTTGGCTCTGTATTAATCAATGGCTACAAATGCCCGTTGGCAAAATGTACGTTTTGATTGTCTAACTCTTAAAGTGCACAGGAATCGACCGCATATTTATGAAAACAGGTTGGATCCAGACTTTTCTGGGCATCATTCCTCATCATGATTAAGCAGATATCATAAGATTTGGAAAGCAGACGGCACAGAAATATATTTATAGAAAATGACCCATGCATTCTAAGAGCTAAACAGGCTTGCACATGTATCGTGACTGTACACAAAACCTTGATAGAATTTTTTTCCGGATTTGCATACATCGACTTCCTTTGGTCGATAATCAATCTACGTTTTAGTGGGGGAGAATGTTTCCACACTTTTCCCTATCCACTGACTGCTGTTCACATCTGAACGTCGGTAAACCCTTTACAAAACGCCAAATCGCCTGTCCCAAATTGAAAGAGTTTGCAGACGACACTTCAAAATGTGGAGAAGTTGAAAAAAAAATCTTTTGGTAGGACAGAAAACGTTGTGGGAAAAGGAGAAATTGCTACCTGCACACAACATACACACCTGCGTTGTGTACCTACACATTGTCCAAAGAAATGAAATAATAAGATGCACATTGAGCGTCCTGAATCTACTAGCGCTTCTTTCGATGTTCTATAAAGTCACTATGACATGGATCATCTTTCCATTGACCTATTCTTATCAGGGCCGATCGCATGTGAAAACAGTAATCCTCATAATCAAGGGTCCGGTGCCATTAAGATAATATCCAGATTAAGCCATATATACCAACGATTGCTGCAATACAGTAAAGATAGATATCAAAATGATGTATAATCCTTTACCAAACGCCAAATTTTCGACTGTCCAAAATTGAAAGAGTGTGCAGACGACATTTCAAAATGTGTTAACATTGAAAAATAATCTTCTGATAGGGCAGAAACATTGCGGAAAAAGGAGAAATTGCTCGTTAAGAGCAATTTCCCCTTTTCCCACAGTGTTTTCCAGAGTCGTCTACAACATATTGGTCAAATGTAGTTATTGTTTGGTAATATCGTAGACGTTAACACCCCTAATTCGGTCGATCTAAGTAACGTGGGTCAGGATTGGGTCAAGAGGCATATATCCTCTGTGTGTAAATCAATGTTTACGGGGAAGTATGACTGATAAGCCATTTAACATGTTTATACAGCTGGATCCCGGATACGAGATCGATCCATTGCCTCGTTCCACGGACCTCTGGTGAAAATTACCTTAGCAGACAGACGACCTCTAGAAAACATTATGACAAAAGGAGAACCTGCTCATGAAGAGCAATGTCCCCTTTTTTCGTAATGATTTCGATGTTGTTGTTCTCTTATGGATTTTTTGTTAGCATTAATGTGTGGTTTTTGCCTCTGTTGCTGTACACGTTCTTCTAAGATTCTCTACTACGATTCGTGAATACAAGGTAATTATGTGTGTGATATCTATGATCTCGGGTCTCTCACCATCTTGAAGCTATCGGGCAGATTAGGGAGGAATGCGGCTAAATGACCATATGTCTAGAGTGGCTGCTAAAGAACTTTGGCTGAAATGGCATGTTTAGTAAACTTTTTTGGTCTTACATCGATAGTAACGGAAGCTTAACCCATTACGAACAGTAACGTGTGTTGCAGACGAGTCTGGAAAACATTGTAGGAAGAGGAGAAATGGCTCTTAACGAATAATTTCTTATCCAACAATGTTTTCTGTCCTATCATACAAGTGTTTTTTAATTTCATCACATTTAGAATTCGTCTGCAAACTCCTTCAGTTTGGGACAGTCCAAAATTGGGCGTTTGGTAGAGGGTTAAAGCTTACTAAATTGACTCTCAATGACTGTTTCCAAGATACAAGACCAGAGCTCAATTTGTGGATAAGTCGTCGCCGCTAATTGCATCACCATCTCTTATATTTCTGGGTATCTTTCTATAGATTTTCTTGCGTCGTCTGCTTCATTTAATATTGAATATGAAATATCTGCTTGATTTTGATGAGGAAAGATAGTCAGAGTAGCAAACAGGTTGGATCACAGGCCAGTGGCCAATTTACTTGACGCCTGGCCTAGATCTAACATGTGTGCATTAACATGAAATCGGTTCCAGCACTATCACTGTCTTTAGGGGTAATAGGTTCGAATGACAATAGCTTTAGGAGTGGCTTGTATCTTTATACAAAAGATGAGAAATGAATATTGGTCTTCATGACAGGATTATGATGGGTTTTAGCAGCATTTAATTTGGCAAAGATCTCATTTATATTGTTATCTTTTACCAAACTGAGTGTTGTTGGTAAACATTATATTTGTCCTTAAATAACATTGACTTTTGATCATTTATTTGAGGGTCTTACTTTGTTGGTCAAACCAATCCGATTGAGCACCTTACAGGGCTTTTCTGCATTATATAACAGGGACCCATAAAAGACACCTTCCCAATAGGAAATTTCTTTAAAATCATGCAGTTTTCAAAAAGATATTCATAGTCGCACCAGCTCTTGACTTCCAAAATTCAGCCATTTCATAGACAAAACTTCCAAGACTCAACAGGCCTTTGCCTCTTCCCAGGTGAAGGAAAAATGGTCCTGCCTTAACCTTTTACCAAATGCCAAATTTTCAACTATCCTAAATTGAAAGAGTTTGCAGACGACATAATATGAAATTGAAAAATAATCTGATAGGGCAGGAAACATTGTGGGATAAGGAGAATGCGCTGTTAAGAGCACTTTCTCCTTTTCACACAATAGTTTCCAAAGTCATCTGCAACAATCTGGTCAAATGTTGTTAATGTTTGGTAATAGGTTAAGTATAGGATTTAGGATTTCTATAAGCAATAAAGTAAGAAAATGCCTCTTATCTGGACTTCTGTACAGGATTTTGGTTTAAGGAAGGACACCAAAGACTTGTTTGTCACATACACTGGTATATTGATTCATATGTTTTACTTGGGTTGACAAAACATCAAAACTTGTATAAAAAGAAAGTAAAAAGTCAAAAGGACACTGTCTACAGTGCACTCTTTCAACAAGACCAAAGCTGCTACAAGAATTTGTTATAATGCATCTAAAAATGTGGATTTCTAAACATGATTTGATATAAACATTCTTTGCAATCTGAAGAATGGTGGAACATAAATTAACAACATATAAATAAAGAAAACATTGTGAAAAAGGCATCCAATGACTTTTGAGAGCATAGGGTCCCTTTCTCATTCTGTTTCCTAATCTGTCACATGTTAAAAGTAAGGCTTTATTTGTTTTTAACTTGCAGCGCTTCTTGAAATTTGTTTTTCTTTTGGACAAGTCCATATTATGCCAATGTGAATATGAGATACTATAGACATGTGTTATGACAAGTCTCATAAACATGCCAGTTAGATGTAAAGTATGTAATGAGAGTAAATGCACTTTTGCAGCAAGATCAGAATACACATTACACAATACACTGCATGGTACAACATACAAGAGTCTACATGAAGGATGAAATGATTTGATTATTATCAAGTCTACACTATCTGTTTTTCTGTTATACATATAAAACACATATTTACCAATTGGCTTTGGAAAACATATTGAAAAATTAGAAAGTAGCTCATTATGAGCAATTTCTGCATTTTTCAATATGTTTTCGACTTTCACTTGAGAGCCATGAATCAGTTTTGAAAAGCTTTCTGAAGTTGTGTTGTGTTGATAATGTAAGCTTATCCTAGTAGAAAAAAGGTTATGTGCACTATGATAATCCACATTATGTTTCACATTATCAAAGTTGTCAATGTCACATAATGTCCCTCGATCATCACTATCGAATAACACATACTGAAAGTTATTAATGAGAAAACAATTAAAATGAATCTTCAGTTTGTTATCTACTGAGGATCTCTTCGAAATTGTCTGGTATATGCGCTCCAGCATTAATAAACAAACTCTTGAGAACTGTAAGCTCTTTTGTGAGCAAGTCAACTTTTCTCTGTAGGCGTTCGTTTTCTGTTGTAAGTTCATTAACCCGCCCTTCAGTCTCGCCTTGTCGTAGTTTCGCCTTTTCACGGCTCTTTCTGACAGCCACGTTATTTCTGGCTCGCTTCTGGAAATACTCCTCAGTGTTTTTGGTAGGTTCCCTTTTTCGGGGTCTGATTGGTCCCCCGGCAGATGGTTTACGACCTGGTTTCCTGCACTCGTAAACAATTGATGATTTATCTGGGGTAGACGATCGTGAGCTGCAGCTCGCCTCAGAAAAACTGTCGGAAGACCTCGAGTAGCTGGTGGGACGAGAAGCCCGGCTTCCCTGGCAGGCAGTGAGATCAAGATCTTCGGACTTGATCGTCACAATCTGCCTGCCTCCAGTCCCTGTAGATGGCGCTGTAACCTCGTCGCCGTTAGTCATACAGACTACCTTAGCGGTTTCTGGTACAAACTGGAAAACAGGAGAGAGAATGGGTGAAATTTATGCAATGGATGTAGAGTAGTTATTTGCTTTATCTCATTCTATGCAAAATGAGCTTTACTCAGTATATGACATTTTAAAAAGTAATACACTTGATGAGTTGAGCAAATAATTATCTAACTAGATCTATATATGAATATTATACAATGTACATCATATAAGTTCTAGCAGAACAAAGCACCTTGAATACTTCTAGTGTTTTATTGAAAGAATTCCAAACCATCCTAGATGTAAAATCTTTATTCAAACAATCCATGGAATTGAAAAGGTAATTCTAACAAACAATATATCCTTTTCCAAACAATATGTCTTATTTAACAAAGGGGAAGTTAAAGCAATAAATGTATTTTAACTAGTATTTTTCCGATTTTATTGTCATCTGTAAAATCTTCGAATTTGGGGCCATTAGAAAATATTAAAGGGTTTCATGGACTGATCACCTGTATATCAGATAAAGCGATGTACTAGAATTTGTCCCAAACTATATCACGTGATAAGGTTTAAGTTAGAATACGATTGTTACGAACCAACGGAGAAAAAAATCGATACAAAAATATATATACACATCGATCTTCAGTACGATTAAACATTTGCCTAATTACCTTTAACAGATCCGAACTGTTGATGTTTGACAGCACGGGGGTGTGGCCCGTCTCGACCAGGTCAAGGTCACACGCTGGGAATATCGTATCGATGGTCAGAGGTTCGCCCTCCCCTTCGAACACTGGAATCGTGGAGTTGATCAACTCCTGTAAGTCTATAACGTTCTCTAATGTTGGGTCCAAGCTGTTCAAGCCCGGGTCGCTGTCCTCGGCAGGTGTGAACGTGAACTTAGACTGCGTGAAGTTTTTCAGTGTGAGCATAGGAGCTCCCTCTTCATACATTCGCGGGGATTCCATCGCAGGAGCGGGTGGAGATGTCTGTTGACATGATGAGTCTATAAGATTGTCAGCGAAAGTAAAATTGAAATTATCCAGACCTGCGGCTGTTCTTTACACGTTTTGAATAAACTTAAAATGACAACTGTAATAGCTGTCACAACACAAGATGTTTGAGTATAACTTTCAAAGTGAACTGATTTGCTAGTTATTTCGCAATACTGGGTAGTCGGTAGCTCCAGAGCTTATATAGCCTTAAGCCAATTCACTATCCAATTAGATATTCATGCGCCATAATGTGGTTTGTGAATGAATTTATTGTTAGTCAACGATATATGATTTTATAACTATAATTTTGGAAATGGGAATAATTGTTTAAATACGAATAATTGATTAAATACCATTCTTACTACCCCAAAGACTGATTAAAAGGGTAGTTTTCCACGCACTATTTTATCTAAAAATAGACCAATGACGTAAACATGCGAATGAAAATCTAAATTTAGCAAATGCCGTAATGGAAATCTTCCATCTGTTACTATTTTTAGTAATTAGTAATGTACTCGTGAGTATTCCTACGTCAATGATTTGTGACGTCAATGGGGACCCCATGTGAAGGCATTGAAATAATCTATCTAGGGCAGTTTTAATCTGGGACAAAATCAAGCGATGAGAGGGAATCAATGATCGAAATTATTATTAATCAAGTGAAGACTATTGAAAAGGCTATTTTTAGGTTATATCGACTATATTTAGATATTCAAACATTGTAAATGCAAACTTTACAGCAGAGATCTCGGCATATATGGGAAATCGGTTTTCAGGTTAAAATCTAGTTCACTAAACCCTTTAACCTTTACATCATTGGAACAATTTTGAACATCTATAGACTGGAAGAGAGAATATTGCCAATGGAGGTAACTTATTCATAAGCCAATACAATGAGTTAGAATCAAACCAGAAGAAATGTTTCTGAAATTTTGATAAGTTAAAATAATTGTCACCTTTAAAGAATTCAGTTTGGTAGGAGTGTCGACTGAAAATGTAATTTTCGATTAAGGCTTTACCTTTGAATAAAATATTAATATATTTACGTTGTTTAAGCACAACTACAAAATGTTGAACCTATGTAATAGTTTCGCATAAGTTTGGACAAACAGTTGTTCATTCGAACAGCCTTCGTCTACGATTTTATATTGAGAATTCTTGGAATTTCATCAGCTGAGTTCCGCAATTGTAGTAAATTGGACCAATGTGACAAAAGGGGAACTTACTCAGTTGCTTTTATGGAGAGAAACATTTCTTTTGTCATATTTTATTTTTAGATTTTAAAGAAATGTTATTATCCACCCATCACAGTTGTCGTCTATGATTCCTAAAACCATTTATAGAGGGGAGGTTAGTTGGTGTAAATTTTATAAATAGATCGAACATTGCAACAGCTCTTTTTTACATCTGGTATGCAACAAGTACTTTAAGCTTAGGTTAAACCCTCTCGTTTTTTGCTTGTGTGCTTGTTTGTTCGTGGACAATAACCCAGTATCCACAATAAATGCGAAAAGTGACCTCTGTTGTGTCATAATATATTTTTTGTGGAACGCACTTCGCACAGGAATCGAACCCACGAACCTCGTGATGCTAACAATTTACCCCTGAACATCTGTCATTTACAACGAAAGATGCGATGGAATTAAATCTAAACGGGCGGTATCCATGACAAAAGGAAAAACTGCAAATCTTGCCCATCTCTGGATCACAGGGGTCTATATAGTATTCTGGGTCCGTACTATGTAATATCATACCATTAAATAATCATTACATAGTACTGCCAGCAGGATAACTATAGACCCCATCCCTCTGCATTTGGTTCAAATCACGGAAGCCTTGGATATTGATAATCGTAAATTACGGAATACCCGGCTTAACGAGCCCTAATGGGTCTTCAACTCTTGGTTATTAGCCGGGATACCAATTTACTGCATTGCTAACCCATAACAAACACATGACTCAAAACCAAATAGTGAGGAGAAAGAGAAATAACAGAAAATATTGGCAAATAAAGGCATATTCCGTTTTGTAATCTTACCACAAGGACACAGTGACCACATCTCAAAAATAGTTGTTGTTTTGATCATAGCTGTCAAAAAGAAAATCAGACACTGAAATACCACGATTCATTATCGTGAGCTAATTCCTGCGTTGTGTTTCATTTGTTGGATCATAGCGTTGTCAATAATGTTTCAGTTATATGTAGATGCCCGGTGCATTATGGATGGAATAATTCTCTTAACTTAGCTGGTCATTCGGACTAATACAAATGTCAAGCACCATCAAACTCCTGTAAATAAGACTGGAGGCTACATCTCGCGGTATAACGAAACGAGTATCTATGAGGAAATGGATTAATGATCAATGATTTGATGACGTAACTGTCTTGTCCCCGCGCACTTTTACACAAGGGGAATAACTCAAACAGGTATTTTAAATATATGCTAGACTTAGTAACCTCCCTTGTATCACATGTCAATGTTCTCCTACCACAGGCGTATTGTGTGCAAAGTTCATCATCTCCAACATCAAAAGTAAACGTATGGGTTGATTTTGGTAGCAACATTACAATATTTGCATGAAACACATGGGAACAACCCATATTCATATCTTTGTGGAAATCAAGTATCAATTGTTCCAATCTGAGTGAGCAACAATTTTAAGAATATTCATTTTCATCTGGCACGAAAGAGCCGCTCATTCAAAAGTGCTGCAATGAATATTGGAATGCTAAAGTGTTATTTCTACAAATTATGTACCTACCAATTTAACTTCATTGTGTACATTCGAGTAACATCTGAAATAGCAAGGAGCACTCGGATTAACGAGCGGCGATCACCTGGTTAGAAAAATCACGTGAAACATTTGGAAATACTGTAATTTAGCAAATATTAACAACGTGAATATTCAAAATGGAGAATTTCTCGGTTTTTATTGGTTCCCGGCATTCCTTGGCTGGCCTTGTTTTATCGCTAATTGTAGACAAACCTTATCGTATTCACTCTTTTAAAAGCATTGTGTGAACGTGTTACCGTCTCAGTTCCTCTGTTAAACGGAATTTGAATTACTTTTAAGTTATTTATTCTCAATTAATCTAAAACTTTCGTGTGGTAGCTGTTGGGATATTTCCCTAGTTCAGCTAATTGAAAGGAAATGCACCTGTCTGCCAGGCATTACTGAATTCTTCTAGATATAATGAAAAGGGAAGAATGTGGTAAACGATAAAGAAATTGTTATATAATCTGGTCCTAACCTGGATAAGTATCATGCGATTTTCTCATGGCAGATTGCAGTTCCATCAAAGAGATTTTATTTGTAATGCTCTTCCTTTTTTTAAGTAAAATTGGACTCTAGACTGCAATATAGCTTTAAACTGAAACAGAGAAATTTTAGGCGGTCGATTTCCTTGAAATGTTTTCTGCCAATTTATCTTCTATTTCCTGCGGGTTATCTACTTCTTTATTGTTAGATGCAAAATTGCTAACATTTGATGGTCCTTTGCCATTCATTTTACGAATCATGTCCCAAGTCTTTCTAGTGAAGGTGGGAATATTAAGTCTAGAGACATAATCCTTCATGGACTTATGTTTATTTGATTCAATTTTGCACGAAGGGTACGAAATCCATTTCAAAATCCATTTCAAAGTGTCCTGAAATTGGTCTAAGGTTGAAGTTCCTAAGTTGCTTTTCGATTTTTAACGTCTTGCTTCAGTAGTAAACTAGAGTTAATCTGAACGTTTGGGGTTTGTCGACATTTGATGTGTTGATTGTTTGGCTACATCAACTATTATAGAAGTAAACAGTTGTGGAACTCCGTCGTGTCCATTCCCAAGCCTGGATGCGAAGGACGAGGGTTTTGCGCAGGGCCAACACCCCGCCACGTAGAAATAGGCTTAAAAAACCACCACAAGAGGAATCAACGATGCAAGGATAAGAATGTACGCACGCCAGGCAACTGGAAATAGGACGGTTTGCAGTCAAACCCACCGCAAAACTGAAATCCTGATAGCGAGCATCCTTGCACCAAAGCCAACACGAAGTATGGACTGTTGGAATGTTAGAGCTCTCTAGCAGACTGGACGGCTAGCTCAAGTGGTGAAGGAAATGACCAGTTATAAAATCAGTTTTCTAGGATTTAGTGAAACTAGATTGGCAGACACTTGAAAGACGCAACTAGCTACTGGTCATACGCTAGCTTCCTCGGGAAGATCAGATGACCAACATGAGAGAGGAGCAGCACTGATTATGGATCAAATAGCACACAAAAATCTGATTGCGTGGAAACTTATCAACGAACTATTCATGGTAGCGAGATTCAACTTGTCATACGCAAAACTTACAGCAAGTGTTTGTTATGCCCCTACAGAAGTGGATGAAGATGTCGTTAAGGAAGCCTTCTTCGACAAACTTCAAGAGACACTTGAATCAACAACAAGACATGATGTCCTTCTTGTCTTAGGAGACATAAACGCTAAAGTAGAACCAGACAACACATGTAAGGAATGTACTATGGGCATACACGGATGTGGAACAAGGAACGATAATGGTGAGCGACTGGTAGAACTATGTGAAGAAAACAACCTGGTTATTGGAGGAACCATATTTCCCCACAAAGATATCCACAAATGGACGAGGATATCACCAGATGGACAGACCAACAATCAGATTGACCAAGTTATGATCAATTGACGCTCGAAGGACAGTTTACAAGATGCCAGAGCAATGAGAGGAGCAGATGTGAACAGTGATCACACCCTTGTCTTAGCCAAGTTGAAGATAACAAAAGCAAATTGGGGAAAACAAAGGAATCCACGCCTAGATGCTGCAAGGTTCAAGGACCCAACAGTCGAAAGAAGTTTCCAAGTTAAACTTAAAAATTTATTTAATCTTCTGACTGACCAGCAGGATGCATTCAATCAGGACACAGCAATGAGGAAGAAAGGGCAGTGGATCTCAGAACGGACATGGGGAACGATCAAGGGACGGAAGGGAGTTCAAAGGAAGCTGTTGCAAGCAAAGTCGGAAAACATCAAATCACAGTTGAGGGACAACTATACAACACTTGACAAAGAGGAATTACATAGACAATCTGGCCACAGAAGCTGAAGACGCAGCTGGACATCAGCACATGGACACCTTGTATAAAATTAGCATGACCCTGACAGGATGGTTGACGTCCACATATACCCCAGGAAGGAATCAGTAGAGTGAAGTCATCTCCAGTGAAGAAGTAAAGCTTAAATGTTGGGAAGACCACATTGGGAGAGTGTTGAAAAGAAATTACCCTACTACTGAGTACTGATGCAGAGATTCAGCTTGCAGACGTTCCGTTTGACACTAAGACAGAACCAGCGTCAGTGCATGAGATCAGACTCGCGTTAGGAGGCTCAGCAGTCGAAAAACATCTGGGATAGCTTGGGTACAAGCGGAATTACTGATAGCGTGGGAAAACAAGATTCCTACACAACTAGCCAATATTCTGAAGGATCTCTGAGACAGCACCATGTATATTCGAAGCTGCCAAAAAAGTCGGACCGCACAGAATGTGACAACTGGAGAGGAATAGTGTTGTTGTAAGTGACAAGCAAGATTTTAAGCAGAGTGATCCTCAACAGAATATCGGCTAGCATAGATCAGCTTCTGAGGAAGAATCAGGCCGGTTTCAGGAAAGGTAAGTCCTGTGCAGACCAGGTATTTGCGCTTTGTCAGATAATTGAACAGAACCACGAGTGGACTGCTACAATCTATGTCAACTTCATAGATTTCCAAAAGGTTTTCGATAGTGTGAATAGGCCAGCCCTGTGGAGGATTTTAGCCCACTATGGGATCCCAGACAAGATGTCTTCGCTAATCAAGATGGCATGTACATGATTTAGTGCAAACGTGATTTGCGGCACATCACTCACCGACAACTTCGATATCGAACACGAGTGAAGTAGTCTCATCTACTCTTCTCATTGTGTACAGACTGGCTGATAAGGAAAACTACTGCGGGAGCAGTCATGGGACTTTAGTGGACCTTTACAAAAGCGCTGGAGGATTTTGACTTCGCAGATAATATTGCTCTACTGGCGCAGCGTCACCAAGACATAGAGATCAGGACTCAGAAGCTAGGCTCTCTAGAGAAACAGATTGAACTCAATATCAACACAAACAGGGCTAAAGTCATGAAAGTAAATGCAAGAAAGAAAGACAGATAACCAATTCCCCATCAAATGACAGTACCATTAAAAAAGTGAAAGAGTCTGTGTATCTTGAGAGTAAAGTTACGAGTGATGATAACTCATGAGAAGAAGTGAATGCCAGATTATGCAAAGCAAGAGGCACCTTTTCATCCAGAGCTACGGAACATTTGCAAATCTCCAAAAGGCTTGTTTGCTTTGAAAAACTTCCATTTCTTTTAGAACGATCAAGGACTGAATGTTAATTTCATGCTAACAGGATGATGAAGCTTTCTCTTATAAACGACGAAGAGAACCCATATGGGACCTGTGTCAGTTACATAGGCGTAGGAGCTGGGGGCCAGGGTCAATGCACAAACTAGGATCCCTGTTTGACATTGCCGATGATTTCGGATAATCTTATTTGAAATCGGAAATATTCTTACAAAATAAGCACCTGCCTTTAATGCTGGATAATATGTACATAGCATGACAACTTGTAAAGAAGATGGTATATTTTGAGCGTTAGCAGATACATTTATAACAGCTCTGTTATATATCTCTATGGCGTTGGGGGAGTGATTTACCCCAGCAGTGTGGGGTCCGATCGGCACCAAACACGATCCGTCCAAAGTCCGATCAGGCTCGGATCCGAACGACATTGGTCCGTTCGGCACTGGTTTGACCGGACCTTTAAAATGACCGTATTTCATACTACTTCAAAACAGTTAATTTGCAGTATTTGCAGGTTACGAACAAAGTTATCTCATTTTGATTCTTAAACAGTTTAAATTTTTATTTTACTAAATCGGCGTATATCCTGAATGATTCAAAACGCAGACCTGCCAATTTTGTCATGTTGAAAATGGTATAATAGTGTTGGTCATTTTGAGATTATGGTGTGAAACAATTGCTGATAGGAACAATCACTATTTTGTTGTCAAATAAGTTAATAATCAAGACTTTCGAACATAATCTTGTGTATGCTACTCAATGGATGATTGTCGGTTTTGCTACTTGATTACGAACTAAGGGTCATTTTACCAAACAAAATATTTTCAATTGTTCAAAATTTAGAGAGTTTGCAAACGTCATTTAAATGAAGATGATGAATTAATACTTTTCTGATAGGGCAGACCATATTGTTGGAAAATGATAACTTGCTCGTTAAGAGCAAAATCTCCTTTTCCCACAATATTTTCCCTAGTTGTCTGTAACAAAGTAGTCAAATGTAGTTATTATTTGGTAAAGGGTTAACAAATCTCGATTGTTAAAAAGGATTAAGGGTTTCGACGCTAATTAACATCGATCTGACACAATTGCACTTTATGGTCAAGTCACAAACGCTTTATTGTTTAGCCGATCGGCGGTCTTTGTAATCAACCACTGTCTACCAAGAGTGTGTTTTACAACATATTACAGCAACATTATATTCTTTAAGGTATTCGGATAAAGTTGCAACAAGGAGCTATGGATTTGTTTTGTTTTTAATAGCTTTTAAATTTGGATACGATACATCGATCATTACAGGTAGGTGGATTGATGGGCTATAATAAGAAAGTTAATTAATTGTTTAAGGTGCTCTTAGGGTCCATTTAAAAACAAAATCAATTAATTAAAATCCAATTTGAAGAATTTGTATATATCCAACTGAAAACCATGTCCTCTCACAACATTATCGATCAATATTGTATTTTTAGTTAACATTTGATTCATTATCAAATGCAACTAATAACATTCGTCATTATGTGTCAATTCCGTTTTTTAAAAACAATAATTTTTCATTTTCAAACGAAGATAAAAGACAAAAATAAAAATTTACTAACATGTGAAAGAAAAAAAGAAAGAAAATTATAGTTCATACTTCCATTCTTTACATCGTTTTATAAATTAACTGTTTGCATATATTTACTAATTGCGTGTAGATCTCAGTCATTTCACAATATATGTGTGACATATTTTGGAAACGGGATAAACTCTAATTCACCCACAAGTCTCTCCTTATACATAATTTCTCTATAATAAGTACTTAAACAGTATTGACGAAGAAAAATCACAGCACAAAAGTGCTATGTGTTGACGGAGTCGCACAGCGTGTTGGAGAAAATGGCGGATAGCAACCGAAGTGTTCGCTGATTGGTCAGTTCAAGCTGTCAATCAAAGTCTGTCGTAAGGTCAATTGTTAGCTAAAGATTGAAGAATAATTCAATTCTTCGACAACATATGGTTGAATCCGTGGGTGTGACAGTCTGGACGCTGCAACTTTTTGTTTAGTTCAATACATTTGAATTCCGCGTGAGATCGAGATCTGGCACATCCTTTTTTTTTTTATTTAAGATACACATTTTCATACGCTTGCTTTTAATTCTCATAATGTTATTGAATTTGTAAATGCATGAATAGTCATGAAAATTTAGGAATTTTAGGCTCCTACGCCTATGAGTTAATGACTCTAATCTAATCTAATAAACATCTTCATGAAAAAATCAAGGAGTAGTGCTGGTCTGCAAAAAGAAAGGTTAAATAGAAGAGTATGATTCTGAAGTTGAATATAAGAATCGTTTTGCAATGGGATCGCTCAGAAATAAAGGTTACTTTATATTTGCACAACCCAATATGGTTGAACGTGTATTTTAAACTCACCGATAAGTACATATGGCTGAGGTAGGTGTGATACCAAATCATCAATAACAAAAATATATGGCAATCTCCAATAACGGTATTGATCTCGCAAATTGGACAGTAAATACACAGGTCTGGTAGTAAATGTTCTTTTGGGTTAAAGTCTATATATATGGATAAAGCCATTACACCCAAAGAACCTTTTACTACAAATCCCTGTGAGTATGTAACATAAAGTTTTCCCACGAACTGGGTTTGGAGTAAACTATTCACTGCAACATTTCACATTTTTAAAAACTATCCATCACGACAAACAAGGTGCTTGTTTACGGGGCAAATATTCCGAATAATTTCATTGGTTGAAACTCATTAATTGCGTCAGGGAACTATTTTTGCTTGGAAAACGTATAGAAATTCTGCAGGTTACGTTGACACTGTCAAGATAAATCTTTTAAGTAGCGAAAGATATAAAAGGTTGGTAGAATAGTACATTAAATACACGATTAAAGAACACTTTGAGCACTTCTGTGTTCACGAAATAGTTAAAATACGGTCTGTTTTCATGGGAAACCAACTTGGCAATTTTCAACGGCCATTTTTCCTCATCCAAACAAATGTTGTTGCCGGTTATATGTACGCTAGTAAACTTACTTTGTACAACGAAATATCCCACGGCATATGACACTAAGCAGTGTCTACTGTATGCATGCTTATACCGATTCGAAAGAACTGGGAAATCCTCTTAAATCGATTGTTTTGATTATTTTGGGATTGCGCAATACATTGAAAGAACGCTATTTTTAAGATATCCATTCTTGCATCAGCGGCTGAAATAGTATACTTGCAGTCTTTTTGATTTTACTTCTAAAGATGACATTCACTACTAAATAAAAAAAACATAACGAATATTAATTTGGATATAGGAATTAATTCTGCAGACGGTTAAAGGTACAGTATAGTTTTTACATCAAATCTGTATCAGTTGATTGAGATGATTACAGGTCAGTTCAGTAAATGACTAGTTTGGTAAAAAGATAAACTATAATAAACGGTCTTGCTTGTTAGTTAAATACCTTTACTAGAGAGAACAACAGTTTAATTGAGTGTGAAAAAACAGTTTAATTCGGGTGTGAAAAACAGTTTAATCCCATATTAATTTAGTGTTAATTAATTAACACTTACTATTATTGGCATACAGGCAAAATAGTTTATTTCTATTTTAATACACACTGTTATTTCCATACTGACAACAATTATTTTAGGCATTCCATTTTAATACACACAAAATACAATCAATTATTTGATCAGAGGCATGTAATCCTATGTCTCGGATTTGATTAAAGTAAAATCTTTGCAGTTCATTTTATTATGCAAACACTCAGATTAATCAATTAAAGTAGGAATTTCGGACCCTAAGTATTAAAACAATCTAACTAGGAATTTCATAATTTAAGTGCTTAAACAAATTCATAAATTTCATACACTACATACAATTACTTTTACTCTAGTAAAGGTTTTTAGTGAACCAGCCAGACCTTTTACTCTAGTTTACCTGTTTACGTAGTTTACCTTTTTACCGAACTAGTCATTTACCGAACCGACCGTCACCCATTGAGATAAAATTTGTAGTTTCCTATAACACATGTTTTCTTTTACAACCTAGTTTTATTTGAATTATTGTACCATGAAATATTGGCATGGATAGTTAAGGATAGATGTTAATTTTATCCAGTGATGGTGAAGTTAGAACTTGTGACACCGCAATTTCTTTATTTTTCAGGTAAATGTATCAGATCGCATAGCATTAGCTAAAAACCCTGATAAAGTCACTCAAGATGCCAATGAGGAAATCCTTAGCAAGTGGGGAAAGCTCTGATGATTCAGACAGCTTCTCTCCAAAAGAAAAACGCATAAAGATGGAAAAGGACGGAGACGATTACCAGCAGCGCCGGGAACGCAACAACATTGCAGTTAGGAAGAGCCGTGAAAAGAGCAGAGCCAAGGCCAAGGAGACTGTAGCACAGGTAGAGGTTCTGAGGCGTGAGAATGAAATGCTGGAACAAAAGGTGACCATCCTGTCGAAAGAGCTGAGCGTTTTGAAGGATTTGTTCTTGGCCCATGCCGGTTCAGTGGCCGGGGATCCAACCCCTCCCCCGACAACTGTGACTGTGCAGGTGACTGCGTCATCCAACGACCACCGGTACTCCGCACTGAGGCCTGAAAATTGACTCAGGGACTGTCTGTATTCATACAGAATCATAGACTTTGTATCAAGCAGATACTTTATTTTAGATGTTTGTATTGTGTATATAGTAATCATGGTGAATTACTCAAAACATTGTATAGGGACTAAGGACATAGAAATATATAATCAAGGTTATTCATGACAAAGGCTTTTTGTCTAATTGCTTCTATATGAGAAAGAGGCACAGATGAGGGGATGGGGGTTAATTAACAATGGACAATAGTTAACACAATAATATGATACCCAACCGTATTATGTGTCTTTTGGGATTTTCAGTGAGTTTAAAGATTTTGACCCATCTCCTTATCTTGGTCTCTGTCAAATAAATCTGAAGCTTGAAGACACAAATTTCTGATGTGGCAATATATCTTTAACATAGTTCACTGCTTATGAATCTTTCTGGTATTATATCCCAGACTGTGGCCAGATCCTTTCAACAATTTTAAGTTGACGTTCTTCCTTAAACAATGATGCCAAAGCCTTGGACTTTTTCTTTCATAGTAAAAGCCAAGAAGTGTACAATTTCCAAATGATGCCATGATTTCCCCCCTTCCATTTAATATTTTACTGAATATAACCTCAATTTATCACATCTGGTTCAGAATAGTTAAGAAAGTCATGCTACAAGAGTATAAATTGCTCCTTATAAGCAATTCATCCTTTTGTCATAATGTTTTTCCCCAAAATATCATAGTCTTTAATATATTTTTTTTGCTATTGCTCTACAAGTCAAATATTCTATGGGGGAATGGGTTAAACTTAATGGTATACCAAAGACAATAAGTTGTCAATTAAGGAGTATTAACATGAAAATAAATCCATTTTAGGGGGATATTTGTGCTTTTTTGTATGATGTCAGATTATGGAGGGTTCAGTGCAATACTACAGTAAGTGCTTCATGTTTATGAAGCACTTACTATAGTCTTGCATTGAACCATTTGATATGTCCATGAATAAATTATGATACCTATGTAGTTTCTACGATTGAATTTGTGTTTAATGACATTTAACATGAACTACATATATTTTTGTGTTGGATCCAAGCTGTAGGCCTCTTCAAACAACTATAACAATGAAAACAAGGTTTAAAATGATGTAAAATCCTGAATAGAGACATTTTAGAGTAATTGTTCAATCAATGGAGAGGTTTATCAAAACTTTCAGCGTCAGATGTTTTAAAGTATATATTAAGCAATTTATGTTATTGATGAGCAGCCTTTGTATCAAAAACGAGGGCATTTAAGATTAAGTTAAATTGTAGAATCAATCATTGCTATGTGGAACTTAGAAGAAGAGTAAACAAGTAAATCTCTGTGAAATCATGTCTTGCTTGAAATAATCAATGGTTTGTTTTTTGAAAATAGCTTTTTTAAAATATCTTGTGCCATTTACATTTAACCCAAGGTTTGCCATTTTGCAATTATCTTGATTGTATATTTCTAAGATGGGGTATGTCTCATTAAGATATGAAAGTTAAGAGTATAAATTTCTATTATTATTGTGCTTTGTGAAATTTTGATGAAAAATGTTCATTAAACAATAGGTAACCCTATTAACCTCTGTCTCTATCATTTTTTTCTTGGAAGGTTAGGTTCCAGGGTACCATTTTACTAAACATGTTATGCTAAAAACGTGCCTAAGTTCAAAACCACATTCCCTCTCATTTCCATATTATGCTAAGCAATATTACAAAGTAACACATCATTGGAACTGTCTCTACGAGACACTTCCAATGATGTGTCATATTGCAATACTATACGTTAATTTAAGATACTGTCCATGTTGATCAGTTTTGACTTAAGCAAACATTTTCCTTAAGTTGTTTAGTAAAACGGTACCATGGCTACAGATTTCTTTCAGAAATTGCAAGCTATCATTGAAAAATGGTTCTTAATTTGCTGAAATGAAGGGCCAAATTTATACCTGAAGTGGTGATCTTTTTCACAAAAGACCTACCTGTCGACCCTTATTGTGTAAAAAGCAGTGCACCATATTTTGAAGTCACATGTCAATGGTAGGCCCTGGTAAACTTGAGGCCCTTGTAGTTTTCGTGCATCTAAACAAAGATTTTTTCTTTATACATGGTCCACATGTATCATTTCCTTTCGGCACAAGTTTTGTATTACTTTTGTTAATCAATAGTTCTCAATTGTGAAAGGACACTTCTTATAACAAAACTAGTTTGATTTTTAGACTGATCAAAATTTGAAGTAACATTCATCAACTAGACTGTTGTATTGCACGATCCCCAATAAAAAGCTGTTATGTACATGCAAAGATAATTCAATATAGGCTTACTACTTGCTTTGCCTGAAAACTTCAGTCTTGTGCCTAGTCCCATTGTATTTCAGATATATTTCTGTCTGCTTTTGGCATAGCCTCTATCACTAATGACGAAAAGAAATAATATTGAATGTATCAAAATTCATGCATTTCAAGCAATTTGAATTGAAATCCTAAGTCGGAAACTAGAAATTATTAAGCATGAAAAGAACTAGCTCCTTTATCAACACAGTTGTATTTAAGAGGTATTAAGATAAAAGGGCCGAGCTGGCTGACAGTACTAATGTTGCCTGGGGGACAGTGCATAACTCATGTAGCCTACACAAACCTAATAACTAGCAAACAAGCACAGCACATTTACGCAAGAGGTTCAAATAAAAAGGTGGATTTCTGTACCAAACTTACATATTTCTTCTCTTTAGCCTATTCTTGCAAATATCAACAAGTAGGATACATAGCCAGTTTTTAAAACAGAAATCATAAGAGGCCAAGGTTGAGGGTTCTACACGTTGAAGGGGGCCTTCTGCTTTGAGTACATAACTTGGAAGCATGAGGCCCCTCTTCCCTATTGGTTCTAATCACAGCGACAGCATTTGGGTTTTCATGAGAGACGGTCTCCCACTGACTTACAAAACCGTAATGTTTCTAGCCAGCCAGCACTCATAGGCAGTTGGGTAATGTAAGAGTTGGGCATTGCAGCATAACTGACATAATGGCATCGAGATGAAAAATAAATAAATATACCCAGCTTTTGCTGGTACAAAAAGAGATAAAGGAATCATTATGCATACTTATGAGCTGGTCATCGGAACATAACTGAGATACTGTTGATGCAATGCAAAACCAAAGACATTATAAACATGTTTATTAGGTCTTTGGCAAAACCCATAAATAAATCAAACATGAGAGGCCGTCAGCTGATTTACTTCAAGAATACCAATGGTTCCACCCGGTTTGTGAAACCCTTTTGGGTCTGCATTAATATGAGCCAGGCATGGCAACATTACTGAAAGAATGTTGATGTGATCTATAATTTAAACAAAATAAACCGAGTCATCCCTTGCCCTTTGTCACACAGCATATAAAAGCTTGTTTTATGAGAAGTTGAACCTTTTCATCAGGCTGGGTTCAAGTCTATTGGCGCAATTAAGGTCATCGTAATTGTAAGCAGAAGGATAAGTTTTCAACCAGGAGTTGGACAGACAACCAGATAAGTGGCGCACTAGGAAATGGCTATGCAATATTTCAATAATTTTTAAGATTACATTTTTAATTCATAGAAACTCATTAGATGGCGAGATAATTCTAATGAATACCCAGAATACAGGGTGTGGAGAAAAAATAAGAAGTTAGTCAAAGAAATACATTTTTTTCTCAACTTCTTGTTGGAGATTCTAAACACACATGTAGTATGCCTCATTGTGATGGCTTATATCAGTGAATTCTTGTTTTCCTGTTACATAATCCTGTATACAAGGCAATGAGTTAAACAGGATTAAACTAAATCAATATAAAATTGATGTTATGCAGAAGTCCTGCTTGGCCAGGGGTTGAGGTGGTAGATTTCTGAATTAGAGATTATCATATGAAATATCTGGCCCTTTGACAGTATTATAACGAAATTAATATCAATACAGTTAGGTCCAATCAAAAGAAAAGGAATGGGATATCGGGACAAACAATGTGGAACCTTTCAAGCAATTAGGTTCAATCTTCTAATGCAAGAGCATTAAAACAAGAACATTATGAAATAAGAGGTTAAATAGATCCAATGAATATAAATTCAAACTACATGTACTGTACAAAACATTTATTGATCAATTAACATTGAAACACACTTCAGTCATCCAGACCCTTCCAGTATGATTTACGTAATCGTTTATCTTGTAATCTCAGTTTGAGCCAGGAAGGAACATCCTGGGAAAATTTGTAAATATTTGGATATTTCTTAAATGGGTCCCTGGGTTTAAACGGTTCAGCGGTCTTTAACTTCTCCAGTAACACTTCTTCATTAATGTCTTTAACATCTCTATATCGATCCAAGTAGCTGAAATAAATACATAACAATTAAATATTTAAATCACAAGTCGACAATTTTCAACTAGAATATAACACGTAAAGAAATGCAACAAGCAGACATGGTAAAAAATGGTTTTAAAAAGTGTGAATAGGAGGTTGGAGGGGGAAAAATGGTTACATGATAGATATTTACTAATTTTTAAGTTTCTTTCTTACAGGAAGATTTCTATATGGTAAGATATAGTTTATAGTAGCTTGAGCATTTTATTGTTCTTTAATATATTCATTAAGATCTTAAAGAATTCAACAAAGTTGCATGTTTTTTTTAGGGTAATTGGTTACCAAACTCCTTACAGTGATATAGAGAATAATAGGTTAATGACGTTAATGGGTTAAGTTTTTCGGGCAAGGCGTAGGAATTTATTGGGTGAGCCAAAGGCAAACCCAATAAATACCGAAGCCGAGCCCGAAAAACTTAATCCATTAACGTCACTAACCTATTATTCTGTTTATCCCAATGCATAACTTTCGAATACCCAATTTCAACATAACAACAGAGAAAACAGTTTTTATAAAACGCAAATGAGTATGCGTGAACAAGCATGAATAGTAGTCACAAGACAAATCGTGATGTCATAGTGTGACGTCACACGATGAAAAATGATGTCACATGGTATTCTCTGTCTATGGTAGAGTGGATAAATCTTGATAAGGCATACAGATAGGGGTGATCGAAAAGGTATGGTGGTTTATATAATATATGTCCTGAGAGTGTTAATTGTGGAGGATATGACATGTGTTTATTTTGTGTACCTAAAAAAGTAACGAAACCGGAGATTTGTCTCTGTGACGTATACTATATGTTTCCCTAACTAATCTAAATATAGAATTGTTCTTAAGTGCACAGAGGCAGCAAATAGTTCGGAGTAATACCTTTGATTTCTTCAAATTTAGTGATCATCCAATGATGATTGGTAGCTTGAAACATAAGATGGACCAAACAGTATCGTTTCACTTCATAGATTTTAACTCCGATGTGCTAGTTTTTGCATCGCTTGACCATATGCAAATGAAGCAGGTCACGTGTCAACTAACCGTGAATCACTTAGTTTTCACGGCACCCCTTTTCACGTCACCTTTTGCACCATGTTACGGGATAAATCCCTTTATGGGATTGATCACTACCACAACAAATGTCACATGACCATCTGCTTAAAAACAAATATGGTGGTAAAAAATGGTGGTGTCACCCATTTTGTTCAGCTAAGTAAAACTGGATAAGAAAAGATCTTATTTGTTAGATTAAGAATAGGAACTTGTGGTGGTAGTTTATACTTACACATTGAAAGGTTCTCTAATTGGATACTTCAACTGTTTGGGTACATATGGTAATGGAGGATAAAACTCATATCGTGGCTCATCCATTTCTTAAAATAAAACAATAGCATAAAAATCAAGTATAATTCAATGATAATTCTTAAAATCAAATAGATTGAACTTTTATACCCTCAAAGGCAATAGGTCAAATGTGCTTGAAAAAAAATCACAATCTATTTTGTTACATTCCTTCAGCCAAATTCTATATTTTGCTGTCTATCAAACTTGATTTTTTCTTCTATGTTCCTTATGTGAAGTATCAAAAATAAATCTTCTGTGTACATATATTAATATATAAATAAATAAGATAAAAAAGAACTCAACTAGCAATATTCAATTGCTAACACAACTGCTTATTTCCCAACAACTTTGCTACACTTTACTTGTTTTAAAGGCTTTTATGATCCAAACATTTGGTTATCAAAACTTTAAATAGTTAAAAAACAACTTACTTAATACATCATGAAATGTTGATCGAACCGATTCATCATACTCAGATTGGAAAAACGCCAGGCCAACAGGTGTCATGTCATCTTGGTATTTTCTCAGAAATTCAAATGTTTCAAATGTTCTCTGATTCAGGGAGGTACTGTAATAGAAGTGGTAGCGACACATACATGCATGTGTTTTATCTGTTTGATTTCTAGCATATAATCAAAGCATGTCAATTGACAACGGTTAACTTAAACGAAAATTTCTCATAAACGGTAAATCACTACCATTGGTGGTCCTCATCAGCTAATGGATTTGTTTCAGAATACATGAATGTGAATTAAACTATCTTTATTTTCAAGTTTAGTTGATTAAATATAGGTTAGAGGCTAGATAGTGAAATTTAAACGATATAGAAACCCCAAGGAAGGAGCGATAGCGACTGACGGGGTTTCTATGTCGTTTAAATTTCACTATATAGCCTCTAAACAATTTAGTGTTTAACCTACATTTCCATAGAGCGCTCTATTTGACGCTGGCAAACCACGCCTCTACGCGTATGATCTGCGAATGGCATAAAACTGCTGCTCAGTATTTTGAAATTCGACATAAACCACGCCTTCCGCGGCTGTCAATTGCATGCCAAGAATCTGCCATACCATATTTGGAAGAAGAAAACTGCACTACCCAGTGATGTAGATTGCAATGTAGTTTTGAGTTTAACCCGTTACTCCATAATTTATTCCTCACCTACAGCAGAAAACTTGAGAAGCCCTTGTGACAAAAGAAGAAATTGTCTTCTTTTGTCTGTTGATGCTTTCAATTTGTACCCGTCACATTATTCCTAATGGGGTAAAATGTTAATATAGTTCAGTTTCTTTTTTTCTCAACGATGTTAGGATACCCAGTTAATTGTAATTCCTTTTTATTTATTTCTGTGTTTATTTCTCCCCCGCGACGTCACAGCGATCTTTCAATCGCTACCGTAGGCTAGGCTTACACGTGTCATTGATTTGGAGGTGGAGCCTAAAACTACACATTTATGCGCATGCGTGATACCAGAGTAATAGTCTCATAGAGCCCAGATAGAACACTCGAATAGTAGTTTATGGAAAATAAACCAACAAAAAAATTCAAATTGACGCATTCTCATTGGATGAAAATGTAGGTTAAACACTAAAGTATATTAATACCTGAAATAAAATCAGAATTTGTATCTTGAAAAAGCTAAACTTCAAAAATCTAAAAATTATTAGCAATCAATAAGTAAAAAGAACAAAACCTCTCTACCCATAGGAAAATTGTTGTCTCTTTAGATATGTGTAAGGAGTCGACAATGGAAATTAATTGGGAAAAAAGGCATTATTGATTGAACAACAAATGAAATTTCTCCCATATATCTGAAGGAATTCATTCCTTTAAAATTAAAACAAATTTCCAGTAGTCCATAAAGACTCATTATTGTTTGATAAAAGGGTAAGAAAGGAAAATAAGTTTAAAAAATATTAGCTTTTTTTACTTTGGAGTCTTAGCTTTCACAGTATCCACCTGCTAAGAACCTTTGACAGGGGCCTTTGTTGTCTAGTGGTTAGAGTATAGACCATGAAATCACATGTTCCCTGAATATTTGGTTTCAAATCCCGGAGACAGTATTTGAATTTTCATGAGTGCTTGTCTCCTGATTGATTAAGTAGTGCCAATGGTTCTACCCAACATGACCAGCTCTTAACCCTTTCCCGAACAATAACGGCATTTGACCACTTTGTTGCAGATGACTTTAGAAAACATTGTGGGAAAAGGAGAAATTGCTCGTAACGAGCAAATTTTCCCTTTCCCACAATGTTTTCTGCCTTATCATAAGATTATTTTCCAATTTTGTCACATTTTGAAATGTTGTCTGCAAACTCTTTCAATTTGGGACAGTTGAAAATCTGTTGTTTTGGAAAAGGTTATTGGAGGTCAAGTTTGGGATGTTCCTCCATCATCATGAACCAGGTATTGTAATATAACTGAAATAATGTTTATGCATGTAAAACACTAAAAAATAAAAATAAATAAAACATTCTACCTTTTGGTATATTTATTATAATTTTTACTTTGTAAATTTACCCTTAAATGTGCATTGTAGGCCACACTAAAATGAATTCCCAATATATTAAACAGTGCTTTCATGACAACAGTCATACCTACAAGTATTTTTCTGGTAGGATATAAAATATTCGTCAAAAAGGATAAATTCTCCTACTCCAACAATAATTTTATAACTTGCCTGCATTTTACTCTATATCCACTGAATAAAAGACAAAAGGTTTAAACATAAGATACAAAGATTCAGTGTATAAATGTATTTCTCTTACCAATTTTCAGGTCTTTTGTCCTTAGAGAAATCTATACTTCTGTCTTGCTGATATAAAATGAACACATAACGGTGTAATCCAGTTCCCAAAACTGGAAATGGTTCTAAATAATCACACAAGCATTCTCCATCTTCTAACTTGTTTCCTGGTATGTTGCCACTGTAAATAAATGAAGAAATAGCACTAAAGAACTAAGCCTACAATTACGATATTGCAAGCTATTAATTGATATGGGATTTTAGGAAATTTCACATAAAACTTGCATGAATTGTACTTCCTTTCTCATATCATTTGGGGTTGTTGGTGAAAAAGAAAGAATAAATAAGATCCTTTTGTCAGATGTAGGGAACTGATCTTTAATTGCAGGCATGTAAAAATTGATATAATGCCAAATAAAGAATAATTGGTTAGATCTCTATTTATCTAACTTTACCTATATTTTTCTCATAAAAACTTTTGATGCAGGTCGTTTTAGATACATTTAAGCATTAAGGATCATTTTTACAATGTATTCTTCACTTCATAATTTGTATTGAGCATAAAAAATGCTAGCTTAATCTATTACCAAACAAACATTCTGAAAAATATTGTGGGAAAAGGAGAAATTGCTCTTTACAAGCAATCTCTCCTTTGCCAACAACGTTTTCTGCCCTATCAAAAGATTATTTTCCAACTTCATTGCATTTAGAAATGTTGTCTGCAAACTTTTTCAATTTGGAGCAGTCACAAATTTGGTGTTTGGTAAATGGTTAAAGGAAAAAAGAAATGCCTTACACTAGCCAGTGTAGATATTCTTTGTTCTTCTCTTGGAGATGGCTGTCAGGAGCTGTCATACATAATGTGTAAAGTTTATCTTCCTCACAGGGATATTGGACTGTTGGTTTTGTCTTTACCTAAAAAATAAAAGAAGAAGAAATGCAAAGATTTATATGTTAATCTGATGTTCACTTTAAATTTCAATATTAGGTGGCCTTTTAACTAGGGATGGGAACGAATATTCGAATATTCGAATAGCGGGTCGAATATTCGAATAGCAAAATAGTATTCGAATATTCGATTTTAATGAACCCATATTCCTGTATGTTTACCATAAATTTAATCAAAAATAATGTTGTTTTATTTTCATTTTCTTCCTCTAAACCGATCCCAAATATCGAAGAACGTTCCTAGCTCCCAGGTGCAGTTACGATGTTTTTACAACGTGTGTCACACAGTAAAACACCTGTGACAAATTACCACATCTTTTGACAGTTTGCAAAACGATTAATTCCTAAGTGTGAAAATAGTCGATTTTAAGCCACTAAATCTAACACCTTAATGATCTGCACTTGCTCCTTATTATCCAAAACAAGTCAATCACGCTAATTGCAATTGTCAGTGTCAACGAATCACATAACTTGTTTGTCGTGAAATTAAACAATTACTCTTTCAATAACCAATCGTAATCATGATTGCATATGCACAAAGACCAATCAAATAATGTGTAAGAAAGTATATTTTTCTTCAGAATAATTTGTCAAACTTATCTTCATTCTAATTTCTACATCTATTCGATAAACATCACAATGTCTCCATCACGTGTCTGGAATTACTTTACTCGTTCTGCTGACAAGTCGAAGGCGACCTGTAACCTGTGTAACCAGGACTTTGTATTCAAGAATACATCATCCAACCTACTGAACCACTTGAATGGCAAGATATTGCATGCACGTACATGTATACAGATATCGGCTATACACAAAAGGTTTGAACAGAGGACTAGTGTACTAGTATTCGGACATGCAGACATTCGGACATCAAAACGAATTCTAAAATCGAATATTCGAATATATTCGAATAGTTCTAGTCGAATATTCGAATAGTGATTTCACTATTCGTTCCCATCCCTACTTTTAACCCTTAAAATGCTGGGTAATATTCTCAAAATATATTTTGTGTCGTTTGCTTTCCAAAATGTTTAATATCTGCTTAATTTTGATGAAGAAAGAAAATCAGAATAGCAAACAGGTAAGATCACGGGCCTGGATCCAACCTGTTTGTGTAAGCATGAAGTTGGTTCCAGCACTAGAAGGGTTTAATAGGAATTCACACAACACTCGTAATTGTATAAATTGTATAAAATAATTCATAACAGTAGTAGATTCAGGCAGGGATCAGGGAAATGTTGGTTTTGGACCGGTTTCAGTTTTAGCGGACCAACTTCAAGTTGAGATTTGATGCAAAAATCGGTCCGGATAATAGATGGATATGACACTCTTCACACCTTACCATACCTCAAGAATCACATAATTAATCTGTTAACTGTTATCCCTGTGTCAAACAATGCCCAAGGTGCAAATTTAGTGGGGGTTTAATTGTAAACAAACAGGCACTCTTAATTGCGAAAATGTGACACCCTAAGTCGGTGAAAACAGATCATATTAAGAACATTCGATCAAAAGGGTTTTAATGTGTAAAGTAGGATAATAATGACAATTTGCCTCATACGACAACGCAACGCAGTTTTTTAACTTTGAACAAATTTATTGGCCATCAGGAGAATCACTCTTGAAGAGTTTTAAATAAAGAGACCTCAGATCATGTTTATCTTTCATTTCGAACGGATGATTTATAATGTATTATTAAAAATAAGAATACAGAAACATTTAGTTTATACTTAATGTTCTCGCAAATTAAAGGGTTGTTTTGATATTGTCACATAAAGCATAAACATTGTTAGGAGGAAAGAAATTAATTATTAATATTTCTTCCCCGGGGAGGGGGGTGTGTGAAGACTTATGAAGGTTTTTGGCCGATTTTCGAACCGAATTGGATTCGGAGATTTCCTGATCACAGGATTCAGATATAAACCAATGACATTTGACCAGTTTGGTGCAGGCGACTTTAGAAATCATTGTGGTGAAAGGAGAAATAGCTCTAAACGATCAATTTCTCCTTTTTCCAACAATGTTTTCTGCCCTATCTGAAGATTTATTTCAATTTCATGACATTTCGAAATGCCATCTGCAAACTCTTTCAATTTGGGACAGTCGAAAATTTTATGTTTGGAAAACGGTTAACAATATACTAATTGAAAGCAAATGAAATACCAACTAGCATGTTGAAGGATCTGGTCTTACCTCTGATGGAGGCAAAATATTGCCATAATAGACTGGATTAACAACTCCTTGCTCTCCCAACACTTCGTATGACACATCAAGCGAAAGTTGTGGGTAAAAATAGGCATGATTGTATAGGTCTCTATATATCCCATAGTGATCTGCAACATTCTTTACTACTCGCTGTTTGTCTGTCTTGAAACTCTCCACGGTGTGTTCATCAACAGGAACCTTCACTGAATAAAGGTAGAAATATTGCTCTAAATCATCAAAATTTTGAAATATGATGATACTAATTGCATGAAAATAAAAATTATGAAAGTTATAAGAATTGAGTTGAACTTGAGACTGATATCAAATTGAGGACTTTTGCCTGCAATCTGATAATGAAAATGTTGCTAAAAATGTCCTTATAGACATCAGAGTTTTTTTTATTTATTCTTCATCATTAGTATCTTGGGTTTAAAAATAGCTAATGTTCTGCTGATACCCCAAAATGTTCATCAAAACAATCATTTTTTAACAATCACTTCAACTCTGTGGTAACATAAGTCTAGTAATTGTAATAACAACAACCAATTTCTTTTTTTGCAGTCAAAATGCTATCTAATCAATGTCATTGTACAATTGACCGATTAACAAAACCCCTCATAATGAATATTCATATCTGTTGAGCAATGAAAGTGACTTTAACCCATTGCCAACCAATACAATTTTACCATTTTGTTGCAGATGACTCTGGATAACACTGTTGGAAAAGGAGAAGTTGCACATAACAAGCAATTTCTCCTTCCCTTCAATGTTTTCTACTCTATCAGAAGATTACTTTCCAATTTCATTACAGTTTTAAATGTTGTCTGCAAACTCTTTCAAGTTGGGACAGTAGAAATTTGGCGTTTGGTTAAGGGTTAACTTAAGCAATGAAAGTGAGTTAAAGACTCTGACAATTGGATGCATGTTTGCATACGAATATTGCTTTCAATAGCTCAGAGCTATCGGTGTGGGGTTCTCTCAACTGGTAAGTTAAACCATTCGATACACTAACCTCATACATCAGAAAATTGTTATTTTTGACACATAAGTTTTGTGATAGTAAAAAGAGTATTATCAAGCTAAATACAGCTTACATTCTCGTTTTCGTGATTTCCTCTCTAACTCTACCAAATCCTTCTCTTGGCGTAATTTTCTAAATGTGGCGTTATCAACAACCTTCAGGGGTGAAGCTGCAAACCCAATGTTCACTTTGGAAGCATCCAGTTCTTTAAGGCCTTCAATTTCTGTTGAAGGAAACAACATATAAATGGTAATTTCAAATTATAAATTATACAATTATCAAATTTTTCTTTCTATAAAAATGTACCTTTATTGAACTATTCATATTCAAAGGTATATAACCAGAGTTTCTTTTTAGAAGCATTTCCTCATTGAAACATGGATGATCATCAGAGTGGTGAAATCTGATTTTTATTTACTTGTCCAGAAATGCTATATTTTCTTTTATTTACACTTCTTAGTATAATGATTAAACAGTCAATTTCAGTTAAAATTCACTTGTCTGTATAGGCTTTTTGACAAGAAAGAAATAAAGGCAATTAATTTTGCCACCTCTAGTCATTGCAGCAGAGCCACTTTTCCCTTTCTGAACTATTTCCATAATTTTTAAGGTTTGCTGCAGATATCTATTTTTTTTTTAATGGTTTAATAAACCTACCTGACCATAAAAATAACTCATTTTCTTTTAACAATGGCAAACAATGTACATAATCCATCTGTAGGCACAGTTTTAAAGGTATTTTCAAAATGATTGCCTGTCAATCAAGATAAAATCCTACATCCAAAGAGGTGCAGCTGTCCTCCAAAGATGTCTAAACCCTTACTATTATTATGATTTAAGGTCTCAAATTATTTCAACTAAGAAAAGCCTATATTGAAGCATGACTATTCGGACTCTGAGGTATGAGATTATACACCTACCTTCAATCAGGTGAAGTTTTGTCGCATTAAGTTGCTCAATTTTTGAATTATTGTAGCAGTTGTGATTCACAACCATCATGCTCGAAAGAGCAAAAAGGGTGGAATTACCAACATGTATCGTCTATGTTTTCCCTTGATCACTTGATTTATGCAAATTTGAGGGACGTTTGTCCCCTTTATATATGGAATTGTGAATGGAGAGAAGAGTTTTTTAATGGGCATATCCAGGAAATGGGGGTCATTTACTACATAAGTTGGGAGTAAAGGTAAACCCTGCATAAGATCGTCCAAAAGTGATGCCGTAGGGATGCACGATACATTTTTTTGTTTAAACGATTAAACGACTGACAACAATCGAGTTGACTAAGTGCAACATTAGCTCAAGCAAGTCACATTATTCATAATATATCAAGGTAGGGTAACAAATCAACGTTATCCTCGCGTCACCAGTTTCGACGCCCATAGCATAAAAATGATCACAGCTCACTATTTTTTTCAATTTCATGTAGCCTCAAACGTTTCTTTATTGGGCATTTTTTAAAGCAATGGTGTGGGAAATCAAAGTTTGAAAAAATTTAATAGATGAAATTTCATTCAAATATTTTCTAAAAAATCTAAATCAAAAAATAATTTTGTAAAATTTAGTCTGCATTGCGTTCCTTTCCGTTTCTTTGGTGAAGTTAGCGTCTCTCATCCCAAAACCAGTCAATTCTACACATGTTTACCTGATGCATACACCAAGAACTGTGACGTGTTACACTATATTCATTTGTTGTTGTTGTTGTTTTTGTATATCACGTGACAAGTCAGGATTTACAAAAATATCAGGTCACCGCTTCAAATCTTAAATCGAATAGATTGGTCACCCTGTTTGTTAAATACCAACATCGATATTATCAGGTTAGAAAACTTTTTGTACAGTTTCATTTTCATATAACTTAGGCATAATTTATTGGGCCCTTTTCCCACAAAAAGCGACATAAATAAATCGAAGCTCTGGCAATGTCTAAACAGCCATTCTACTAATTTCTACCCTAGTCTAATGTAAACACGATGCGCCGTACGATCACTGTCTTACACCGAATATCGATTTTATGTAACTGTATCTAGATGTGTCGAGGTTGTATTTAGTAAACTCACATCAATCTAAAAGCATAAACGAATGGATTTGATATCGAAAATGTGACGCTCGAATTCGGAGAACAAGTTTTTTCTTTCTAATTATGCTTATTCGAGCGTCACATTTTCAATATCTATCGAATCCAGATAGTTTTGAAAGTTATTTCAAAGACTTAAACAATGAATGACCTCCGTCAACAATAAATCAAACACCGAGAGATATGTGAATGTTAAACCAGTGTTATTATGTCAACAAGGTACGTATAAGATAGCCTAGTTCAGCTGTCTTATATGATACATAAAAGTGATGGATTAAGTCGTTTCTTGTTGATTTTTCTTGTATTTTGCATTAGATTCTTTCCAATATGACCATACAGTGGTACAGGATGTAAATATCTACATGCATGAATTTGAAACTGTTTTATGTTCACTGTAAACATGTGTTTATTTTTAGAATGTTAGCAGATAACACCATGGTTTGCTTTGAAATACCTCAAAACCCAATGATGAACATAGGAATTTCTCAGTTGGAGGGTAATTTTAAATACAGTTCTATTCTTGATTCCAATAATGTTTTTAATGTGTCTTTATCATTTGCATGTTGTTTAATATGCAAATTAAATGACTGTGCATTGTTACAAAGAAAGAGACTTGAACTATTCATATTCACAAACCATAAGGGAATGGAAAAGTGATTGCCTTTTTGAGAGGTCTCTGCTTTGTTATTTTTGTTGAATCGGTGTTATGTTTTACAGGTCTCCTCCTGTCATAGCCACTTCGTAACAATGTTTCACATATAGGCAGCATAGACATTGCTATGAATCAGCCATGTAACGGGTCCAAGTTAAATTCTAAAAGGGAAAGGATATTCAAATTTTCATCTTTTTAAAATAGAGATTGTTGTTACAAGACTGAAATTTGCTCAGCAGGACATAATTTACAGGTCTTTCCCCCCCTTGAATTGGGAAGAGGCCCAAGCCTGTTGAATTTGGAAAATTTTATAGCTGAAAATACTGAATTAAGAAGCAAAAAAAGCTGGTATGACTTTGATTTTTTGGGAAAACTGCATGATTTTACAGAAATTTCCAATTGGGAAGGTGCCTTTTGTGGGCCCTATTGTCATTTTCTCACAGTGGTTTCTATATTCATTTATGAAGCAGATTTGATAAAATGAAATGTTCTGATATATCTTAATTAATGCCTGGGTTTACATCTTACCAAATTGTTACCACTGGATATTGTGTAGGAAGTTTTTTACTATGGACATTTTCCTTTTCTTTGTTGCTAATTGTTTCAAATATCTTTTACTAATATTAATAATGCTTTTGAAAGTATGACACTAGTTTTGAAAAAGGAGTATCATTTCATCCGATTTAGGTACTTGTGATTGGTCCAATATTGAAACAACAGCAAATGACTGTTCCCAATACCTATTAGAAACAATTGTGACTACCCATAAATACATTTGTATTAGTTATTTGTTTTTGTGTTGTAAGAGAAAAGGATGGCTGTCAGTGTATGTGACTTATTCCAACTAATATGGACATTGAATAAGGCATATTGAATTCGTTAAAAATTATACAATGCCAGAATTAAGTCTGATAGCTCAACTGGTTAGAGCATCTTAGTTTTTCTGAGGAGGTTCTGGGTTCGAATCCCAGTTGGACTCTCTGGCTTGTATATACTTCAGATACTTTAGCTATTGGATGTAAGACATATTCAAAACTTTAAATGATAAGAATGGTTGATAAAGTAATAATAAACAATGATAATAATGTAAACTGATTATTGATATAATTAAAAATTGTCAATTGTTTATCTATAGAATTGACTTTTGTTTATTTCAACTTTTAATTGAAGGACTTTTGGTGCTGTTTAAATCAAAAAAAAAAATGTTTAATGTCTATCTACAAATCCTTTACAGCAGTACATTATTTCAAAGAATTGGTGGATTTCCTTCATAATATACAAATTTCTCCTCTGTTTTAACATTAAATCAAATGTTGTCAAAGGTTATAATTTCGAATGGCTCAGAGGAAAACATATACAAACAACAAAATTTGGTGAAGTGTAAATTTTACATATTGACAAGGTTTCAATGCTAGACCTTTAATAAATGTTCACATTTGTGAAGCACTTGTTGAAGTCTTGCCTTGAATCCTCAATTTGCATGAAGAGATAATCTCTTGCATGAAGAGATAATCTACATAATCTATCAAATTCTATAGTTTGATTGGTGGTTTTGATATGGCTCGAACAGTGTCTTCTATTTCTTATTTCATTACTGATATGGGTAGGAGAGCTAAAACATGTGAGTATTTCCAAACATACATACATGATAATTAGTCTTAGATGTTATTATTGCACAATGGTTTAACAACATTTTCAACAGAATGTATCAATAGTATCAATGAACATATCCCTGCTCCTTTCATTTCCTCATCAGTCCCTGCCAATTTATCTTCCAAGACACTAACCATGAAACCCATTACTCTGTGCTTTGGCAAAAATAATTTGATGTGAAGCAGCGTTTCTAAATGGGAAAGTTTTGGGAAGGACCTGTGTCACAGCTAAAATATGGATATGAAGTATCCATCGATAGCATCTTTACATAGATGGTAGTGAGTCTTAGATGCCATTGCTGGATGATGGTTAAACAACAATTTCAACAGAGTATCAATGTATCAATGAACATATACCTACTCCCATTGTTTCCTCACCAGTCACCGCCAATAATTCAAGCCTTTGATTGCTAGCCTATACAAACAGTGTTGCTCTGTTGTTAGAAATCAATTAATCATTGTCAAATCAATTTTGAAAAAATATCACCAAAAGCTGAGGTATCAAATGCAAAATCGATATATCAAGCTTGATGCCAACTATACTTCTGTGAAGTTCTGTCCAATGAAGATGTACCATTCATAACGGTTTGCAACTTGTTTATTCATAGTGGAAAAATACAGTGGTTGGTGTCCGTTACTGTAGATAATATATATATTAAACACCCCCAATTTTATTATTGACAATGGACATGCATCTCTTTCACAGAAGAGTGCATTCTGATGAGCCACTATTTCCTTGCCTTTAACCGATACATTACAAAGGAAACATGTGTTATAATAATCTAGAATTAGCACTGTTCATACATTGAAAAACAATTCTTCCGCCCGATTTAGGCTTTGCCTATTTTCAAATTAAACAATGCATTACATATTAAAATTATATTTCCTACCGAAGGTCAAGTCTCAAGAGGCTGTTTATTACAAACCTTTCACACGCTGGCTCCATGATTTAGCAACTTGTGAGGGTTCATCGACCTGTACCGGAACCTTCCAAGACAAAGGAGCCAACCAAAGTCGCCGTGATCGCCTCTGTTGTAAATAAAGTACTGTTTCACGGTGGGAAATCACCCGAACAACATTATTCGACTTTTTCAACAAAGTCGCCATGATTCTGTGAAGAACGACAACTCCCTGAAAATGTAAGGGATGCCGTGTTTTGGAAAATAAATGTAAAACGTCAAAGTGAAGGAAACACAAAATATCAATTTCTCATCCAGTATCAACTTCATTTGAATCGGTAAAAAAATGTATGATATGTAGTTTAAACAAATTTATGTATTTGATTAATATTTGGTTACTTTGTTTAACTTTAATTAATGAAAGATCCCTTATCAGACGACACCATTTATAAATTGCTAAGGGAGGTAACTACATTTTACGGGATCAAGTATAACCTTCAATTCAGGTTCTGAAATTAAGGACCTAGTATGTTGTTAAATGGTGTTAATTCATAACAATGGGTAATAGCAGAGACATAGATAGCATGTTCAATGTCTCTTGTAAAAGTCATTGTGACCAAAGGATGTTTTTCTTGCATCGAGCAATTTTACGGTGGCACAGAGGTGACATGTATGATGTGTGCGATCAGAGACATAGTTATCTATGTCTCTGGTGCGATATTTTGCCTCGTCATTCCGAGTAAGTCGAAATAACGAGATATTTAAGTCGTTATTTCGAGTTAGTAAGTAGAAATAACGAGATTATAAGTCGTTTTGAATAAAGGAAAACCCATGACTCGTCAGTTTAATAGATTCTATAATCATATCCCACGATTTATTTGCTGGCTTCTTTAACGTGACGTCTAGTATATTCATAAGCGTAGGAGCTGGGGCTAGGAGGGGCCACCCCTAATATCCAGACCAAGGGGGCACGATCCACGGACTCTTCGTCACATGTGTCTCTTGGTAAAAATTTGGTCTCTCGGTATAAATGTCACACAGGTAATTATCTATCATGTACTTTTTTGACTTAGTTGTGGATGTCGGATCGAGATTGGTCTCTGGGGCAAAGCATACTCTGGATGTTTTCCAGAATCGACTGCAGCAAACTGGTCAAATGTCGTTATTGTTTGGTAATGAGTTAGGAAAGAGTAAAATAAGCCGAATATGACGCCCATGATCAGAATTAGAAATGTCGCTCTGAAGCAACTCTTTACCCTTGGTCGAATTGTTGCTTGTTGTCCTTGTCTTTGAGTCTGTACATTACTACAGTAGTCAAACTTATTTGACGCGATCGGAAATTTTTGTATCGGGAAATATCTCCCGACACGTCCCGTTGGATTGCCACATCAGAAAATAAAAAGCAATCTTCACGTCGAATCATTTTGACTAATAACTACAGGCAGAAACATAGATAACATCTATGTCTCTGCTACCGGGTACTCGGCACAATGTATCACCGGCTAACAAAACCTCAGAGACAGTTCGTTCGATTACGTTGACTACTTTGATCCAAAGTTATCATTGCGCACCTACCATACTTTGATGCGATCATTTCAAGATGGCAGCTTCCGCGAAAAATAACAAGGGTGACGAAATGAAATTCATAAAACAAGGCGCAGAGGCAAAGCTGTACACTACGCAATTCTACGGGAAAGACTGTATTGTCAAGGAGCGATTCTCCAAGAAATACAGACACCCGGCTCTTGACAAGTCGTTGACTTTGCAGCGATTGAAAGCTGAGGTTCGGGCAATCAACAAGTGTCGAAATTTAGGTTCGTTAATTGGGGCTATTTGTTTATCGGTACCCTCGGTTAATTACATGGGTTTGGCTTAATAGAAGTTGCAACCTGAATTCTTTATTCCGTACAATTGAAATTGCAATTGTAATAGAGACCTGCCGGGTTGCACGATCTACCCCCACATATCGTCGAAGGCCCTAATTTCGTGAGAGTCCTAATTCCGGTGACCTTTGTTTTTATCCCGTATCGCGAGAGTTGGTTAAACCTCACGTGCCAAAGTTTCAGTAAATATTACCAGATCCTGAACCCATCTTTTAACACCCAGAATTGCACAAAATGAGACCTAGATTGCTAAAGCTCTTATAAAATTATTTGCATATATGTTTTCTACTATTACCAAATTATGACCATCTTCGAATTTGTTTTTATAGCCACAAACAAATATTTTGGCATTTTCAGACCATCTGCAGTGTTGGCCAACCTTTCCCCCCTAAAAGTAAACCGGAAGTATAGTTTTCTTTCGAAGGCCAACCAAAGATTTTAAAACAATTTTTAGTTCTATCCCTTACACAATTGTTTCCACATTTTATCAAATGACAAGCAAGACTTAGCCTGATATTTTTCTATCTTTTACACTACTTCTACAAATCAATTGAGGACACTATTTGCAACCATTGGTGCTATATGGTGTTCTGTTCCGTAGTTAATCGTTCTTAGAAAGAAGTGGGAATTTTCTTTCTTCAATGTTGTTATAGAGAAGAAAAACCTAAGACTTTTTAAAAGCATAAAAGTGCATATGAATCGGAAATAGTTTTGATATGCATGTGCTGTACAGTGCAAGTTAAATCGGAAATAGTTTTGATATACATGTGTTGTAAAAGTGCAAGTTAAATGCAAGTTAAAAGTGTAAAACTTCCCAAAAAAAACCAAACATATCAGTATTAAATTCCTTTGCCTAATTATGTTTGTTTGGGTAGTTTCCCTTGAAAATGTGTATGGGTAGCTTTCCTTATATGACGTCACCGAAATTAGGTCACTTTTTCAAACAGCGACTAGCTTTAACCACGGTTTGTTTAAACTAACCTTTCTCTGTCAAATTAGCATATTTGTATTAAAAAATAGCTTGGAAACAAAGGTAAAATATTGTTGTATTACGTTGGGCATAAAAAGCAAGTGTTGCATTTGTATTTAGTCTTATTTTAAAGAAATCAAATCCTATATCACCGGAATTCGGCCCTTCCAGGATACTACTCCATGTTTAACATTATTTGCGTGTATATGCAAATCTGTGAGTCCAACCTTCATGTATAAAAATGCCCCAGAGTTAGTCAAACTAACCCTCGATGCGATCATCAATTCACTGTGAAGTGATTTTAAATGTATATTTTTTAATTAATAAACCTACAAAATTATAGATTAGAACAGACCATTACTACCAGTACTCTTGATTGTTAACGATAAATCACATCATAGTTCAAAATAGGGGATAAAAGTTGTTTGCGCCTACGTTTAAGATAAAAGTGATGATGAGGGAAACCTGGATGTTGTTTGGAATAAATGCTGTTACGTTTTAATTGGTCATTGTGACACCAATTTACTAGTTTCTGCTTTGTTTGAAACCTACCAGGTAATCATATTGTAGAAATATTTGTCTTGCCAAAATGAAATAATTGGCAACAAGTAGGGATTAAACCTGACTAGACCAGTGATCCATAATCTCCATCTGCTATACCATGTAATGCTACATCAGTTCTGGCAAGTTTCTTCAATGAAGGGTTAGATAGAAATTGAAAGAAGGTTGGGAAAATATGTCCACCTGGATATTTCATTGTTTGAGTTTAGATATGGTCTGCTGTTAAGGTCAAACAATTTTGCCTTTCGACTTTGTGATTTATTTAATCTCTTACAGTAGGCACTTTAACCCTTTACCAAACGTCAAATTTTCAACTGTCCCAAAATAAAAGAGATTGCAGACGACATTTCAAAATGTGGGGAAATTGGAAAATAATCTTCTGAAGGGGCAGAAAACATTGTGGGAAAAGGGGGAAAATGCTCATTAGGAGCAATTTCTCCTTTTCCCACAATGTTTTACAGAGTTGTCTGCAACAAACTGGACAAATGTCGTTATTGTTTGGTATTGGGTCAAAATAAGTCAAATACAAAACCCATCAATAAACATGTTTCTCAGAGCGTTGTCTCAATTTTCTATTTTAGGAATTGCTGTACCTGTGCTGCACTTTGTCGACTCCAGTTCCAACTCCTTCTACATGGAGAACATTGTAAACTCTTTGACAGTTAAAGACCATATTTTTAACACACAAAAGACTCACCCAGACTGTGCCCTTGACAAACTTTTGCCTCTTGCAGAGAAGATTGGGGAAATAATCGGAAGGATGCATGCTGGTAAAGTGATTCATGGAGATTTAACGACATCTAACATGCTGTTGCGAGGAAATCCTGAAGAGTTAGATGTTGTTTTGATAGATTTCGGACTCAGTTTCTCAGAAGGAATTGCAGAAGATAAAGGTGTAGATTTATACGTGTTTGAGAGAGCTTTACTCAGCACACATCCAAATACTGAACAGCTATTTGAGTCTGTACTCTCGGCCTACAAAAAAGTAAACTCTAAAGAGATAGGCGATGTCATAAGTAAATATGAAGAAGTGAAAATGAGGGGAAGAAAGAGAACAATGGTCGGCTGATCAAAGAATTGAAAATCTATCAAGATAAATAAAAGATAGAGACATTTATAAAGTACATATTGCCAAAACTTCAATGTTTGAACACATTGGATAGATATTGCCGTGTTCAACATTGTTGTATTTAGCTTTGTTTTTGTCAAGGTGTTCATAAAAACCCCTTTGGACTCTGAGAATGGAAAAAAAAAGATATTAGATTTGAGGTCATTTTCAACTCTATTTCTGTCATGTTGCAGTGGCCAGTGCATATATGCATGCACCTGGTATATCCTCACCTGATCTGCAATAATTGTTTTGTTCTAAGATGGCTTGCATGAAATAATTGTAACAATCAGGCATGAGAAAACACAGGGATGATTTGAAAATTTAATCTGTCAATTTATTATAAAATTTCTAATTATGAACATGTATGCACAAATAAATTTTCTTAATTTCAAATTTATCCAAATATTCCTAATGCTTAGCTCCTTTATGTTTAGCTTTCAAACTAAAAGTTAGTCCCAAATAGATGAATTGTTGTTTGACAATTTTTCCATTACATTGCAATGTCAGCTGATAATCACTGAAGAGAGTTGTAATTGCCTCTGAGGGCTGGTCAAGCAGGGTAGAACCATCAGCATTCCCTAAGTCAGCTGAAAGACTACCTCTCGTGTAAATTGTAATCTACCTCTACCAAGACATAAACCAACTCAGAAAGGGGCCATGTGATTTCAAGATCTGTATTCTTATCACTAGGCGTGAGTTTTAATTGAACAGTTGACATTACCTCAACCATAAGTGGTCTTTAACAGCCACTTTACCAAACGCCAAATTTTCGACTGTCCCAAATTGAAAGAGTTTGCAGACAACATTTCAAACTGTGATGAAATTAAAAAAAAAAACCAACATCTTCTGACAGGGCAGAAAACAATATGGGAAAAGGAGCAATTGCTGTTTAAGAGAAATTTCTCCTTTTCCCACAATGTTTTCCAGAGTCATCTGCAACAAACAGGTCAATTGTCATTATTGTTTGGTAATGAGTTAAACAGTTTTCATATGCAAAATGGAAACATAACTAAATGCAGAATGGAATGTAAATAAGTGTTCATGTATACATGTATCATGATGTCTGAAAAGATCAACCCAGTTGACACAGTTATTCAGTAGGATGAAAAATACCTACAAGATAGGTTTATTACCTATTACACTGTGTTACTTCTATTGTGACTTTCCCAGATTGAAAGCAACATACAAATGATCAATAAGAATGAATATTACCCAATAACATTTCATTTGTGGTATTGGGAAGAAGCCATTGTGAAAAGAGATTAAACATAGCTAACTATGAGGAAAAAATTATTGCTCTTTGTCAAATTGTCTTCTTAATCATTTTGGTACTTTTGCATTTCAATACATGTTCATATCTACAAGAAATTTCTAATAGAAATGGCTCATCAGCAATTCCTCTGAGGCAGGGCTGTTTGTGTTATATAACAGACTTCCATAAAAGGCAGCTTCCAAATTGAAAATTTCTTCAAAATCATGCAGTTTTCCGAAAAACTCAAAGTCAAACCAGCTTTTAGGCTTCTCAATTCATCAATTTCAGCGATAAAATTTCCAAAATTCAACAGGCTTGGGCCTCTTCCCAATTGAAGGAAAAAAAGCCCGATGACGGTATGAGAAAGACCTTGGAAATACTATACCCAGGTATCCTATCAACATTCCTCTTAGGGTATGACAAAGAGGTGGGAAATACCCTACCCGGGTACCCAATACCCTATCAACCTTGGGTAACTTTGTAACTGATTCTAGTTCTTTCCCTTACCCAAGTTCCAGTCCCCGCTCTACTCTTTCACAGTTTTGATGTAAACAATGTCATACATAAATCTGGTTCTTAAATTCATTAACCCTTAGAATGCTGGGTAATTTTCCAAAAATATATTTTTTTGTTATCTGCTTTCCAAAACCTTAAATATCTGCTTAATTTTGTTGAAGTAAGATAATCAGAGTAGCAAACAGGTTAGATCACAGGCCAGCCACCAATTTACTTGGCGCCTGGCCTTGATCTAACCTGTTTGCATAAGCATGAAGTTGGTTCCAGCACTATAAGGGTTAAAATACTGTAACAATCGAGCAAATGAACATCTCAAAGACACAAACACATCTGATCAGTGAAAAACACTGTCATACACAGAGCAGTTGTGTCGTCTATATGTATACCAGCATGTTCTCTCAAACAATGCATTGGGTTCCTAATTTACATAAACGTTCAACAAACATTACAATACTTATTGATCTCATGAAGAAGCTGACTCCAATGAGGTAATTGTTATTGTGGAAAAAGTACTTCCCAATCAATCTATCAACCCTTCCATTCATATATGCCCTGTTTAAGGCACACTTGTCAAGAAAACACTGTCAAGCAATATCACCTTTTGTCACAATGGTTTCTACCAACCATATCAAAGTGAATGTTCTTCCACACATAATGATTTTCATCTGCTATGGCTATTGTATAAGCCAGGCAAGACGCCATAGAAAAACATAGTTTGAAGGGTTCAGCGCAAGCATATAAAAGTTGAGGACTTGTCTAAAGTCTTGCTCTAAAGCACTGGTGTACAATTAATCTAACATAGTATTAACCGTTTAGCAAACGCCAAATTTTCGACTGTCCTATATTTAAAGAGTTTGCAGATGACATTTAAAAATGTGATGAAATTGAAAAATAATCTCCTGATAGGGCAGAAAACATTGTGGGAAAAGGAGAAATTGCTCGTTAAGAGCAATTTCTCCTTTTCCCATGATGTTTTCTGAAGTCGCCTGTAACAAACTGGTCAATTGTCATTATTGTTTGATAAAAGGTTAATACACTTTACCAGAGAGTTACAGAATAGAAAAGAATTTTATTGACTTGTACGTACAAACATATCTCATTATGCAAACTCATACATTTTGAACATAAACATACATACATGGATGCATGGAAAATGTTTAACAAAATATGTTGCATGATTATAGATTTTTAAAATATGATGATGAATGGAAATTGAGATATTACTCACCTGGAACACTCATCCCTTCTTTTCCAACAATGTTAACCCTACCAGAGATATCATTTCTAAATGCATCAAATATTCTTATCATGGTTGCACTTTTTTGATTTTTCAAACAATAAAAACATAGTTGCTCTCTTGAGAGTTGTTCTTCCTACCTGATATCACATAGAAAGATTTAAGAAATGAATCTCTTACACACTGGTATAATAGACCAAAAGAAACAAATCTCTAAAAATCAAAACACAATTATTGTTTGAATATTTGATATATAAATCATTATCTGTATGCATAATATAAATAGAAATTTGTATGTATATTATAAAATTTACAATATTCTTAAAAAAACCTTAATCATATGAAAAGATAACAGTTCACACAATATAAATATTATGTTACTAACTTATTATACAAATTAGAAAAACTTTTTAATAAGGACTTGCTTGTCAAAACCTAACCAAGATTTTCTAAGTACAAAAGGCCATATAATTTGCTTAAACTCAAAACAACAGCTATGAAACTTGGTCAGGGATCTGACATAATGACACTGAACATATGTTTGAAGTTTTAACCCATTCCATGCAGTACTTCATGAGATAAGACTTGCATGTAAAAACTTAACCAAGACTAGATCTAAGTACAACAGGTCCCATAATTTGCTTATTCGATACAATACATGATACTTGGTCAGGGATCTAAGATAATGACCCAAAACGCATGTGTGATGTATCAGCCCATACCATACAGTGGTTAATGAGATACAAACTTGCATGTAAAAACTTGACAAAGGTGTGACTCCCCGATGTGGAGATGAGTGGCACAGTTCTCCTACATGCCATAACCTTATACCGGTACTCAATATCAAAGACATGAAAATAAAACTGTCAGGTCTTTGTCAATATCAAAAACAATAGTTATTCTCTACTTTGAAATCATTGTTTATTGTTAGTTTTCACACAAATGTGATCAATACAAATTCTTGACTGGGGCAATTTGATGTAAACAAGGGAAATAAATAATAGTTTTTTGTTTCAAAAACTATGTATACAAGAAAACAACTCATTATTCAGTATAATCTTCATAATCAATAAGTATTACATGTACATCAATTTGCTAATTGGATTGAATTTTAGTTATAAGAAGTTTATTTGCAGCAATCAATTTATATCATGGCAGCAGTGCACCTATCATTGCTCTACTGGCCTGCTTTTGTTAAGGATTGCTCAAGCCTGAAAATCATTACTTGAACCCTGGGTTTAAACATCTTCAATATGAAAAAAGAAATGATAAATGAATACCATATGAAGCCAACAACATTTGGAAACATGACAATAGAAAAATTTTCTCTTAATAAGCAAATTTCTCTTTTCATCAAACCAGTGTCAGAGTTTATTGATTAATTCTATGAATTTTGACTTTTATGGAGATTTTGTTAATCATGCAGATAATTGGTTTTGAAAGTTTTAAATTCCTCCAGATTAAGGTTATAAATTAACAAAAGCAGATCATATGGAATAATCTCTTCCTTAATCACACCTGTCCATTTCATTCAGATTGCACTTTGTGGCATGTATCGGTTGATTCTTAAATTTATGTACAATAAGATAAATATATGTAATATAAAAAAAGTCTTATAAAATGTCTTCAACCACCAAATCCTTGAAGGTTGTAAGTTTTAAAAAATCAACAAAATAATAATCATCCAATAGAACATGTACGTCAGGTTGTCTCGTCAAGGTGAGTGAGGTATTCCATGAGTGTAGCAGTAGAAATAGCGTTGGTAATTAGTATTACAAACAACAGCACTTCTAATGGCAGTTGTTGCAGTCTTCGTGACATATAACTCCGTTAACACGACATTTGCAGCCGCCTGTTACGTCTCCACTGCCCTGAAAGACAAAATAAAATATAATATCGCGCAAACATATTCACCTGACTTTAATGACTTCAATTTCATAATTTCACACTATGTTGGGTTTATATAAATAAACATGTATATCTGTCTGTCGAGTATTTGCATGAGAACACAGAAGGTAATAAGATTTACAGAGTTTATCGAACAATCCCGACCATGTACTATATCTTGGCGATTATTGATTTATACCGCATCATCCCCTCTAAATTATTCTTGTATGAAGGTCAACATCAGGTGAATTTATCTGCACTATCACAAATAGCAATGCATGAAGACAGTAACTTGAGGTTATAATGTAAGTTAACACTTATGTTTAACACTTTGTAGAGTACCGGTATTGCATTGAACCCTGTTGGTCTGATAAGCCAAGTAGTTATGACAGGAGAGGTATCATCTTTAACCCCTTACCGAATGCCAAATTTTCGACTGTCCCAAACTGAAAGAGTTTGCAGACGACATTTCAAAATGTGATGGAATTGGAAAATAATCTTCTGATAGGGCAGAAAACATTGTGAGAAAAGGAGAAATTGCTCGTTACAAGCAATTTCTCCCTTTCCCACAATTTTTTCCAGAGTCGCCTGCAACAAATTGGTTAAATGTTGTTATTGTTTGGTAATGAATTAATGACAATATCCTAACCATATGTAAACATTGTATCCAAGATCACACAGAACATTCTATAGTAATACTAGTAACAATTATAGTAAACTGTTTCCAAGAACAAACATAACACTATACATGTATGTGATTGCAACAAACTTTATAAATACTAAACACTTTGTTCAAATGTATAACTATATATGTGTCAGTGACTGCAGAAATCAGTCTTACGGGCCAAAATTAGGTTTTTGAGATTTTCACATATTATGACTAGGTCACATGTAAAGATTGATATTTGAAAATTTCAATTAAAAATTCTCAATATTAAAAAAGTTACAGCTATTTTAGAAACGGCAGTCCTCCTATCTAATTGTGACGTTAGGTTGTTTTATTGACGTCGTTGTTTTCGACGTAACGTTAGTTTTTTTGGTGAACTGCCTTGTCTAAAAGTTAAATAACTTTTTTCTTTTTGATTATTTCTAATCCAAATTTTCAAGTCTTCTTTTCGAAAGAATGCCATTTCACAACATTTGGAAAAACTAACAAATATTATGCTGTCATTCTGAATTGTTTGTTTGCCTTCTGATGTATTCTTTACATTTATATCTGACATAGGGCTATTATTTACAACATTCAAAAACAAACAAACAATGCATTCTTAGCCTCACATAATTTGACAGGATAAGAAGATCATTGACTGCTTTTGAAATAAATCAATACAAAATGAGTTTTTAAGTTATGGACCTTTATATCTATAGAAATATGACTGAAGACTCAAAACCAAACTCAATGACTCAAAACCAAACTCGATGACTCAAAACTAGACAACCAAACTCGATGACTCAAAACTAGACTTGACATCATGCCTCTCATACAGAGTAAGCTTAATTGTTTTAACCTTTGATACTTTCGTTTAACCCTTTACCAAATTATAACGACATTTGACCAGTTTGTTACAGACGACTCTTGAAAACATTGTGGAAAAAGGAGAAATTGCTCTTAACAAGTAATTTCTCCTTTTCCCACAATGTTTACTGACCTAACAGATGATTATTTTTCAATTTCATCACATTTCGAAATGGCGTCTGCAAACTCTTTAAATTTGGGACAGTCGAAAATTTGGTGTTTGGTATAGGGTTAAATAGATTCCTTGGAAGCTATTGTTTCTTTATATCAGGACAACACATTTTAATACCTTTATGCCAACTTATAGTATTATGTACTCAATGATGCCAAGAAGAAAAACCCAATTCTCTGCTTCCATGTGGTCAAAAAGATGATGCAAATTCACCAAATGGGAAATAGAAAAAGAAAATGAATGTCATGGATATAAATACATTTATTTTTTCAAGACTAACAAATTAATTAAATAAAAATCTTTATTAATATCCATTTATTTAGAGTGTTATCTAATATGTTGACTGCTTTTATTTGTAATTACAAACACTGTAATTATACAACAGTATGTGTTACAATCTTCATGGTTTAGAAATATCATTGCAATGATCTCTATGAAGAAATCCACACAGATCTTTCTGTAGAATGTTATGAACACTTTTTGATGACAGTCCTATAGTCCCTTCATTTAAACCTTCCTCATTTTCTTCATCCTCCCTGAATTTCACCCAACTGCAAAGGTCAGAGACAGTTCCTCCAAACATCATACTGTGGCTTTTGGTTTCTTGTTTACCTATAAAGAGAATACGTGAAATAATCTTTGAATATGAATAATATCTTTTCCTTTATAGATAGTATTAAATACAATGTTAACCTTTTTCAGTTACATTATTGCTATTCATGACCAGTACTATGCTAGGACTAAGGAGTCTGAAGTGTCTTGCTAATATATACTACTAAGAAAACAGTGGTGCTGGTGGGGCTTGAGGCTGGGAATCCCCGGTAACAGCTCAATCCTTAACCATTAGGCCACAGAAATACTTAATCACACCTTCATACCCGGTACCTTGTATATGTAGAGAACATAAAGTTTTAATTTATTTGAAAGTCATTTTGAAAATAAAAAGGTGAGTTGCAATAGACTTTGATTATCAAATACCATCAACAATTAAATCCAACTAAATGCAAAAACAGTTCTTAATTGCAGTTCCTCTGAAACTGGTTTATATTGCCTCTTTCAGTTCTGCTTAATGTCAAGATTTGAATCTGATTTCACTTTTAAAATTGTTTGTAAATCAGGACAAATGAAGTCTACCAATAAAAATATTATTACAATGAGCCTTCTTCAGTAAGGTTTTGCAGGTTATATGAGTCAGAAAATATGTTCATGCAAATAGTTTTGGCAAAATATTAAATGGAATTCAATATACCTCTGCATACAATGATTTGTTTTTCCAATTCTGATGTAAATAGTAGTGGACCAGTGGTGCATCATACTGTATTCAGTGTTTGCTCTCTGTAAGTAATGGTTTATGCTAGTTTCACTGTACACCCTTGTATCTAATGACCCCTTCATCCTCCAGAAGAAAAGGCTTTTATCCTGTAATGTAAAAATAATGTTATGCTGTAATAACTGAACATACGCAACATTGGTAAAATGTTCTAAATACTAAATATAGTATCCTGTAAAACAGAAAAATAATTGAGCAGTATGACCAAGTATGAGCAATTTCAGAATACTGAATTTCTTTTTTTCCACAATGAATTTCATCAGAAAGCTGAAATCACTTATAAAACACTTATGTTTGATTGATAACATTGAAGCCATTTAGACTTGTCATCACGGCATACCTCATCTTGTTTTTAGGCAGAATCTTAAAGTATGCCTCTTAGAAAGGTATTCAATGTTACCAAAATAACAAAAACCATAATGCTAAACATTACAGTTTTATCAATTTATTTTGGTTTCACAAAAAATCTTTTGTCATATAAACTAATGTGTATGCCTTGTTAATCATAAAAGGGCCAAAAGCAGTCTGCACATAATGGAGCAATCATCTCACAGATTGTGTTTTATGTGTAACTTAAGTTAAAATAGGGAATCAAGACACTCCTTGTCACTGCATGAATAACAATAAACCATCTTAAAGTTCTTATTTCTTCTTTGTTTTCAATAAGGAATGTGCAAGGATGAATAATAAATAAGGATTATGCATGCCTTTCAATGAATCAATGTCAAACTCCCAATTTTGATCATTCAACATGAGGGAAATAAAAAAAACATGACATGCACATGCTTGTTTAGATAATGAACCGTTTAAATGATTTACTAAATCTAAAACATAAATATGCTAAAATTACACAGATTGGTAATGAAAGACGTGTGAGGTGTATCAATCATCTAGTCTTGCATAATTTTAAAGATCTGTGATGTCATTTCAGCAGTAGAAGACATTTCATTTTATAACTATTAAAGTGTCAATGTGTGATTTAGTATCATTTGAAAACCACCCCTTATAATAGTACTACCCTTATAAATACTTAAGGTAATGGTAACATAAAGCTGCATGAAGCATAATATTTGTTTATATTTTTCAGACACTTTGAAGATAACATCATTCTGATTTGCTTATTGTTTCTAACTGTTTTCTTTTTTGTAAGGGGTTGTGGGTGGGGTGGTCCAATGTTTTCTTCCTTTTGTCTTTTGAATAAGAGCTATACTGGAAATTGTCATGGTAATGAAAGCTTAATTTTACAAGTAGTATAGTATAAGTGAAAGTTATTCTCACATGTGGTAAGGAAAAGTTAAGCTTATGTGCAATGAATCTTTCCTGAATACAGACGAAAGTGTTCAAGCCAACCATAATGTCATTTTCATATTCACAGTCAACGAGTTCGATCTTCCGTGCAAGTTTCATATTTTCTCTTCAAAATCACATAATGAATTATTATTTTAGTAGAATACTGGATGTGGTTTGGGGTTATTGTTTTGAATGTCGAATACTAAGCTTCATATAATCTTAAATCACATCTAACCAAAGATAGCAACCGAAAGTGACAGATTTCTGACAACTTCCGGGTTATTTTCGTGAAGTATCAACACCGTTTAACACCGATTTATCAATAGTTACGAGAGTAAATACAATGTTAACATTACAAATCCATTCTTAATCATTCCACTTACCTTCACTGTCCATGAAGTGATGCTACCTCGAAACTTTTATGCAAAGAAAGCGCGATTTACATTGAGAAACAAATATGTAGGTCATCGCTATTTATAAACAGGAAACACTCGAAAGGTCGGGGCTAAGTCTTTCAAAAGTGAAATATATTGTGTTGTTTCGTTCGGACTGCACTTTTATTTCAGTTGAATATGGTTCAAACTTCAGGGACCAAGTTTGGCAAGTTTTAATGAAAACAAAACATGATTAATTATGTTTTAACACGAAAATATAAAGCGCAAACTTTAAACGACGTTTTCTCGAAATCGACGTTTTCGCCGTAAGACCGATTTCTGCTGCCGACGTCACATATATACAGAATACTGTTTCCAAATGTTACATCACATTACTGTATCAAAGAGTACCTAACCATATACAATACATGTAGATACAGAAAATACTAATTCCAAATGTAAATAGATAACTGCGTTCAACTAAACCTAACTATATAAGTACAGAATATTGTAACCAAGTGTTCCTGTCTTTAGTTAATTATACATCATAATAATAACTCTTACATTTCGATAATTTCATGTGACGGAAATAAGTTATACACAAACAGAGTCCAACTTTTGTGAGGCACATGATGATGGTCTCGAATCACCATCACTAACCTAATTCAAATTTAGATCATTGTTTACAAAATAAATTGTTTAACCCATTCCCAAACAACAAAGTTTCGACTGTCCCAAATTGAATGAGTTTGCAGGCGACATTTCAAAATGTGATGAATTTGAAAATATTCTTCAGATAGAGCTGAAAAATTTGTGGGAAAAGGAGAAATTGCTCTAAGCGAGCAATTTCTCCTTTTCCCACAATGTTTTCCAGAGTCGTCTGCAACAAAGTGGTCAAATGTCGTCATTGTTTGGTAATGGGTTAAACAGATAATCATATCTTCAACATGAATGCGCTCTATCTCCACCACATGCTTTTGAAAGGGGTGATAAGTGCATCATACATCTAGTTTTATGTAACTCTGTGATGGCACTTTATTTGTAGAAAACATTTTATTTTTAAAAGATTAAACCCTTAATCTATGAGAAAGTCCTTCAACAATCATATATATACAAAACACTGTGAACAACAGCAATTTTTTTAACCCTTTCCCAAACAATTACGACATTTGACTACTTTGTTGCAGACGACTTTAGAAAACATTCTGGGAAAAGGAGAAATTCCTTTTCCCACAAAGTTTCTGCTCTTTTTGAAGAATATTGTTTAATTCCATCACATTTTGAAATGTCGTCTGCAAATTCTGTCAATTTGGGACAGTCGAAAATTTGTTGTTTGGGAAAGGGTTAACACAGTATACAAAAGTAAACAATGGTAAATAATAATAGTAATTGTACACAATAGTAAATGTACATACCATTGGTCCCCATCTTGGGCCTTTTGTTACCCAGCATATCTCAGTTTTACAAATAGAACACTGTATCCAATCACATCCTTCCTTTTTCATGACGATCACCTGGAGGGAAAAATAACACGTTTTAAAGTAGTGCCCCTATCATGAAGATGCAGTTTTTCCGATGTGTGATTGATCACAAAATTCGGTTAATTATCTAAAATACATTCGGAACTAGTTACAAGACTATAACAAAACCTTCACTTTTCTAATTGCTATTACATGTATCTTGTACTGTATCCTTAAGTAACTTACAATTCAAATTACAACTTTTTACAGAAAATCAGCATTTATCCAAAATGAAAACCTAAAAATATCAAATAAAAAATTGATAAATGATAAATGACTGCCAGGTGCTTGCTCATCAGAATCACTGGATGTTAATATGAAAAGCTCTACAGCTTAAACCCAGAAATGTATTTATTCTCCTTTAGACATCCAATAGAAGAATACTATACAGTGTACTATTTTTTGTACTAATTATTAAAGGTGCTTGTTCACAGGAATGCGTATGTCAAAATAAAATGGCGATGAAAAAATACAGTTTTTGTATTGTTCTTTGATATAGAATTAAAAGTAGCCATTGAAAGCTTGATTAATTCAGGAAAGGTCAATTTATCTAAGTATGTACAGATTATATGTGGTAGATCTTTAAAGCCATGTCACACTTTTGAATTTCAATAGATATTAATTCATTGTATACACACTGTAAAGAATTAGAAACAATCTGTTTTTTTACCCAATGACTATTCTTCAGTGCATATCATAAATCAGTACAACTGTTGTTGGTTTAAAGAAATTAATTTTTAACATCCAAAGTCCCTCACATCAGTGAACAAGCAACATCACTATATAGTACCATGTACTTACTCCTGAATTTCGGTTAACAGTTATTACATCATATTCAGCTCTATGTATGTAAAGAAACACACAACAATTGTTGTATACAAACCTTGCATTGTGGGCAGGGCATGGCGTCACCTTCATCCACCATCTTTTTTATCATAAGCTGAGTTTCCCGGGCAGCACCGTCGTTCCTTGCTCGAATCTTAAGGTCTTCCTGATATTGTTTACAGTTCAGGCCTACAAGGAACATATAACGAAAGTTCAGTGCAAGACTTTTGTAACTCCTTCACGTCTAAAACCAAAGATGAATAATTGACTTTGCAGCAGATAAAAAAAATATAAGAGATCATAATTTTTTACCTGACCACAATTTGAAATAAGAGCTCAAGTACCTGGTAATAAAAATTCAATTTTTGATGAAATAAGATGTTTCTTAATGATTACTATTTTACGCATTAAGCAAATCTTTTAATAGCAATAAGTCACACTCATTAATGTGCTCATTTTAAAATGAAAAAATAAAATAAATAAATAACAGCAGCTGCTTTTCCATGTAGCTATTACATCATCAGCAATTGTGGAAGATGTGCTCAATGCTCATTGATGTAAAGATGGCTGACAATCCCTTTTTTTTTTTTTAAACAATCAACAAACCATAGCTGGTCTGCTGTAGGTGTCTCATGAATAATGTGGAAGAAGGAGAAAAAATCTGTTTGAACACTTTTTCATTAAGTAAATCGATAACTACACAATAAAAATGTGTTGTTTGGTTATGGCAGTCATAAGACAGTAACAACTGAAATTATCGTTACGTTGGAAGATTGTCCTCTATAATGGAAAAACAAAATACTGTTGAAAAATACAAACCTTTGACTAAGCATCTTCTTCTTTGCCCACATTAAATCCAAAAACTTATTTCAAGCAGACAAATCAAACTAAGCTATGTTTTACATAGCAGTTTTAACCCATTATCAAACAATAACGACTTTTGACCAGGTTGTTGCATACAACTCTGGAAAAACATTGACAATCAATTTCTCCTTTTCCCACAATGTTTTCTGACCTATCAGAAGATAGTTGTTCAATTCAATCTCATTCTGCAAACTCTTTCAATTTTGGACGGTCGAAAATTTTGCGTTCATAAAGGGTTAAATGAAATATCTCCACACTATGCTAGGCAAATTTACTTGAAAGCTGTGCAATCATTTGCATTTTTGATTTAGTCTAATTTTACTCTCCCATTTGATATTTCCTCAAAAAATAATACCATAAGATCTAAACGAGCAATTTCTCCTTTTCCCACAATATTTTCTGACCTATCAGAAGAGAGTTGTTCAATTCAATCTCATTCTGAAATGTTGTCTGCAAACTCTTTCAGTTTGAGTCAGTCAAAAATTTGTCGTTTGGTAAAGGGTTAACAGGTAACTCCCTTACCTTGATGAATTGCCTTACAGGTGAGGCAGTTCTCCTGCCTACAGACTGGACACAGGAAGAAGTTGACATGGTCCTCATAGAGGCACCAGCCTGGACAGTCTGCCGTCTTACAATGGAAACTGTTCACCGCCTGGCTCTCTGCCGTGGTCAAACTGCGCGCAAGGTACTTGTCATAAATGTCTTTGGAGACCAGCTGTAATGAGCAATTAATGAGTTTAACCAAAGACCTAATAAACACAGATAAGCAACTCCCCATAGGTAAAGACCGAACTCCCTTATCATCTCGTGGAGGATGAGATTTCGGGAGACTATGCGAGACTTCCTAATCTCGTCTGCACTGAAGTGTGTCTGCCAGCTAGACTATGTAAACGAAGGTTGAATAAAGTGTGAAAACTAACGTTTATTTTATTAATTTTTCGATAGTTTTAACATTCCTTTATTAGTGTGTTGTTTTTATTAATAATTGCATATGAGACAATTGATTTCCTTTTACCACTGGTGAAACACATGTTTTAAAATGTGTATCATCAATAGAACCGAAAGTGCTATATGTCTGGAATTGGATGGGATGGTAGAGTATTTGTATAACTCCTCAGAAACAAAAACAAAATATGGGTTGATTTAGACAAACTTCGATTTATTACACATGGTTTTATCGACCAATTGAAGATCAAGGACTTTTATACATTTTTGTGATGTTGAGAGGCATTTAAATTCCCTTATCTGGTCTTGGTTTTTTGAAATCATATGGTTGCATGTTTTAGAAGTAGAGCAATAGTTTTTGTCTAACTCCTCGGAAACAAAAACAAAATATGGGTTGATTTAGACAAATTTTGATTCATTACACATATTTGTATCGACCAATTGAAGATCAAGGACTTTTATACATTTTTATGATGTTTAGAGGCATTTAGATTCTCTTATCTGGTCCAAAGACCTAATAAACACAGATAAGCAACTCTGCAAAATACCGTTCTTTCTCGCGTTGACATCTCGTTCGCGAGATTTTGTCTTCCTGTGAATACAGACGCTTTATTTTGTTAATCAAAGCGTCTGCCGTCGCTGATCAGCTATGGTAGCCCTTTTATTGACCCTCCCGACCCCCAAAACCAATAAACAGATGGCCACCAGCTGTGGTGCCCTGCTGTGATAATTACCGGGGATTATAACTTATTGTAATATTGCACTGTGTCAAACTGAAATGTCTAGCTAAATTTTATGACGGAGGAAAATTTCAGCAGCAAAATTTTCTGTTAAAATATTAGCTTAAATCTATACTTTTGTGGAATGGGTCTCTAAATGGGAATTATCTTTTTTTGCGGCATATCATGTACAATATTCTATGAACTAATAATTCGTAATAGGGAACATTCTATATTTTCTTTGAAAATGTACTCAATACCATCATCATCACCATCTGCATCATCATCATCATCATCATCAACAATGTTAGAATTATATTATCAAACAACAACTAGCTAAAGGTTTTATCCATCCTAATAAAATCTAGATATAAGAAATAAATGCGTGTGTATTTTTATTAATAAATGAAAAATGATCGTTCGGATAAAACTATGTGTAATGAATCAAAGTTTGCCTAAATCAACCCATATTTTGTTTTTGTTTCCGAGGAGTTAGACAAAAACTATTGCTCTACTACTAAAACATGCAACGATATGATTTCAAAAAACCAAGACCAGATAAGAGAATTAAAATGCCTCTCAACATCACAAAAATGTATAAAAGTCCTTGATCTTCAATTGGTCGATAAAAATATGTGTAATGAATCAAAGTTTGTCTAAATCAACCCATATTTTGTTTTTGTTTCCGAGGAGTTAGACAAAAACTATTGCTCTACTTCTAAAACATGCAACCATATGATTTCAAAAAACCAAGACCAGATAAGAGAATTTAAATGCCTCTCAACATCACAAAAATGTATAAAAGTCCTTGATCTTCAATTGGTCGATAAAACTATGTGTAATGAATCGAAGTTTGTCTTAATCAACCCATATTTTGTTTTTGTTTTCGAGGAGTTAGACAAAAACTATTGCTCTACTACTAAAACATTCAACCATTTGATTTCAAAAAACCAAGACCAGATAAGAGAATCTAAATGCCTCTCAACATCATAAAAATGTATAAAAGTCCTTGATCTTCAATTGGTCAATAAAAATATGTGTAATGAATCAAAGTTTGTCTAAATCAACCCATATTTTGTTTTTGTTTTCGAGGAGTTAGACAAAAACTATTGCTCTACTACTAAAACATGCAACGATATGATTTCAAAAAACCAAGACCAGATAAGAGAATTTAAATGCCTTTCAACATCACAAAAATGTATAAAAGTCCTTGATCTTCAATTGGTCGATAAAAAAATGTGTAATGAATCGAAGTTTGTCTTAATCAACCCATATTTTGTTTTTGTTTCTGAGGAGTTATACAAATACTCTACCATCCCATTCAATTCTAGACATATAGCACTTTCGGTTCTATTGATGATACACGTGTTTGACCAGTGGTAAAAGGAAATCAATTGTCTCATATGCAATTATTAATAAAAACAACACAATAATAAAGGAATGTTAAAACTATCGAAAAATTAATGAAATAAACGTTAGTTTTCACACTTTATTCAACCTTCGTTTACATCGTCTAGCTGGCAGACACACTTCAGTGCAGACGAGATTAGGAAGTCTCGCATAGTCTCCCGAAATCTCATCCTCCACGAGATGATAAGGGAGTTCGGTCTTTACCTATGGGGAGTTGCTTATCTGTGTTTATTAGGTCTTTGTCTGGTCTTGGTTTTTTGAAATCATATGGTTGAATGTTTTAGTAGTAGAGCAATAGTTTTTGTCTAACTCCTCGGAAACAAAAACAAAATATGGGTTGATTTAGACAAACTTTGATTCATTACACATATTTTTATCGACCAATTGAAGATCAAGGACTTTTATACATTTTTGTGATGTTGAGAGGCATTTAGATTCTCTTATCTGGTCTTGGTTTTTTGAAATCATATGGTTGAATGTTTAGTAGTAGAGCAATAGTTTTTGTCTAACTCCTGGAAAACAAAAACAAAATATGGGTTGATTTAGACAAACTTTGATTCATTACACATATTTTTATCGACCAATTGAAGATCAAGGACTTTTATACATTTTTGTGATGTTGAGAGGCATCTTAATTCCCTTATCTGGTCTTGGTTTTTTGAAATCATATGGTTGCATGTTTTTAGTAGTAGAGCAATAGTTTTTGTCTAACTCCTCGGAAACAAAAACAAAATATGGGTTGATTTAGACAAACTTTGATTCATAACACATATTTTTATCGAACAAGGGAAGATCAAGAACTTTTTTTCATATTTTTGTGATGTTAAGAGGCATTTTAATTCTCTTAACTGGTCTTGTTTGGGGTTTTATAATTTAAATTTATACTTAGTACTCTCTTATTGTATATAAACTGTATACGTGGAAGATGTAACCATATGTTCTGTTTGGTTCAGCTGGAAATAATTGCCATGCAAAGAAAGTGTAAAATTTGCCGCTCATGACAGCATATTTGTGTGTGCTGGAAGTGTATGACATCAACATGCTGCAAATCAAGAGATAAAAAGCAGACTCGGGTGCATATTTGTGCGCTGAAGTATATGGCTCTAGCTGAGAAGACACTCTAAAAAGATCTAATACAAAATGTAATTTTAAAGTTAGCCTAGTCTTTGGAATGTCTGTTATCTTAACCCCCACGGGGATAACTCAAATTCTTAGTTGACAATAAAGTACAATAGTATGATTCCTGTATATCACTTGATAAACAATGGGCACGTTAACCCTTCTTTTTCAAATTATCTAGAATTTTGATAAGGGAAAAAATGAAGTTTTCATTTATTGAAAACAATGGTTTATATGCTAAATATTTTCTTTCTACAATTTCGTACATTAATTCCATTTATATCACATGTAAGGTTGCTTTTTGAGGTTAGGTAGCCAAGTCTGTATCTCTTTAAAAAAAAAGTCAGGCATACGTTCTTTCTTGTGCCAAGTTGTTTTAGAAATCTGACGACCGTTCACTGGAATGAGAATGTTTCACATGACCATAATCTACTTACAGAAAATTTCTTATTGAAACAGAAATGATGAACTTTCTTCCTGAACGTTTATCTTTATTTGAAAATTTATCCGAACGATCATTTTTCATTTATAAATAGAAATACACACGCATTTATTTTTTTAGATTTATTTAGAATGGATAAAACCTTTAGCTAGTTGTTGTTTGATAATATAATTCTAACATTGATGATGATGATGATGATGATGAAGATGATGATGCAGATGGTGATGATGATGGTATTGAGTACATTTTTCAAAGAAAATAGAATGTTCCCCATTACGAATTATCAATTCATAGAATAATTGTACATGATATGCCGCAAAAAAAGATAATTCCCATTTAGAGACCCATTCCACAAAAGTATATGATTTAAGCCAATATTTTAACAGTAAATTTTGCTGCTGAAATTTTCCTCCGTCATAAAATTTAGCTAAACATTTCAGTTTGACACAGTGCAATATTACAATAAGTTATAATCCCCGGTAATTATCACAGCAGGGCACCACAGCTGGTGGCCATCTGTTTATTGGTTTTTGGGGAGGGTCAATAAAAGGGCTACCATGGCTGATCAGCGACGGCAGACGCTTTGATTAACAAAAATAAAGCGTCTGTATTTACAGGAAGACAAAATCTCGCGAACAAGATGTCAACGCGAGAAAGAACGGTATTTTGCAGAGTTGCTTATCTGTGTTTATTAGGTCTTTGGTTTAACCCATTACCAAAGAACAACAAATGACCAGTTGTTGAAGACAGCTCTTGAAAACATTGTGGGAAAAGGAGAAATTGCTCTTAACGAGTAATTTCTCCTTTTCCTACAATGTTTTCTGCCCTACCAAAGGATTATTATTCAATTTCATCACATTTTGAAATGTCGTCTGCAAACTCTTTCAGTTTGGGACATTAAAAGATTTGGCGTTTGGTAAAGGGTTTAATGAGCTCTGTTATATTGGCATTCTATAAAAAGAAAAATATGTCATTGATCGTTTATAAAGCATTTCAAAATATGATCTTTTGGTCATTAAATATGGTCATGAAACTTCTATGAAGATATGCAATATGAGAAATTAATCCAAGACAATCTAGTGAGTCCTGCAAAAATGTTAGTTACTCATCATATCCTTGCAATGAACCTTCAAATTATCACAGAAATAACAGAGCCATTTTGTAATGAGCAATAATTATTGATGAAAATTAAATGAAGATTAAATAAACTTGGTTACATATGACTTACTGTAAAAGACAAAATATGTGACAAAACTAGAACTTCCTTTATACAATAATTTTTCTCCTTTTTTTCGTAATGGTTTCTGACTGATGTCCAAAAAAAGTATTAGTTTACATACTGTTGCTCTCCTTTAAAAAAGTCAGCTTAAATTGCTTTCAATTGTGGAAAGTAGAACAAAAACAGAACAGCCAAAGAGCAGAATCTTTAAGCTAAATTGAGCAATTACTCCTTAAGAATGTGGTTTCTACCTTTCTCAAAATAATTTCAAAAGCCGTCCACATATATATTTCTATCACTGTCTTGTATAGTGTTGGTGAATGAGGTAAGCTCTTGAAGGTGAATTTTGTACCTAAAATCTGTGAGCATATTGAACAACAATAGGTTTGCAAATAGATTCCTAGATTAAATATGTATTATACACATGACTTTTAAACGTATTGTTTGAAAATGAGAAATTGCTCATCCAAGTGATTTTTCCATTCCAAACAATTTCTTTTAATCCTGAACTTGATTTGAGCAAGATTCCTTGTAATATATAAAATATATAAGAAAATGGAAGTATTTTCTTTCTTCCATTTTTTTTAAATATTTCATATATCACCAGGAAACTTGTTCAAATCAGCATGAAAAAACATTTGTTTTAATTTTTTTTGTTAAGTTTGACACAGAATCAAGCTGAATTGACCTGACAGCCCTCATCAGCATGGGGTCTGCCTTCAAGATATTTCAAGCCATTAACCAATTACCAAAGACTTAGTTTTCGACTGTCCAAGATTGAAAGAGTTGGAGACGACATTTCATAATGTGATGAAATTTAAAAATAATCTTCTGATAATGCAGAAAACCTTTACTGCTTCACTACAAAATCATTTTGGTTAGTGTAACAAAGCCAAAGAAACCCATATGGGCTTATAGATCTGTCAATGGTAGTAAATACTCACTGCCTTGATTTCCCTATCCTGGATAGTACCATTACATGTGTAATTGTCGTCTTGGTACGGACACTTGAGGACTGGTTCCTCGCTGTACTGTACATGGTCATGTAGGCAATCTCTAAAAAGGGAACCAGGCATATATTTTAAACCATAAATATATCATAGAATGGGAACCAGTCTCTCATCTATCTTGTGGAACATAGTGGAGCCACTAGACAGCAGGGAACCAGTTTGAAATTTAACATTGACCCATTGCTCCATACTGCTAGGACACCATTTTACTTGTATGCTGCTGATGTATAAATAAACAACTATTGTCAAGAAAGGATCAACTGCTCAGTAAGGGCAATTTATTCTTTTGTCAGTGACTTTGATCCAAAATCATAGAAAATATTTTCATTACATTTTTTGTTGTCTGCTGCTGTTTTAAGTTGGATCAAGCACACATTCACTTATAGATAAATGAGCTAAAGAGATATTACATTTTCTTCATGTACAACATCTCAAAACTAACATTTGCAACAGATATCTTTTTTCTAACAATGACTGATATCATCATCACATTTACAAAATTAACACCCATTTGTCATTCAGCATAAGCTCAATCAATAGCAAGTCAAACTATCAATACAGCTCTAAATGGTTGAGGTCCCAACCATGCCATTATTTGTATTGATGATTAATGAAGGCAATTTAACATGATTTGTACGTCTCTTTACTCTGAACTGTTACGGTATGTGCATGTGGGAAAGCATATTAAGAAAATACCAAGAGAATGGATAAAAGTGCTTGTTCACACATGAGAAAATTTGTTAGTCAAAAAAATACCATTGAAACAATTTTGTATTGTGGTATACTATGTAATGAAAACATCTAAAGACAAAAATGATTCAGAATGAATAAATATATATAAATATGTACGGACAGTATGCCATGGATTTCAAAACCATTGCAACTCTTTTGCATCTGAATTTATAATTGTTCATTGTAAACAGGCTAATAAACTTTAAAACAAACTAATTTTACTTACAATAGCTTTTTTATAGTATGTCTAATTCAACAGTACAGCTTCTATACAGTTCTAAAGAAATGAAATTTAGATATCCGAGTTTCCTCATGTCTGTGAACAAGCACATTTAAAGCTGAAAACTTTCATGAAGTTACCGGCAGAAGTGGTGAAGGCACTCTCTGAGCACAGCCCCCTCTCCACTGTTGATATCCTCGAAACAAATGGGACACTGAAACACAGCTGTATTAGGTATCACATGCTGCGCATCCGCTTCCTGTAAGTACTCGTAGTTACGACGACTCTCCTGTTCCTGTTCATAGCGTTGTCGTTCCTCCGCCTGGTAAATATGTTTGTCTAATTAATATGTTATCATTGATGTCAATTCATTTATAATTATGGGTTACCGTAATTACCCTATAAATTAGGACATAATTAAATAATTATATTTGTGTCTGATTTTTTTAATAAACTATCTTTCTAAAAGACCGAATTTAAAGGAACATGTTACTTTGTTCAATACTTGACCTACCTTATTCAAAATAATCAAACACCATTTGTTGCATTTTACCACTATGATTGTGTCGACATTATTTCAGTTATGTTAAGATGTCAGACTATTAATGATGGACGATGACCCCAATACCCAACTGCCCATAGGGACTGGTCAACCTCTGTAGAACCATCAGCATTTCATAAGTCAGTAGAACTCCCAACAAAATCCATTTTGAACCCATGCGGAGAGGGGCCATGTGATTTAAAGTTCCGGGTACCCTTTTACTTAAGAGTTTACGCTTAAGATTTGCGTTAGTCTAAAACAACAACCCTTATTTCAATATTTGGCTAAGCAATATTGCAAAGTAACACATCATTGGAATCGCTCTCCGAGACGCTTCCAATGATGTGTCACAATGCAAAATTGTACTTTCAATGAAGATAATATCCATGTATATCAGTTATGACTTACGCAAATATTTTCCTTAAGTTGTTTAGTAAAACATTACCCTGTACTTTAACCACTAGGCCACAAAGGCCCTTATCACATGTATCATTGGATTTTATGTTTTCAACAATTGTACAGTTTTATCCCAGTTTTAGCTCATTTATTTGTGCTATATGGATTATTAACCAGTTCTAGGATACGAGTGAATTGTCCAACAAGCCCCCATCAAGGAACTACTAGAGCAACCCTTGGAGCCAAACCTAAGGGGACTTGTGGTCTTGAACCTCCTATAAAGTTCTTCTGGGTATTAGTTCAAAAGAAGTCCCATTTAGAAACAACGAGTTTCGACTTCTGATGCAGTTTTGCTAGTAAGAGATGACCTGGTAAAACACTGACATCTTTCCTGTCTAGCTAATAGCCCTGCAATGCTCTCAGTTTGTGTAGCAGGGGTCTCGTTTGAGAAGGTAGAGTTAAATGTGTAAGCGGGCTGGAAAGCTCAGTCGGTAGAGCTTACACACAGTTTGTGGCGGTCCTGGGATTCAGTCCTTGCTGCGTGTTTTTCATTGTAATCGCTTAATGTAACCAAGGTGCAAAAAGCATGCAGCCAGACCGGGACTCGAACCCAGGACGCCCGCAAACCGTGTGAACACACAAAATGAGCAATCCAGCCCACTTACACATTTAACTCTACCTTCTCAGGACCCCTGCTACATTTGTTTTTAATGACTTTTGCAGGACCTTTTGTTAACGATGTATGAACACAAATGCTGTTGCCTCATTATGATTTGACAGCTTGTGTACTGATTTCTGGAAGGTACTAGTACACTTTGCTCTGTAGAAACAGATTGAGACTGAGGTGTCCATTTTATCACAGTTTTTGAGAGTTTATTGGACCAACTTGATGTCTCAGCATTAAGCTAAGGGGAGAAAATACTAATATTTATTAACCCATTTTTTACCTTCACAATCTTGTGATTAAATTTACCCACAATCTTTAACCCATTACCAAACAATAACGACATTTGACCATTTTGTTGCAGATGACTCTGGAAAACATTGTGGGAAAAGGAGAAATTGCTCATTACGAGCAATTTCTCCTTTTCCCACAATGATTTCTGCCCTATCAGAAGATAATTTTTCTATTTCATCTCATTTTGAAATGTTGTCTGCAAACTCTTTCAATGCTGGAAAGTCGAAAACTTGGTGTTTGGTAAAGGGTTAAACAGAGTCAAAGTGAATTTAAAATCTCAAAAGGAGCATGTGTATGACCTTGTGTTCCACTCTATCCATTACACTGCCAAGAAACTTGAACACTCCAAAACTCAAATACAATCATCTCTATTTACTGGCTTGTAACAATACAATGCCAACGATGTATTGGATATGAGTTTAGTTCTGTTTATTTATAAAAGCATTTCAGTCAGATCGTTTCGGTAGGTTTTTCCATTGTCCTCACCAGAACTGCACAATAATCTTTCTAATAGTTACTGAATGGTTTCCTACATGAGCTTGAATGATCAATGGTGAAAAGGATTAATATATCTTGCCACATTGAATTTATTAACACTTAGAATGCTGGGTAATTTTCTAAAAATAGATTTTTGTGTCTGCTTTCCAAAACTATAAATATCTGCTCGATTTTGTTGTGGAAAGATACTAAGAGTAGCAAACAGGTTAGATCACAGGCCAGCCACCACTTTAGTTGGGACTGGCCTGGATCTTACCTGTTTGCATAAGCATGAAGTTGATTCCAGCACTATAAGGGCAAGATGTTGAAAGGATATCTCAGCTATCTGAACTTCTTAACATGTGGGCTTAGAGGAAATGTGTTATATGCCGGAATATTGTAACCCTACACTTATATCTGAGGTGTATTTCTCAGCTCACAGAAATACCCGAGTAGTTCCGATTGATCATGAGTATGTCAACTGTAAAAGCCATATCGTTGAAAAGTGTTGGTGATGGTGTAATTCAAAACCATAACAGAAAATCTTTTAGCTCACATATACTTGTTTAACCAATTACCAAACAATAACCACATTTGACCAGTTTATTGCAGAAAACATTGTGGGAGAAGGAGAAATTGCTCTTAACAAGCAATTCCTCCCTTTCCCACGTTTTCTGCCCAATCAGAAGGTAATTTTCAATTTCATAACATTTTGAAATGTCATGTGCAAACTCTTTCAATTTGGGACAGTCGAAAATTTTGCGTTTGGGAAAGGGTTAAGTGGCTGTTACAGACAACTTAAAAAAGATTGTCAAAGAAAGAAACAAGCCCCAATGTTGAAACAAGCAATATAATTTCATTTTAAAGCAATAGTTTTTACTGATTTTCAATGTAACAAATGCTAGTTTTCATGCTTTATAATTGTGTTTGGCTGATAATTTGGGCTACTCTCAATACTCCTGGCTTATGGCTTAAGTAATAGTTTGGAATCCCTTAGATTGGACAACAGACATGGGTTTTTTTTAAGTAAAGAAAACACAAATATGTATTATCAAGTGAGATAAACTCTTTATATATCCCTCATTAAACAATCACAGATACACTAACAAAGGTGTTCACAAGCCACAAAACATATCCCCTTGGGCTAGAAATTACTTCTTAACCCCTTACTTCAAATTGACTCTCTTTGACCCAACTGACTTAACACACCATCGCCATTAGACAGAAATTTGCTAATAAGCAATTCTAGCTATTTTTCTAGCTATGCTTCGTTACGGACATTGTTCGCAAGATGGGGGCTCGTCCGGGATTGGCCATTGAGCCTTTAATTCGTCCGAAATGGACTTACAAGCCGAAATGGCTTATATGTCATCATAAATGATGACTTCTATAAGAGGGGGTATGTTACGTAGCCGCCTCACTCTCTACAGCATAGCAACAATCAATCAGGACAAGATGTAACCTCTGCGTTACTGAGCCGACTCTTTAGCTCAGTGGTTATGTCTTGGACTGTTACCTGGGAGAACCGGGATTGAATCCTCACAGGGGACATAAATCCAAAGTGGATTTTTCTAGCTATGCTTCGTTGCGGACATTGTTCGTAAGAATACATACTTGATGGATAATTCCCATAGCAGTATGCCCTGTTACATGTTATTCAATCTAAGCCTCCTGTCTTAGACAATAGTTTCTTTCGTGTTTAACAAATGACTATGATACAATCGTTAAGAGATTTTTTCACAACTTTTAATCATGAAAAAGACTTATGAAACCAGGGCATAGATCAGTTCATGTAATTTTTCTATCTTGTAATATTGACTTGGAAACCCATTATAAGAAGTTACTAGCAAGTTATAACATAACAAGAGAATGAAGTCATTATGATAAGTAAGTTGACCAATCAGATACTTTGTTGTATTTCAATGTATCATGACTGAAATGAGTGACTGTGAGAGCATGAAGCCGGGTACTTTCTGTCAAATAACAGCTTAAAATGCAACCTTCATTATGATCAACTTGATGCACTAAAAGCAGATTTCTTGATTTCTGCACCATAGTGTCTTCACAATATCACAAAGCAAGTGTAAATTCAATCATTGTTACTGCTCCTGCTTCCAATTTAGACAAAACACAAAACCCAGGTTGCTCCTTACACAGGTTTTGGTATTATGCAGCTAACAACATTAAAAACTGCTGATGATTTAACCAATTACCAATTGATAATGACATTTAACCAGTTTGTTGCAGATGACTCTGGAAAACATCATGGGAAAAGGAGAAATTGCTAGTAACGAGCAATTTCTCCTTTTCCATTAATGTTTTCTGCCCTATCAGAAGGTTATTTTTCAATTTCATCTCATTTTGAAATGCCGTCTGCAAACTCTTTCAATTTGGGGCAGTCGAAAACTGGGTATTTGGTAAAGGGTTAATACTTCTGATGATTTATGAGACAGGTTAGACCTGTGAAACAAAAGGAAATGGTGAACAGAGCTTGAAAAGAGTGAATAGTCCTTTCTCACAATGGTTTCCAGTATTGTCTGCTTCAAAGGTGTTTAACCCTTAGAAAGCTGGGTAATTTTCTAAAAATAGATTATTGTGTCGTCTGCTTTCAAAAACCTTAATTGTCTGCTCAATATTGTTGAGGAATGATACTCAGAGTAGTAAACAGGTCATATCACAGGCCAGCTGCCAATTGAGTTGGTGGCTGGCCTGGATCTACCCTGTTTGCATAATATAAAGCATGAACTCAGATCCAGCACTCTAAGGACTTAATATCTAAAGAAATAAACAGTTCATGAAGTGATTTCACAATAACACACCATTTATTTTTTTTTTTGCTTTATTTGCAGTAGACAAATTAAAAGCTAATCATCAAAGAGAAAAAAAATCCCATCAAACAACTAAGTAGATAATACCATTAACAATAATTCAAAGCATTGAAATGAGATGAGAATTGAAATGAGATGAGAATTTGGAAATGAAAATCAAGTTTTCATTTTTTAACAATGTTAAACAATTTCGACATAAGACAAATTATTCAGTGGAAGAGCAAATTCTACTTTTGCAACTGTTTCTCATTAAACTGCCTTCTGCAAATATTTCAACTTTTCTCTGCGTAGTTACAAAGATATGAAGCCATTCAGTTAGGTCTTTAAAAGGTGTTTGTTGGCAGGAGAGAACATTTGAAAGTAAAATCAAAATGTTGTTGAAACAATATAGTTCTTGTTTTGTTGTTTGGTAAACATTTAAAAGTAGCTAATGAAAGCATGATTTATACAGGAAGCAACACTGTTTCTAAGTATGTACAGTTTACATGCGGTATATCTCAAAAGCAGTGATACACTTTTGGATTAAAGTCAATACATGTTAATTCACTGTATACACATTTTAAAGAATTAAAGGAAATCTGATTTTGCCTCCAATGACTTTTCTTCAATCACATCACAGCAATACAGCTATTGAGTTTAAACATTTACCAAACACCAACTTTTCAACTGTCCCAAATTAAAAGAGTTTGGCAGAAGACATTCCAAAATGTAATGAAATTGAAAAATAATCTTCTGGTAGGGTAGAAACATTGAGAAAAAAAAGAAGTAATTGCTCATTAGGAGCAATTTCCCCATTTCCCACAATGTTTTCCAAAGCTGTCTGCAAAAAACTAGTCAAATGTTGTTATTGTTTGGTAATGGTTTAAAGCTATCAGCTCTCTTCTTAATCTGAGTTAATTTCTACAGGGGACCTTCTAGTCCTGGTAGATCTGAGACTGATATTAGGAGCGGGTTGCGCTTCCTGCTGTCTCCCTGAAGCCTGTATTGTGTCTTGTAGGGCGTCGTGAAATTTGATGATATTATCAAGATCCCTTTCCTCATTATTGTCATACTTTCTACCCCCTGTCTGTACCTGAAAGATAGGGGAGAAAATCTGACAATAACTCTGTGGAATATACTCTATTCATAGCTATCTACAAGGCTTCAACAAGTGAACAGTTTTGTTGTGATGCCAGACTGCTACGTAATGATGGAAGATCCAATTTATTTAATCAAATGTTTGGGTTGAACTATCAGTCTACCTTAAGTCAGTCTGGTGACTTCTTTTAGTGAGAATCTGAAATTGTCTAGCCAATGATTGGGTTTCTATTATCTATTGTGGGTCTTATGTCACTTGAACAGTATTCAAAAAGACCCAATTTGGTTGCCAATAAGGGCCATTCAAGCCAGGTAGACCCATTGGCGTTCTGTAAATCTTAAGGATTTGAACCCAAGCTGAGAAGGAGCATTTGATTTAAAAAACTAGGCCATGGAGGCCCCATGATTCATTTTCTTGCTTTGACCCTTTTGATCATATAGAAAGGTGTCTCTTTTCCAAGTCAAAAGCAATAGATGACAAAAAAAACCATGAACATCAATATGTATCATTCACAGTATTAGGATTTAACCATTAACCCCAAGAATGCTGGGTAATTTTCTAAAAATAGATTTTTGTGTCCTCTGCTTTCCAAAACCTTTAATATCTGTTTAATTTTGATGAGAAAAGATACTCAGAATAGCAAACAGGTAAGATAACATGCCAATTTATTTGGCATCTGACCTGTGATCTAACCTGTTTGCATAAACATGAAATCGGTTCCAGCACTATAAGGGTTAAAAGGCAAAAGACAAACTGTTCATACATACTATTTACATCGAGTTGATATTTTCAAATTGAAAAAGTATACCCATATATGAATAACAGAAGAGCATGTGTTTGGATTTATTTATGGACCAATTCTTTCCTTGTGGGGAGCCCTTCTAAGTGGCAATGTTTTATAGCCTAGTCATATTCAATTTCATTTAAAGAGGTACATATGGTGCATATTGTGTGTATGGAACACAATACTCGTTCTCCATTAGTACTGTTTGTGTCAGTGAAGTTAAGCTTTGAAGGAGACCTTTACAAGTCTATTTCCAGGACACTGTTTTACCTCCAGATATTGGATTTCCTGGAACTAAATTGACTATAAATTTGTTCATTTTTTTCAAGAATCTTTACTAGTGAGTGAAATGTGAGTTTTAAGTCTACCAACATAACCACCGGGCCACGCAGGACCCGTGTGCTTGTTTATGTTTGCAATTGGTATGTGCTGATAGCCTGGTTAATAACATACTTTAGGGGCTGTACTTGTACTTCATACAGTAAAACCTGTCTTAAGCAGCCAACAAAAATGCCATCAGATCTGTTTTTTGAGACCGTTGACAGCTTAATACAGCAGGCAAAACATGAAGAAAGCTCCTGCAGGACCTTTCTGCATGTCTTGCCTGCTGTATTGAGCTTCAATGTTTCTATGCAGTCATACATATTCTATGTTTAAGAGTGGCTGCTGTAGACAAGTTTGACTGTATATAACAAATGTACTTGCTGAGAGAACATAATAGACTGTTAAAGCTGGTTCAGTGCAAAACCATAGTAAGAGCTTCATGTTTGTGATTGACTTATGATAGTCTTGTATTGAACTCTCGATATACATGTAAATGCATAGTAAAGATTCAGTGCAAAACCATAGTAAGAGCTTCATGTTTGTGATTGACTTATGATAGTCTTGTATTGAACTCTCGATATAAATACATAGTAATGATTCAGTGCAAAACCATAGTAAGAGCTTCATGTTTGTGATTGACTTAAAATAGTCTTGTATTGAACTCTCGATATAAATACATAGTAAAGATTCAGTGCAAAACTATAGTAAGAGCTTCATGTTTGTGATTGACTTATGATAGTCTTGTATTGAACTCTCGATATAAATGCATAGTAAAGATTCAGTGCAAAACCATAGTAAGAGCTTCATGTTTGTGATTGACTTATGATAGTCTTGTATTGAACACACGATATAAATACATAGTAAAGATTCAGTGCAAAACCATAGTAAGAGCTTCATGTTTGTGATTGACTTATGATAGTCTTGTATTGAACTCTCGATATAAATACATAGTCAAGATTCAGTGCAAAACCACAGTAAGAGCTTCATGTTTGTGATTGACTTATGATAGTCTTGTATTGAACTCTCGATATAAATGCATAATAAAGATTCAGTGCAAAACCATAGTAAGAGCTTCATGTTTGTGATTGACTTATGATAGTCTTGTATTGAACTCTCGATATAAATACATAATAAAGATTCAGTGCAAAACCATGTAAGAGCTTCATGTTTGTGATTGACTTATGATAGTCTTGTATTGAACTCTTGATATACATGCATAGTAAAGATTCAGTGCAAAACCATAGTAAGAGCTTCATGTTTGTGATTGACTTATGATAGTCTTGTATTGAACTCTCGATATAAATACATAGTAAAGATTCCGTGCAAAACCATAGTAAGAGCTTCATGTTTGTGATTGACTTATGATAGTCTTGTATTGAACTCTCGATATAAATACATAGTAAAGATTCAGTGCAAAACCATAGTTAGAGATTCATGTTTGTGATTGACTTATGATAGTCTTGTATTGAACTCTCGATATAAATACATAGTAAAGATTCAGTGCAAAACCATAGTAAGAGCTTCATGTTTGTGATTGACTTATGATAGTCTTGTATTGAACTCTTGATATAACTACATAGCAAAGATTCAGTGCAAAACCATATTTAGAGCTTCATGTTTGTGATTGACTTATGATAGTCTTGTATTGAACTCTTGATATAAATACATAGTAAAGATTCAGTGCAAAACCATAGTAAGAGCTTCATGTTTGTGATTGACTTATGATAGTCTTGTATTGAACTCTCGATATAAATACATAATAAAGATTCAGTGCAAAACCATCGTAAGAGCTTCATGTTTGTGATTGACTTATGATAGTCTTGTATTGAACTCTTGATATACATGTAAATGCATAGTAAAGATTCAGTGCAAAACCATAGTAAGAGCTTCATGTTTGTGATTGACTTATGATAGTCTTGTATTGAACTCTCGATATAAATGCATAGTAAAGATTCAGTGCAAAACCATAGTAAGAGCTTCATGTTTGTGATTGACTTATGATAGTCTTGTATTGAACTCTCGATATAAATACATAGTAAAGATTCAGTGCAAAACCATAGTAAGAGCTTCATGTTTGTGATTGACTTATGATAGTCTTGTATTGAACTCTCGATATAAATGCATAGTAAAGATTCAGTGCAAAACCATAGTAAGAGCTTCATGTTTGTGATTGACTTATGATAGTCTTGTATTGAACTCTCGATATAAATGCATAGTAAAGATTCAGTGCAAAACCATAGTAAGAGCTTCATGTTTGTGATTGACTTATGATAGTCTTGTATTGAACTCTCGATATAAATACATAGTAAAGATTCAGTGCAAAACCATAGTAAGAGCTTCATGTTTGTGATTGACTTATGATAGTCTTGTATTGAACTCTCGATATAAATACATAGTAAAGATTCAGTGCAAAACCATAGTAAGAGCTTCATGTTTGTGATTGACTTATGATAGTCTTGTATTGAACTCTCGATATAAATACATAGTAAAGATTCAGTGCAAAACCATAGTAAGAGCTTCATGTTTGTGATTGACTTATGATAGTCTTGTATTGAACTCTCGATATAAATACATAGTAAAGATTCAGTGCAAAACCATAGTAAGAGCTTCATGTTTGTGATTGACTTATGATAGTCTTGTATTGAACTCTCATATAAATACATAGTAAAGATTCAGTGCAAAACCACAGTAAGAGCTTCATGTTTGTGATTGACTTATGATAGTCTTGTATTGAACTCTCGATATAAATACATAGTAAAGATTCAGTGCAAAACCATAGTTAGAGCTTCATGTTTGTGATTGACTTATGATAGTCTTGTATTGAACTCTCGATATAAATACATAGTAAAGATTCAGTGCAAAACCATAGTAAGAGCTTCATGTTTGTGATTGACTTATGATAGTCTTGTATTGAACTCTCCATATAAATGCATAGTAAAGATTCAGTGCAAAACCATAGTAAGAGCTTCATGTTTGTGATTGACTTATGATAGTCTTGTATTGAACTCTCGATATAAATACATAATAAAGATTCAGTGCAAAACCATAGTAAGAGCTTTATGTTTGTGATTGACTTATGATAGTCTTGTATTGAACTCTCGATATAAATACATAGTAAAGATTCCGTGCAAAACCATGGTAAGAGCTTCATGTTTGTGATTGACTTATGATAGTCTTGTATTGAACTCTCGATATAAATACATAGTAAAGATTCAGTGCAAAACCATAGAAAGAGCTTCATGTTTGTGATTGACTTATGATAGTCTTGTATTGAACTCTCATTATAAATACATAGTAAAGATTCAGTGCAAAACCATAGTTAGAGCTTCATGTTTGTGATTGACTTATGATAGTCTTGTATTGAACTCTCGATATAAATACATAGTAAAGATTCAGTGCAAAACCGTAGTAAGAGCTTCATGTTTGTGATTGACTTATGATAGTCTTGTATTGAACTCTCGATATAAATACATAGTAAAGATTCAGTGCAAAACCATAGTAAGAGCTTCATGTTTGTGATTGACTTATGATAGTCTTGTATTGAACCCTCTACTTGATGATCTTCTTTCAGCTCCCCTTTAACCATTTTTTTTACTTATCTCTTTTTTCTATTGAAGTAATCTGTCCTTACTTCACAGGGGTTTCTAAATTCTTTCTTGGAGTAAATATGGTAATCCCAGGTATCATTGAGTAAAGGGTTATTTCCAATTTCCGTCTTTTCTTCATTGTATTTCATTAGAATTTTTGCGGTTTCTCAATTTTAATGTAAGGTTTCAAAGTCATCTGCCTTATTACTATTTACTTATCTATTAATGTTTCCGTATCAATGACCTTATTTATACATTTCTATGTGAAATTTCAGACTTACCTTATTTACAATAGATATATCAGTAAAAAAAAATTAAACTCAACATTCAATATTTTCTATAAACAATATCAATGTAAAATTTGTTTTTAGTACTAACTTTACACATGTTAATTTGAAACTTTGTCCTTACTTCCCTCATTTACCCCACTGAATTATTTCAGGCAGACCTCTGTTGACTTAATCCTTTACCAAACAGTAAAGACATTTATCCAGTTTGGTGGAGACAACTTTGGGAAACATTGTGGAAAAAGGAAAAATTGCTCTAAAAAAGCAATACCTCATTTTCCCACAATGTTTTCTGCCCTATTAGAAGACTATTTTTCAATTTCGTCACATTTTTCAATGTCGTCTGCAAACTCTTTTAATTTTGGACAGTCGAAAATTTGGCGTTTGGTAAAGAGTTAAGACTGATAAATGTAAGATTTCAGACTTACCTCCCTTGTTTTCCTTTCTTGTTCCTCTTCTTGATGTATCCGCAGTAACTCCTCCTCCGTAGCGATGTAATCTTCCGGTATCACATAATCCTTGGGTCGAGCTTCCCCACATACCTCACAACCTGGACGTGTAGGTATGTTGATAAACGTACACATCTTGCACGACCATCCTATCTAAATAAAATAAATCTTTTATTGACCCAACATCTTACACGACCATCCTATCTATGTAAACAGAATAAATCTTTTATTGACCCAACATCTTGCACAACTATCCTATCTATGTAAACAGAATAGATTTTTTTTTTACCTAACATCTTGCTTGACAGTTTTATCTTCATTAATAGAATGAAACTTTTGTTTACACCACATACATGGATATGTAAACAAAATAAAACTATTTATTTACCCATCATCCTGTAAGAACATTAAACAAGAGGGCCATGATGGCCCTAGAATTGCTCAACTGAGGTTAAAACTATTACAACATATTTGAAGAATGAGATAAGAAACAGTGTTTTTAACTTTTACACAAGGTTTCTGATGCTTTTATCTAGTGACATATTTTACCAAACATCGGTGTGGTGGCCATCTTGGTCGCATGCCTTTTTTTTACAATTTTTTGTCGATGGTCCATCTAGGGATGGTCCACATGAAATATGACAAGCAATTCCTCAATTTGTTGCAGTGCCCTCGTAAATCTTTTATATTTCATATGAGATTTCATATGAGGTAACGAAGAAAACCCTTTTGAGAAATACAATTTGGATATATAAGTTATTGCTGTTGACCTTAGCTAAAAATGTACATATATCATGTCATGTTTGTTTTATTGCAATTCATGTGAAAACAATTAATATGAAATGGAAAATACTTGTTAATTCCATTCCTCAAACTTAAGACTACCTTTTGTGAAAATCAAAATACTATCACCGGAATTTGAACCCACACAGGAGGGGCTATGTGATTTCAAGGTCTATACTTTAACCACTTGGCCAGAGATTATACTGCCTCCATTAGGACTAATTGAATAATTTCAGAAATATTACATTTAAACATATCTAAATCTTGACACCTGGCAAAATATAATTGGTACAGGGCGTATGTAATTTGTTTAACCCTTTACCAAACACCATATTTTGGACTGTCCCAAATTGAAAGAGTTTGCAAACAACATTTTAAAATGTGTTGAAATTGAAAAATAATCTTCTGATAGGGCAGAAAACATTGTGGGGAAAGGAGAAATTACATGTTTAGAGCATTTTCTCCTTTTCCCACATTGTTTTCCAGAGTTGTCTGCAGCAAACTAGTCAAATGTCATTATTGTTTGGTAATGGGTTGAAGCATGAAATTCTATACCCAGTGATATTGGCAAAGGGGCATATTTTTGGTCTATTAGACACAGTATTTCAAAAAGTTACAAACAAATCCTTTTTTGTTGATTCTCATAGGTATCATTTCGTATCAACAATATAGGGTTTAGAGAAGCAAAGTTAAGAAGCAAGATAGAAGAATAGGCTCCTTGTCTCGACCCCTGTATACCTCATCTGATTCCTCTGGGTGCATCATGGGTACTCTACCACGCCCGGGCGGGATACCCGCAGCAAAGGCAGCTTGGGCAACGTCTGGTTGTATTTGTTCCATTATCTGCCTGATCTGCAGGGCCGTCTGCTGTCTGTCTGGAGGGTTATCTTGTAGGGGCGATCTCATCTGACCTTGTGACCTTGGGTTTCTTGTCTGATCAAGCCCAGGAAACACTGGCTGCTTCACAGGTAGTTTTTCAGGCGTCTGTTTCAGGACATACTTTCCTAGTAGATTGTCCGGAGGGACTTTGGTATCCTAAAAAAAATATTCCAAACATCTTCAATGCTTTTACGTAGCCATTTATTAATGAAATGTTGCACTTGTTACCAGAATTGTAAACTGAATTTAGCAAATTTATCACATGCTTAACCCTTAGAATGGTTGGAAATTTTCTTAAAAAATAGATTTTTGTGTTGTCTGCTTTCCAAAACCTTAAATATCTGCTTAATTTTGATGAGCCTTCACAGTTAAATGGAAACACTTTACCTGTTTTGATTTATTCCGTTGAGATTTTCCCGTTTTCTTCACAGCCGGGGCTTCGTGACTGTCCACTGAAGTAAACTGAACTGGATCGGGATGTTCTTGAAAAGCTTCCATTACCTCATAGTCTGGAAGATAAAACATAGTCTGTATAATTTAGAATGAACAAAGTCTGTATAATTGACCAAGTATTGGATGCTTAACTATGCATCAGGAAAATTCACATGCAGTGTCTTGCCAAGGACATGAAAAATCCCTGTGCTGCTGATGTACCTTAACCACTTGGCCATGCAGGACCTTTCATTTTAGACAAAGAATATACAGTCTAACTTGTGTTAAGGAGCCACCCTTTTAAGCAGCCAACCTGCCTTAAACAACTAGTGCAGAAAGTCCCATTGTTAGATTTATAGTGTACATCAACTTGTGTTAAGCAGCCAACCTGTCTTAAACAGCCAATTAACTCTGTCCCATAGGCTGGCGTCTTAACACAAGTTTGTCTGTAATTACATATCAACAATTCAGTGCAAGACTTAAGTAAGTGTTTTGAATATGTGAACGACTTACTTAGTTATGCACTAATTCTTTTAGTAAGTCTTTCAAGTTTATAACGGACATACTAATTCTTGCACTGAATCTTATAGCAAGTCCTTCGAGTTTGCGAAGGACCCAATAAAACGTTTAAACCCCACATACGAGGCCAGGGAGATATTGGTTTCAAAGACAAATGTAGAAAACATATTTGGGAGAAACAAACAAACAGCCACAAGGTTACCAAGGACACAGTTAAATATGTACCTGCATTGCGATTCAGAAAGTTCTGTCTCCTCAAAAACTCTGCCTTATTCAGACCAACAGAGGTTGCAGACACGAGATACAGGTACACAGAGTGACCTTCACCTTTGACCTTACATTGGGCTAGGGTCTCGGCATCCCCAGGAATTCTCTGGCCAATAATCCAGTTCTGGACTTCAACGGGAAACCTGTGCTTCATCAGCATCTGTTAACAGAGGTAAGTTTCTTAGGATAATTATAATGGAGCATAGTCATTGAAGGTACAGGTAATTTTGGAAACTGGGCTTAACCCTTTACCAAACGCCAAATTTTCAACTGTCCCAAATAGGAAGAGTTTGTAAACTACATTTCAAAACGTGATGAAATTGAAAAATAATCTTCTGATAGGGTAGAAAACATTGTGGGAAAAGGAGAAGTTGCTCGTTAAAAGTTGTCTGCAACAAACTAGTCGAATGTCCTTATTGTTAGGTAATGGGTTATAAGAACAAATACTTGGGATAGGGATTTGAAATGCTTGTTCCGAGTTGAAAGTTTTTTAACCCTTAGAACTTTGGTTAATTTTCTAAAAATAGATTTTTGTTGTCTGCTTTCAAAAACCTTAAATATCTGCCTAATTTTGTTAAGGAAAGATACTCAGCGTACCAGACAGGTAAGATCACAGGCCAGCCACCAATTTACTTCAATTAACTCTTTACCACATGCAGCAACATTTCTTTAACTTGAAGCAACAACTTTAGAAAACCTTTGTAAACATTTTAAAAACTCTCAGTTCTGCTATTGTGATATGTGAATTGATTGAAAAAGCATTGTGGCAAAAGGAGAAATTAATTGTGAGAAGCCACAATGCTTTTTGAAAGTCGTCTGCTGCGAAATGCAAAAATGTAGCATTAGTTGGTAATGTATTAACCACAGTTTTGCAGTGGTATATTGACAAATTCACAGACCAAATGACTGACAAATTGACTGCAGTATAGTATGTACCAACACTAAACTTTTGTCTGAGTGGGACACTACCATAGTTATCATCTTCAAGGACCTAACAATGCACTCTTTCTTTCAACAATCAAGGACCTAACAATGCACTCTTTCTTTCAACAATCAAGGACCTAACAATGCACTCTTTCTTTCAACAATCAAGGACCCAACAATGCACTCTTTCTTTCAACAATCAAGGGCATAACAATGCACTCTTTCTTTCAACAATCTAACAATGCACTCTTTCTTTCAACAATCAAGGACCTAACAATGCACTCTTTCTTTCAACAATCAAGGACCTAACAATGCACTCTTTCTTTCAACAATCAAGGGCATAAGACACTATTTTATCCTTCAACTGGCCTCAGTTGAAATCATTTGCTTATGAGTCCAGGGTTGTCATTAAGAGTCTGCCGAAGGCCACTTTGATCGCTTCAAATGACTTTTTGGATATTTTCAGCTCAAATACAAAAAAAAAGAAAGGTTGTAAGAGGTATTTCAAACACCTAATTTCTGTTGGGTGTTTGCTTCATTGGCCTTCTCAAATTGACATTTGGCCTTTTACTTCAAAAATTAATGACAACCTTGGAGTCGTAAACAAAATAAGTTAAGAATGGTCCAGGTGATATTAAACTTGATAAATGATGAATATCTTTGGATGCTTACACTAGAAAAGCTAAAAAAAAAAATTTAAAATGGAGGATTTGCTCATCACCAATCATTTATCATGATGATTGCATCATTAATCAATCAGAATCAAAGTTTTCTATAAATATATTTGGTAGCTCAAATTATTTGTTAAATGCCTGGTTATTTACAAAAAAGAGCTTAAAAAAGAACAAATTAAGTACTTTTATAAAAGTATTCATGTTATACAAATGAAGCCTGTCAGTTCACCTCAGGGTCTTCCTGCACCCCCAACTTATATATAGTAAATGACCCAAATTCCTGGATATGACCCCTCAAGGCCATTATTTCCATCCATAATTTCAAACTTAAATCAATGGCTTAAACTGCCAAGTTTGTCCAAAAGCCTGAACAGACAAATAAATTTTCACTGAAATTTACTATCTAACCCGTTTACAGACAAGTCCAGAAACATTTTTGGCATTTACGAACAAATAAAATAATATCAATTTTGACATCCCTATCAGGTGGTCCACAGAAAAACCCTGCAAGTCCCCATGACTTTGAATAAGGTGAATAAGGTTAAGAACTTACTCTATTTTTGAGATCTCTTATGGTGTCTAATGGTCTGACCTTCAACATTATACTTCCACCAGACGACTCTTTATCCTCGATATACACTTTTAAACTGAAACACCAATTAGAATACATGTAATTACTCCTCAGATGAAATAAAGATAAGACAATGATTAATGTACTGCATATTTAGTTATGACAATAATAACTACCCTGTATTAGATGATATGTGGGCTATCCAACAGTAGGAAATAAATAGGATGGCTGTGTATATATGTACATGTATATAAATTGGTTTCATGGTTTTTTTTCTCAATTAAACACTGTTTAACCTATTAACAAACAAAAACGACATTTTACCACTTTGATGCAGACGACTCTGGAAAACATTGTGGGAAAGGAACAAATTGCTCGTAACGGGCAATTTCTCCTTTTCCCATAATCTTTTCTACCGTAGCAATAGATTATTTTTCAATTTCATCACATTTCAAAATACATCAATGTATTTATAAACATTGGTGAAAAGGCTAAAAACTCCCTTACAATGACACATTCAAAATTCTCCTGCGGAACAAATTTAATATTGTAGGAGAATTGGCACATCATATAACAATTATTTCAGAATAAATCAAATGTTTCTTTATATGTCTGTGCAATAAAATTTTGTGGAGTAAACTTTCTGAAAACAGGGAAAAGGAGTAATATTTAATGACGACTTTTCTGTATGATAAATATCAAAGTATTATGTGTGATTATTGATAATTAACTACTGTACTGACCGAAGGACAGCCAGAATTACAGCATTCTTTTCTTTGTCAACATTGATTAATGTTATGATCCTTTTTAAACTTATTTATTTTACATTGATTGTGATGGAAGCTTGAAGCTTATTGAATTCACTCTCGATGACTGCTTTCTGGATACTAAACAAATACTTGCGCCAATTTTTGGGTTAGTCCCGGCTATTTTCACCTCACCTAATGGGGATTCAAACCCGAGACCCTTGGTACAAGAGGCCAACGCTCTACCTCTGTACCATTGTTGCCTATTATAATCTTTGAGCCAGATGTTTCCAAACATTTCACTCACCTGAACTCGTTATCAAGAGTTTCATTGGCCCCAGGTTTCCAATTGACCTCCACTTTTACAGTTAAACTTTCATCAGCAGCAAGCTGTTTTGCATAGAATCCAGCATGCTCCTGATCCTTATCATTAATAGCAGTCGCAAGAAGCTCTCCTAGCTTTTGACCATTTGCCAATTTGGAATTCTCTTGGTTTTCACTCGCCATTTTGTCTTTGGCATCAGTCCCCATTGGCAGATAACGACACTCGGTTGGTATATCCTCTGATAATAACCTGGGATTTGTGTCGCTGATGATTTTAGACACTATTCCCCCTTGAGCTGGCCTCTCAGCCTTCACACTATCAATTGACCTTGGGTCATAGTTTGTGTAGTCAAGGTCACTACTGTATATTGCGATAGAGTGCAACAACGATTCTAATGTCTGTGGTAATTCACTTGGATGTATGCTATCACAATGTGTGCTCAACTGTCGCATCAACTTCGAAACTTGATCTTGGGATTTTGTTTCCTTGCGAGAAAATTCGCGACTAAAGTTCTTCAGAATTCGAACAGTTTTTGTAAAGGCTGTCTCATATGGAGCAGGGTCGAAAGGAGCTTCCATGGAAACATTGTCATCATCTGGTATAACTTGTTCCTCAGACAGTTGTTCACTATCGCTGTCACATGTAGTGTCCTCCAATATGGTGCTACTCTCACTTGTCTCCTGTCTCGTTGTGTTTCTCTCCAACGTAAAGCGGCCTAAATTTGCAGGACTCGACCCTTTGTCAGCCTCCCCTTGGACAGCAATGAGTATGTACGCTAGAAAAAAGGAAACAAGCAAGAAAATTAACAGTTTAGCTGATATTGGTGTGTATCAAGGTCCTTTATGAGAAATTCTGTCACCCATTTCTTCGTATCAAGGGTTCAATGCGATAATACAGTAAGTGCTTCAGGATTGCGAAGCACTTACCATAGTCTCGCATTGAACCCTCGAAATGGCATTTTGTGACAGGTCCACACTGGATTGAAAAAAACACTGTCTTTGTGTTAGGGTAAAAATAATTGTGACAAAAGCCAAAATTGCTCATGGTGAGCAATTTTGGCTTTTGTCAAAACGGTTTTTAGAAGGAGAGGATTAAGTGACACTTTAGACGAGGAATTTTGTCAAAAACTTAAATCATAATCATTGAAATACTGATATTTGTGAGTAATTCCTTTACAAATTACGAAAGAGAACAAAAGGTTAATACAACAGATTTGTGGTTTTGAGATAATTGAAAAATTCGTGAAAATAGGAAATACTGGTTTTCATAACACAAAATAAGGAAAAATAGTAAAAACTTAACTGAAGAAATAAGGGAAGAAGAGAAACAATCCTAAATAAAGTACAGCAATTGGTTCCAGTACAATATAACTCCCAAAAGAAATCCCCTTCTTTTGTCACAATGATTTGGGCTCATCATTACATGAAAAATAGTGTATCTCACACATTGCGACTGTCATTTCAATTCAAACCAGTCGCAAATTTGCTTAACCCATTACCAAACAATAACGACATTTAACCAGTTTGTTGCAGACAACTTTGGAAAACATTTTGGAAAACGGAGAAATTGCTCTGTATGAGAGCAATTTTTCAATTTCATCACATTTTGAAATGTCGTCTGCAAACTCTTTCAATTTGGGACAGACAAAATTTGGTGTTTGGTAAAGGGTTAATGAGCCTCAGAGCTTTAGATGAAAGTTCAAAAGTTGCATTTAAATTCATCAACACATACTATTTTCACTTGGCTTCGGTGACTCTACGGCCTGCAAAACGTTGTTTAATTTCTCCTGAAACCCCTTGTAAGTGTCACAGTTTGGGTCGAATCTCAGGACAAAGGTGCGCCATTTTGTTCCATTTTTCTGTCGGCACTCGTGCCAGATTTCGTCTCTGACTACATACAGCAGGTCCCCTTGTCTTTGTTTGTTAAGCGTTATATTTAGGCATATCTGAAATGATACATCAATGATCCATCAATGCAATCAGAGAAAACATTGTCTGAACACCTTTTTTGACATGTGCACTCTTTAACATGTTTCTAGTAGACAAAAGGAAAAATTGATCATCATGAGTAATGTCTCTTTTTGTCAAAAAGGTTTCTACCAAATACCACACAAAAAGCATTGTTCATCTGCTTTTGTTTCTACATATATTTACATGTAGACCAATCAAAATATACATGTACCCATTAATGGCATAGACTAAAGATACCTTTCTTTGTAAAACAACCACATACCTTTATCTCTTTCCTTCTTTTTTTAAGGGTTTAAATGCTTTGACAACAGTTTTTCAGTAATATTACCCATTTCCTCGGATTCTCCAGTACTAGGGTACAAGTCTGAACTCGGACAAGAGGACACTCTGAGAACACCAGTGAAATTGGTGCGAGGTCAAGAGGATTGATCAAGAGGCCTTGGTACTTTGCCAAAGGACACTCTGAGAACACCAGTGGAATTGGTGCGAGGTCAAGAGGACACTCTGACAACACCAGTGGAATTGGTGCAAGGTCAAGAGGACACTCTGACAACACCAGTGGAATTGGTGGGAGGTCAAGAGGATTGATCAAGAGGCCTTGGTACTTTGCCAAAGGACACTCTGAGAACACCAGTGGAATTGGTGGGAGGTCAAGAGGACACTCTGACAACACCAGTGGAATTGGTGGGAGGTCAAGAGGACACTCTGACAACACCAGTGGAATTGGTGCAAGGTCAAGAGGACACTCTGACAACACCAGTGGAATTGGTGGGAGGTCAAGAGGACACTCTGACAACACCAGTGGAATTGGTGCGAGGTCAAGAGGACACTCTGACAACACCAGTGGAATTGGTGCAAGGTCAAGAGGACACTCTGACAACACCAGTGGAATTGGTGGGAGGTCAAGAGGACACTCTGACAACACCAGTGAAATTGGTGGGAGGTCAAGAGGATTGATCAAGAGGCCTTGGTACTGTTTTACTAAACAGTTTACGCTTAAGGTTTGTGTAAGTCTAAAACATCAATTCCTCTCATTTCAATATTGGCCAAAGCAAATTTGCTAAGTTACACATCATTGGAATTGGCTCTCCGAGACGCTTCCATTGATGTGTCGCATTGCAAATATTTTACTTTCATTTAAGATTCTACCCATGGTTTATCAGTTTTGACTTCTGCAAACATTTTCCTTTATCAAGTTGTTTAATAAAATAGTACCTAGGTCTTTATATAACATAGTCACAGTATGGAGGATTAAGATAACTTAAATAATTCATTTCACCTCTAAGTGTTCTTAAAAATAGTATGTGTCCACAAAGAAAATGTAAATTGAAACCAGTCTTTAAAAATATGAGGGAACCTTTATAATAGAGAAAGGTAATCGGACCCAAGTTACTTCCTTTATGCTGTATTAGGAAATTTGTATTTAATCTCTTTATCTATTACCTACTGATTTCAACTCTTTCCATAGTTCAAACAATTTTAACAGACATTGATTGAATTAATTGAATTAGATTTCCATAAAAAACCTCATTTGTATTTAAAGAGAATATTTACATCATTGTTTCAACAGGAGATTTTTTTTTTTGCAAAATGTTTCATATCACTATATGGTACACGAATACATTAAAGGAACAATCATAAATTCACAACTGGACCCAGTAGTACCTTATACTCAGAATTCCTTAATTGTATGCAGGAAAAAGGAAATTTGGTCTTGGATTGTAGTTCAACATTTTATCAAAGAAACTTTGACATCTAACAATCATTTATTCCACAATTCCTTTGTCATTTGTTACATCATTTTTCAGAACTCTCAAACTCTCAAATATTTGGTATGGGCAAATGTCATAAGAACTCCTACTTTTGACTTAAACCAATCAAGATTAGCAATTATGAAGAATTATGCACACCAGTTTGTGTCATGAGTGTAAAGGATAGCCCCCTCTCCCCCCACACCCCAAATAAAGCCAGACCATTTGATGTCTTCAAAATCCTCTTTAACCCTTTCCCAAACAATAACGATATTTGACCACTTTGTTGCAGACGACTTTAGAAAACATTGTAGGAAAAGGAGAAATTGCTCGTAACGAGCAATTTTTCCTTTTCCCATAATGTTTTCTGCCCTATCAGAAGATTGTTTTCCAATTGCATCACATTCTGAAATGTCGTCTGCAAACTCTTTCAATTTGGGACAGTCGATAATTTGTTGTTTGGAAAAGGACTAAACTCAAGGAAAGTGATAGAAAGAGATAAACATGCACACATCGATATCTGCCAATGATTTGCAAAGCAAAGGTCATTTTGTATGAAAGTTAGTCTCAGTTATGTAATTTCATACCTTTCAAGACACTTCATAAAACAAAATTAATATTAAATACACCGTCATGCTTGTATACTGCTGTGATTATCCAGTTACCCCTTATGCTTAGGTATGTAATAAATTCGTCAGATTCTTTTTATTTTATTTTTAAAAAACACCAAGGATTAGGAAATTCACTAAGAAAAAGAGCCATAGTCTAACTAGTGTCCAAATACTTGTCTGAAAAAATTAACAAGTAGCCAATTATTAAGATCAGTACCAATCCAACCTTATTTTTTTAGTAATTATGAATAATTTCGACTTGATGCACAATTCTATACAGGGTCTACTATTCAATTGCCCGTCTTTGTTGTGGATTTTTTTACCTCTATTGATCATATTCCTTAACAATGTCTGTCCAAATCTCTTGTAAGATTTAAAACGATCTTTTAAATAGCTTTTAACACTATGATGGCCCTATATATTTCTCACCTGATTTCTATAGCAATTAACCCTTAGAATGCTTGGTAGTTTTCTAAAAATACATTTTTGTGTTGTCTGCTTTCCAAAACCTTAAATATCTGCTTAATTCTGATGAGGAAAAAGTAGCAAACAGGTTACAGCACAGGCTAGCTGCCAATTTATTTGGCAGCCCGGCTGGCCTAGACCAAACCTGTTTGCTTAAGAATGAAGTCAGTTCCACTATAAGACGACATTTTAAAAAGGAATGAAATTGAAAAATAATTTTCGAATAGAGCAGAAATCATTGTGGGAAAAGGAGAAATTGATCTTTAAGAGCAATTTCTCCTTTTCCCAAAATGGTTTCCAGACTCGTCTGCACCAAACTTGTTAAATGTCGTTATTGTTTGGTAATGGGTTAAGATGAACAATTCAATAACAATACATAAACAAGACACACCTCCAAATCCTGCCCTGTGTCCTGTACAACAACTGGCAAAGTCTGGTCCGGCAACCCTATATCAATGGGAAGCTCACATATGTGGACTGTACAGTGTTTACTCCAAGAGAAATCCTTTACGTCCCCCGACATACAAATTTCCTTCACCTCACCAAAATCATCGTACTTAAACGATGGTTCGGGTACGTACAGTTCACAGACAGAGCAAGCCTGGGAATGGTCACTTATGAGGTCATCCACGAAAATTGAGCGACGCTTCTTCAAGTTCTTGTCCAACTTTTTCTTTCTTCTTTTAAACATCTTGTGTTGCAATGTTTGATCTTAATATCCAGTTTATATGAATGATTTATTTCATATCATATTTAACTACCAGTATATAGTAAATGCTTATTGAAATAAGACTTTAATTACTCTGTACCTCTTATTTTCAAACAACATGTATCAGTTTCCAAATCTCAAACATGGGAATTCATAAAATGGTCCATATTAAAGGCAACTGCAGAAAACAAGTGGGAAAACAAGTAAGAAAAATAAATTTCTGTTCAGTGGATAGAAACCACAGTGGGAGAAAATGAGGAATTGCTCAACTTGTGCATAAATTCTTTCTTTTTGTCACAATGATTTCTAGAGTAGTTAAAAGCAGGTGCGTTAAAGTACATGTGAAGAAAAAGGATTAAACCGAATTTCCTTTATAAGATATTCGAAACACATACTTGAATTGAAACAAGGAAAATAATGGCACAGTTATACAATGTATATCCTTAACACTCCTGTATCAATGTAACGTCATGATCATACCTTGTTCTGTACAACACTAGGTTAGATTTGATATATCAACCTGTCAAAAACAATGTCACATTATCCAATGGTATAAATCAAGGGTTATATGCAGCACCATTGCAAGTCATTAACATATGTGAATCACTTATTATAGTATTGTACTGAACCCTCGAAATGAACCACATTATCACCTCTACACTTTTGTCTCTAACATTTATTGTTGAACACAAAAACCTCAATAACCAAAGCACCCTTTGCAGGAAATCTAGTCAACTCATTACTCCAAGAGCATTTTTGTGAACATGCCCACAAAATAAGACCTGTACATGTTTATGTTTATATCCTTTTCAAGTTCAATGGAAATGACAAGTCTTGGGTTCAATGCAAGACTTAATTAAGTCCTTCACAAATGTGAAGCTCTTACTATAGCCTTGCATTGAACCCAGACTTATAAGTGATTTTTGGTAACTATACACAACTGATGTTTTTGATTTATTTCAGTCACCCATTTCTATACAGAAAAATGGATTGAATAGAATAAAAAGGATCAAAACAAATTATGTTTTGTGAGAAATCTATTCAACATATAAATAAATTCAGAAAAACATGTCACAAACTTGTACAAATACACTTCTTTTCAAATTTACAAGTAACAACTCAGCCTTATGTACAAACAAATTACATGTATAACATTTCCTAAAGACTTCCTTTAACATTTTTCAAATAATGATCCTAACCATTCAATCATTTAAAACATTTAGCTTTTTAATCCATTTACATACACCCCACCAAATATTCAGTGTCACATTTCAATCGGAATTTCCTATGAATAAGAATGTACTAAAAATAGCAACTTGGTTTTTCCCTGTTGTAAAAAAATAAATGAAAAAGCTTGATTCTCTTCCTTGAATGCATTAACGTATTCCCACCATGGTAGACTCATTAATGTATGTAACTTCAAAGTAAATTTGAATCCAGAACAAATAAAACTTCTGACGAAAGGAGAAATTGCTCTTCAAAATAAAAAAAAATTTCTGTCACTGTGGTTTCTGCAAAAAATTGCTTTTAATGAGTCTGAGCAAATTGATATGAAACTATAGTTTAATAGATTTGTGTTTACTTCAAAACACAATTTCTCCTTTATCAAACGCCAAATTTTTTACTGTCTCCAATTGAAAGAGTTTGCAGACAACATTTCAAAATGTGATGAAAGTTCTCTTCTGACAGAGTAGAAATCATTGTGGGAAAAGGGATGTCACAATAAATTTCTCCTTTTCCCACAGTGTTTTCCAAAGTCGTCTGCAACAAAGTGGTAAATTGTTGTTACTGTTCCTCAATGGGTTAAGTAATAACGTAAATGACAGAGATACATGAATAGCTTGACAAAGATAAAACAAAATCTCCCTTCTACAAACAGGCATTTGTACAATAAGAGTATAACATTGTTTAAACATTTCCGTTGTTTATATGTGCCTTAGGTAATTGCTTGCATCATCAGGCCTTCAAAACCACTTCAACAAAAAGAAAAATTTCTCATGATGAGACTTACAAATACACTGTATCTCATAATGAGGAAATACATGTATGATACATATGTGTATGTCATACATTTGAATTGCCGTCTTATGTTGCTTTCAATTTGTTACAAAAAGAGGAAAGTGGTGAAGATATTCTTGAAATTGTGTTGGACCTCTCCTATGTAGATGACATACCCTTATCAGGTAAGAGACTGAACTTGCAGCAGCTAAACACAGGGCAAAGGCTATAATGAACCCGGAATAAACCCCCGCCGGAATACACCCCCACCCTTAAAAACGGCATAGCGGAAGAAACCCCCACTCCCTGTTTGCACACACCGAATAAACCCCCTCCCATAGCAGAATAAACCCCCACCTAGGTCACATTCCCAACGCTGGCTTACCAATGACTTGGACTTCTTCGTGTAGCAGTACCCCTGGTAACATAACTTCTGCCCATCCTTGTTATTCTTTATAATCACCATGTTGTATGATTTGATATGCAAGATGCAATGGCGGAGATCTACGATTTTGTTTTTTATGTATACCTTTTCTGAAAACAAACATTAACTAAAATCAATGCTATCGAATTAATGCGCTATTACAAGCAATATATAGTACAATATGAAAGGAGTCCGCTTTTAAAGGGAATATACATGTTTGCTTCATGGAAGGTAATTAACTCATCACCAATGATCAAGATAAAGCACATGTTGAAGCACAGTGTTGGTGAAAAAAACTAGTTTTGATACCAGTTGTCACTATCATAAAAAGTGCAGTTGGTGTTATTGAAGCCGAATGTTGTGGCCGATGGCATGGAGGAACTCGGGGATGGTCTTTTTTTTACTAGCGTACTGATTACCTTCCATTTTCACTATAATATACCAAATAGATATGAGTGGGGGTTTATTCCGCGTATGCCAAATATGAGTGGGGGTTTATTCCGCATATTCAAAACAAGCGTGGGGGTTTCTTCCGTGTATGCAATAAGGAAGTGGGGGTTTATTCCGCTATGCCGTTTTTCAGGGTGGGGGTTTATTCCGGCGGGGGTTTATTCCGTACACCGCTATAATGTTTGACCCTGTAGCAAACGCCAAATTTTAAACTGTCCCACATTGAAAAAGTTTGCAGACGACATTTAAAAATGTGATGAAATTGGAAAATAATCTTCTGATAAGGCAAATAACATTGTCAGAAAAGGAGGGAAAATTGCTTGTTAAGAGCAATTTCTCCTTTTCCCAAAATGTTTTCCAGAGTCGTCTACAACAAAGTGTGAAACTAATCACACCTGGACGATTTTAGGGATTAGGAGTACCTTCAAGGGAACATAGACTATCAGCTTTCTTAGTACTGATAAAGGGTTACCATTTCTTATGAGGTATAATGAGGCAAAAAAGTAATGATCTTAACTTTGTACTTTTATCTATATCATCTTTATAGTATCATATCAACAGTATCTGTCTCAGAGAAGCAAAAGTCATAGTTTAAGGTAGGAATTCATTTTCTTGATGAGCATTACTTTTCTTACTCAAATTATCCTTAAATCATCATAATTACGGTTCGATCGAAGTCCAAAAATATGATAGTCACCATACACTTTGGAATCAGACAGTTTAAGGAGAAAAACTGAACTTAAAAGTGTACTGACGTTTTGGGGAAATATGTAGGCTGGTAGACTATGTCATTCGCCATACAGTTTGAAATTTAGCTCAAAGTCGTACATGTTGAAAACAAATGTTTACAGAGGAATCGTGTATACACAGCTTGACGTTTACCAGGAAGAAAGGTGTAAACCACTGGCATCATGACAATATCTGGTAAAACTTGTTCGAGCAAGGGGATTTTGAAGATTTCTTTCTAATCCTGATGGAATATTGCCTAATGTTGATAAAAGGAAGAAAAGTCTTGTGAAACGTTTCTCCAGAAAATATCCCTACTCTCTCTTCGTTCTTTCTGTATATGAATTTATCTAGTGCCAAGGTGTGCCTAACGTTTATATTTAATTAATTTGACTTTCAGCTGTGCATTCAGGATGGTTGAGTCTTAAAATGAAGCACAACCAAGATAACCTGGTGAAAGCTCTTCTAATTTCCAACTAACGTATTCATGTTTCACAATTTGTCCATTTAATACTTTTACAGAATTGAAGAGAGTATTTGAAGTTTGACGAAAGTTAAATAATTGCAAACACTGCAATTAAGTCAATTGATAAATATCTGAAATTAACAATGACCAATTAATTAATTCTAGAGTGTGATCTTTTCCTTTTATCGATTTTCATTTTATCAATTTTATGCTCCCTATGATAGGCCCCCTAATCCTCCATCTCGTAAGGTGTGATGTAAAATCTAGTTGACATACCGACGAAACACCCTTTGCTTGTTCTGAGACATGAAAGTTCTTTTAACCCTTTACCAAACACCAAATTTTTGACTGCCCAAATTGAAAGAGTTTAAAGAACATATTTCAAAATGTGATGAAATTGGAAAATAATCTTCCGATAGGCCAGAAAACATTGTGGAAAAAGGAGGAATTGCTAGTAACGATCAATTTCTCCTTTTTCCACAATGATTTCCAGAGTCGTCTGCAACAAACTGATCAAATGTTGCTATTGTTTGGTAATGTGTTAAAGAAGTTTTAGGGTTTATGGTGGTCTAGTGGTTAGCGCAAAGGACTAGAGACCTGCAAAGACCAAAACAAATCAAAGCGCTGATAGTGCTGAAGGACTAAGGTGCGTTTAAAGTAGGGACGGGAATGAATATTCGAATATTCGAATATTCGAATAGCTGGTCGAATATTTGAATAGCAAAATAGTATTCGAATATTCGATTTTAATGAACCCATATTACTGTATGTTTATCGTAAATTTTATTAAAAAATAATGTTGTTTAACGTGCCTAGCTCCCATGTGCAGTTACGATGTTTTTACAACGTATGTCACACAGTAAAACACCTGTGACAAATTACCACATCTTTTGACAGTTTGCAAAACGATTAATTCCTAAGTGTGAAAAAAGTCAATTTTAAGCCGCTAAATCTAACACCTTAATGATCTGCACTTGCTCCTTATTATCCAAAACAAGTCAATCACGCTAATTGACAATTGTCAGTGTCAACCAATCACGTAACATGTTTGTCGTGAAATTAAACAATTTACTCTTTCAATAACCAATCGTAATCATGATTGCATATGCACGAAGACCAATCAAATAATGTGTAAGAAAGTATATTTTTCTTCAGAATAATTTGTCAAACTTATCTTCATTCTGATTTCTACATCTATTCGATAAACATCACAATGTCTCCATCACGTGTCTGGAATTACTTTACTCGTTCTGCCGACAAGTCGAAGGCGACCTGTAACCTGTGTAACAAGGACTTTGTATTCAAGAATACAACATCCAACCTACTGAATCACTTGAATGGCAAGCATCCATCCGTTTTGACGTCCGAAACTGTAAAACAGACGACCATGAACCTGTTTGTCAACTCACCGAAGAAATCGAAGGCGGACAACGAAACCATTATGGTTATTACTGCTTTGATATTGCATGCACGTACATGTATACAGATATCGGCTATACACAAAAGGTTTGAACAGAGGGCTAGTGTACTAGTATTCGGACATGCAGTCATTCGGACATCAAAACGAATTCTAAAATCGAATATTCGAATATATTCGAATATTCGAATAGTTCTAGTCGAATATTCGAATAGTGATTTCACTATTCGTTCCCATCCCTAGTTTAAAGCAAGATGATTGAGGATACATTTGAAAACGTCTTTGGACAACATCTCGAGGAAAACAGCTGCTCCTTTTAACACCATTACTATAATTATTATTTCTGTGAACAGAGACTGAACGATTGTCTATTTTTCGAACATCTGGACATTTTACGATTTCTCATGAGGCAACAGTTATGATAATATAAAGCAAAACAAAGCGAGTAAATCCGGACAACATTCCTAGTGCAAAGAAGGTATCAATCCGCACAGTGAAGGCGGATGTTTAATGAGTAATTGGGGTCAGACCGCTGTTTGTGTATCGATAAAGTACCGTCTCTCAAAATGTGGTATGTAAATTCAATGGACTAAGGTGCTGACGCACCCTTAGTCCAAAAATATCTATTAGATCTAAAGTCATACACCCGTGATTCAATTCTGGAATACCCTTCCAACTGCTTGCATCTCCTTTGAAGGACAGATCCAAGCTACCACTAGGAAATTATTTTAACCCTTTACCAAACACCAAATTTTCGACTGTCCCAAATTGAAAGAGTTTGCAGATGACATTTCAAAATGTGATGAAATTGAAATAATCTCTTCTGATAGAGAAGAAAACATTGTGGGATAATAAGAAATTGCTCGTTAAGAGCAATTTCTTCTTTTCCTTCAATGTTTCTAGAGTCGTCTGCAACAAACTGGTCAAATGTCATTATTGTTTGGTAATGGGTTAAGAAGTCGTCTTTTTGCCACATACGCCCATACGAGGTTAATCCTATCATGTGGTTTTAGTAACTTAATTGAAGAAGAATTTCGAAAAGCCATCAATTATTTCAATGTAGAGTTTCCTTTGGCTAGACACATTTCCTAGCCTTGAACTAGTAGGTTATTGAGAGAATATGTATGATTACACTCAAGAGTGAACCCTTTACAATATTATTATAATGAAAAAGAAAGTTATGTTACTACTGTGGCTTACTTACAGGACATTGACATGGTTATTATGGTCTAACTAGTCAAAATAATTTGATGTAAAGATTGCTTTTTTTATTTTCAGATAAGCAATATGACGTTAAAAAATTTACAGGACAAAACTAGTGGTGGATTTTTACCAATTCAGATAACTTTACCATTAAAACAAAAAATAACCATTCAAAACAAATTGATAAAACAATATTTGTAAAAAAAAATTACATACCATCAAATAATGTAATCAATAATTGCTGTTAAACAAGCAAAAATCCTTAAAATGTCAGATGTCTTTGGTTTTTGCATGTTAACAGGTGTAGATAGACTTGTTCACACTACACACGTCATAGTGGATTGTAGAGGAAGGGGTCAAATTCTGTTCTGTTCCACTATTGAAGAAACTGATAAGCAGTTTGAAGTCATATCTTTGAACTACTTAGTAACTTATATATATAAAGTAGTAGTATTAGCATGATAAAAGTCAAATTAAAGTTGTCAAAATCATCAATAATTTAGTAATAAGTATTGGGCCCTGGACAGTAGCTTTATCTACGTAGTACATAGTTCAAGGTGGTGTATTCCTCAATGAGCAGTTTCTATTAATTAATTTATGAATAAGAGAGTAAGGAAAGCAGAAAAAGGTCATCCAGTGTTCATAAAACTTTTACAAAGTAAATATGCAGGATAAATAACAGGTTAAATGTATGGATTGGTTAGAAAGCAATTAATAATTTATATCTGCGAGTCATGATCATTTGATATCTAAAGTCATAAAAAGGAAATATCGGTGTTCAAAGGTATCAATGAAAATCTTGTCGGAAAAGTCGTTAATAAAAGGAATCATTCAAAAAGTTGACATGACAGGAGATAGAGGTTCGGTATAACTCAGACAGTTTTGAGGACCACCTTCAGACTTTGAATCATAAGCACTGTCACGGACATGTACAGCAGCCATTTTTTGTGCTTTGTTCATTTTACGGGTTCAGTCGGTAAAAACTAATCTACGAATGAATTATTTAACGAAATTGTGAAATTGTCAACGCCAGGTAAACTCAGATAAGAAACGGGGAAACTCAGACACCCTATATTTGTTCACTTTTAAACGTACTTGTATATATCAGAAGCAACAAAAATGTATATTAATAGAAAACGTAATAATTAAAGACTGGTATTGAAACTAAATATTATGCGTTTTAAAAAGTAATAATTAAAGTCTTCGATTGATTTTATTGATGCATGTTGATTTGAGTATTCGACCGCCTTTAGGTATCGAAAGTTGAAAAGACCAAACTTCAAAGCAAGTGCAAATGAGAGTATACGTCACACTATTCTTCACAGTTTATCTATTGTTATACAAATGGGACACCAGGACTTTGCCTCTTTATAAAACAAACAAACAATGAGACATTTTGCTAAGACTACCATTTAATTGCCCAATGCAAAATATATTTCCAGCCAATCGCATCAAATCAGATCGACAACGATTTAACTAGATCTATACCTCTGGTAGTCAAATTAATTTGATGCGATCATAAAATATTGAGAAATTATTGTATCAGGCAATATCTCCCGTCACATCAAACTTTCGAACCATTCATTAATGGTGGCCACTTGCGACAAAACTTTTGTCGCTAAATTTTGTCGCTATTTCCATTGTTATTAGAAATTATCGAATTATTTTACTCACGGTTGTGAATTAATTCTTTTTTTATCAATCCATGCACTTTACATGTCTGTATTCCGCATATTAACTTTGTAAGAACGGTGTAATTAACATTAGTTGACGATTTTCTGCTCCCGATAATCTTTTCTGTGCATGCACACTGGAACGGGAAAACCCTATTCAGCGTTTTTTTAATTGTTTAACGGTAATTGATGCCATTGTTTGGTGGTATATTAGTTTATTAAACATATCTTCTCATATCAATTGCATTTGAATGGCCATTTGTGCTTTAAATCCAAAAATAAGAATAAAAAAAGTCCGGAATTATTTGGATCGTTCGGAATTTCGACATTGGAGTGCCCCATCAGAAAATAGAAAGCAATCTTCACATTGAATTATTTTGACTGTACCTCTGGTGGTTGGGTTTACAGTTAGAACGTCCCAATGTCAGAACGTCCCGTTGTTAGAACGTCCCAGTATTTGTCAAAACGTCCCAGTATATTTGTCAAAACGTCCCATTCATTAAAAATATTTGTCAAAACGTCCCACAATTATTTTGTTATGCCAAGCCAACAAATTAATTGATATATAAACTCAATTTCTTTGTTCAAATAATGTATCTATATTATATTTATACTATATTAACTTGTATAAACATGTGAAAATAAAAGATCGTAATTCGAAATTGTTTTATTTTTATGTTAATCTCCAATTATGAACACTCCAATTATCACGCAGTAATTGGACGTCCTTAGTTTACATAATCGAAGCTAATTCGAGGTGAGGAAACCAGATTAAAGGATGACAGTGTACTGGCCGACATTTAGACCAAGGAGAGTGTATTTTGGATACAAAGTTTGACTAAATATTTCGATTTTTGTGATACATATTAATTTTGTGTATAATGGAGCCCCTGTGTGTCGTTTGTAAGAAGGAAGTGAGGAGGAGGCAGCACGCCATTCAGTGCAACTGCGAGCGATGGCAACATCGCACGTGCAATTCAGGTAAGTCACAATTTTAACTGCAACTTTAAGACAGCATTGAACAGAATGATTCATGTTTCATCTCTGTGAATGTACTTGCACTCATTCTATAAAACTGACTTTGAGATATTCTATTAGACGCCAAACTCACATATCCAATTTAATAGTCATTAGACATTTAAGCTCAAGTCATTTGCGTATAGAAGTTATTTCAAAATGTACATTACACCTAGCCACATCTTAAAGGGAATCAAATGTGCAAGTTGTAAGTTTTATATTTGGGAGAAATGCATGCCTTAATAGACATTTCATGGAGGATGTAGTCTGTATTTTTAACGCATGAATTAGATGGTTGCATTAAAACGACAAAACATATTCCTGTTTAATCATTACTGATTTTGTTGTGAAGCAATGTGGAACTGAAAATCACAAATAACAATTAAATTATTAGATACTTTATTGATGCATAATGTCATAGGCCATATGAGATTATTGTTAAAAGTAATAATTGGGCATAACTTTTCCCTTATGTATTTGCAGCTACAGAGAAGGTTCACTTTCAACTACAGCCCTACTGAAGACCGTTTCCTCTATATATACACATAAAACACCCGTTGACGGTGGGCAGGAAGACACGGATTAATGGCAATCAAATATTATGTATATTTGTGTAACTATATAGGAATAACCTGTGTAAATAAGTATCATCAGTGAAACTGGTAATAAGAGAATATCTTCAATTAAATGAAAATAATAATGAAATATTATTATTGCCTTTTCCAAATTCCTATATTGATATCAAATTCTCTATAAATAAAACCAACAACGTAAAACCAAAGACCTAATAAACATTACGTCATTGATATAACATATACATTTTTTAAACTTGATGTACTTATTTAATATACTTACCACTATCTTACTTATACTCAATTAAGTGGGACGTTGTTGTGGGATGTTCTGACAATTTTTCCTACCCCTACTGGGACGTTTTGACAAATACTGGGACGTTCTAACAACGGGACGTTCTGACATTGGGACGTTATAACTGTAAACCGGTGGTTGATATCTGGACGTCCCAGACACGGTAGTATACTGGTGTACCCTAATTCCGTGGTACTTAATGGTTACATGAAGCACAGAAAGGAGGGGGAGAACTTAGCTGTCAACATTAAGCTTTTCTAACATACTTCATTCCTCATTTACGATCTTCTCATCATTATTTTTAAATGGAGCACATAAATGCTCTACGTAACGTAAATTAATTGGGTCAATGGCAGCCATTTGCATTTTTGAGGTCTTACCCTAATTCCGTGGTATTCAGGTCAAATACAATTCTTTTAATGTCAGTCCAAAATAATTAGGGTGAAACATACTAGGAACGAATCCTGAAACAATTTGGTCGTGTCTGACCCAAGAATGGTGGAGAATTGCAGACGAACTCAACAATGTGAAAGGATTTGTTTCGGGTCTTAGATTTGAGTAAAAAGTGTGAAAATATCAGGGATTTTCGGAGCTATCTTTAATATGAGGAGAATTTTATTGGATTGGATTGGTTTTATACCAGAAAAACATTCATTCTTGCTTCTTTGGAGTTCTTACATTGGACTGCGAAAGTAGGTCAGGTTGGTGTGTTACTTTATGGAAGCAGTATGACATTATGCAAATACCACGGAATTAGGGATACCACGAGATTAGGGGAATTGACTATAACATTACTTCTAAGGTTTAACCAGAAATTAAGGATTTGTGATCGAGGCCCTTGTAGATGTGTGTTAAAAACGAAAAGAAAATAAGAATTAGCCTTTCAGAGGATATGTTTTCATTCACCAGTAGCCAATATGGGAACCCAAGACTTAGATTAGGATAGTAACTAGGCAGGCCGAGTTCATTCAAGTTTTGCACGTTTCGTGTGAAGGTACGGCGCTATTGCTACTTACGACATGTATTACTTTAATTGGTCGAACTGCTTATCACTTTCAATTCACCGATTTCATCGAATATCATCTCATATCATGAAAATAGGATAGATAGGTGTGTTGTTTCGATTTTAAGAAATGAGTCATTAAGGTCGCGAAAACCAATAACAGACTAATTGGTACTCTGCTTTTCTAAAAACACCACTAAAATCGGTAACCAGCAAAGCAATAACAAACAAAATGTCAACAGATCCAGACAGGGTCATCGAAGTTTTTCCAAAAAAAGAGCAGCTTACGTCTGTGAAACGAAATGTTCCGTGCACTATTGAGGGATGCTGTAAAGAATTCGCACACGATGGGATGCTAAAAATGCACCTGGTTAAAGCTCATGCTTCAATACTTGTAGGTACATTTCTTGAGAATATGTGATACAATACATAAATTCGGACAGTCTATGCTTCGGATACGAAAATACGGATTTGATGCAAATTTCAAGTAATACATTTATTGTATGAATGGAAATATGCTTCCCGGTCAATTCGTACCCAAACCAATTCGTACCCACCCTTTTTTGGCTAATTCGTACCCACATTTCGGTCAATTCGTACCCATCCTAATTTTTAAGAAGTCAATTCGTAACCAGTCTATAATTTAATACGAATTATAGTACATATTAAATGAAAATTCTTACATATTTTGAAACGAATTATAGTACATAATAAATGAAATATATTTTTTAAACTTTTAGCTTTGAGGCATGTAAGTTAGCTATCAATAGGCAATTTTCGTAAATAGGCGGCCATATAAATAAATTTCCGAAAAAAACTTTTTATCAAAGAATTGACAAAACAACAACATATAAAAAGAACATATACATATAGATTATCTATAAACTTATGATAAACCATTAATGAAGACGCGTGCCGGCAAATTTACCTTTTGTGTTAGCATTCACAAATAGAAAGATATCATTTATAAATGAAAATATACCACAAACATTAAGTTTATTTTTATAAGGCACGAGTGCATGTGTTTTATGATATTATCTATACATTTATGATTAGCCATTAACAACATTACAGTCTCAATTTGATTTGAAAGTAACTTATCATAAATTAATCCATAACAATTTGTTTTAATTTGCTATAATTTTGTAACACCCCTTTTGTTGTAACTGGCTTATGATTAGCCTAGTAATTAAGTACCAATTGATAGAACAATTAATGACAATTGACGCTGCATCCCCTGCGACCATTCTTCGGTTTGCACGTGATGAAAAGAATCCATGTCAGTTAGTTAAAATGAGGTAAGTGTGAAAAGCAAGAAAACAAATCTGGATATCAAATGAAGAAAACATATATAACTTAAAGGGAAACGCTATATCATTTTATTTAATATTGAACACCATTTTACGTAAAACAAAGCACACATACACCTACTCACAATGCTTCCCTCACAATTAAAGCACAATAGACAAAAACAAAACATGAACAACGTAAAAGAAATGATATTAAAATACTGAAGTATAGGATGGTTACGAATTGACTTGTTAAAAATTAGGATGGGTACGAATTGACCGAAAAGTGGGTACGAATTAGCCAAAAAAGGGTGGGTACGAATTGGTTTGGGTACGAATTGACCTGCTACCGGAAATATTACAATACAAATCAGTTGGGGTTTTTTTATTTGTTTTTTTTATATATGAGTGTCATAACATTCAATGTGTAACAATATGTAGTCAAACTTATTTGACACGATCGGAAAATATTGAGACATTTTTTAATTGGCCAATATCTCCCGTCGCATCAAACTTTCAAACGATTCATTTAAAGGAGAACTAATGTGACAAAAATTATGCCGCACCGATTGAAGACCCATATTTCAATTGCTATTGAAAATTATCAAATGTGGGCAACATTGGTGCAGTGGTAGAGTGTCGAGCTCTTGTACCGAGGGTCCCGGGTTCAAAACCCTGTTAGGCGCGGTGAAAATTTCCGGGACTAACCCACAAACTGATTACTTACCAGGAAGCAGTCATCGAGAGTGGCTTTGAACAAGCTTCAATTAGCTTCCTTCACAATCGATGTTAAACAAATATGGTGAAAAAGTGAATGAAATGATTTTTCTCACAGTTGTGAATTAGATCTAATCCTTTTTCAATTAAACCATGCACTTTACAGGTCTGTATTCGGCCTATTATCATTGTAAAGTGCATGGTTTAATCAATGTAAGTTGATGATTTTTTGGTCCCAATAATATTTTTCTGCGCATGCACACTGGAATTGGAAAACCGAAGAAGCAGTTTTCTAGTTGTTTAACAGCAATTGATGCTATTGTTTGGTGGTATATAAGTTTATTTTACATATCTTGTCATATCAATTGACTTTGGATGGCCATTTGTGCTTTAAATCCAAAATGAATTGAAAAAGTCCAAAATTATTTGGATTGTTCAAAATTTTTACGTTAGATTGCCCATCATAAAATAGAAAGCAATCTTCAAGTCGAGTTATTTTGACTATAACAAAAAGTTACAATCGATATTAGCTATCTTGGGGAAACAGAAGTCAAAATAATTTGACATGAAGATTGCTTTATATTTTCTGATGGGGCAATCTAACGTCGAAATTTTGAACGATCAAAATAATGATGGACTTTTGAAATTCATATTTTCGGATTGAAAACACAAAATGGCCTTTCAAAGTCTATTGATAAGACAAAATATGTGAGATAAACTTATTCAACACCAAAAATTGGCATAAATCGTCGTTAAACAATTAAAAAACGCTAAATAAGTTTTTCACATTTCAGTGCTCATGCGCAGAGAAAATTTTTTTGGGAGCAAGAAATCATACTTAACAATAATTAGACCGTTCTTACAAAGTTAATATGTGAAAGAAAGACATGTTAAGAGCATGGATTGATTAAAAAAGGATTAATCCACAACTGTGAGTATAATAATTTGATAATTTTCAATAATGATGACAATATGTGTCTTTAAACATTGCGACAAAACTTTTGTCGTATTTGTCATCCATTAAATGAATCATTCAAAAGTTTGACGCGGCGGGAGATATTGCCCAATGCAAAAATTTCTCAAAACTTTCCGATCTCGTCAAATTAGTTTGACTGGGAGACAGTTGGATTACAGGTTTTGATAAATTACAGGGGATTGAATAAATGCATAACTCCCAAATCCATGTACGGTATATAAACTATATAAGATAACTTTTTTATAGTATTTGTACATGGGTTTGGGGGTTATGCATTGATTGATTTAAGTCCCTGTGGGTTAAATAAGGCTAGAATTTCCAGTTAAAGACTCATCTATGAAATGTATATTTAATTTCATGGCCACTGAATGTTTGTCTTGAAATTACTGGAAAGATTGAAAAGAAGAATTTTGTTAATAAGGGGTCTAATAAAACAGGACAGTTTGTTAAAAATTCACCAGATCATCATTATAATCATCCAGTTTATAACTACATGTCTAGTAGAAGCTTTCTGAATGACTTACATCCTGTATTAACCCATTACCAAACAATAACGACGGTTGACCAGTTTGTTGCAGATGACTCTGGAAAACATTGTGGGAAAAGGGTAAATTGCTCTAAACGAGCAATTTCTCATTTTTCCATAATGTTTTCTGCCTATTAGAAGATTATTTTTCAATTTCATTTTCATTTTGAAATGTTGTCTGCAAACTCTTTCAATTTGGGACTTTTGAAAATTTGGTGTTTGGTAAAGGGTTAAGATAACCTCAGACTAAAAAAGCTTCCATACACTGTTTAAGAGTGGTCTCTCAAAACAGGATTGACTGTCTATCATTTGTTATAGAATTGAATTATATTGTCAAGACAATTCTAACTTATATCCTCTTCATAGGATTCATTTTAAAGCATTGGAAATGCTGATCGACAAGAATTCAGAAAACACCTTCTTTGTACTGCTTCTCTTCGCAAATTTCTCATCAATTACAGTTTTGTTATTTTATTTTCAGACAGAGAATGACAAAAGATTGTTTCACAAGATCAAAAAGAAATCCACGGATGTTTCTTACATATTCTTTTGTCCTGAACAAGAATGCAAATACAGCTGTCAGAAAAGGAAAAAACATTTTTCTACATTCCATCTTTTGAAACAGGTTTGTTTGTTAAAAGTTTTTTCATTTTACTTGTAAATGGAGAAAAAAGTATGCCAATCCAAGATATTTTGCTCTTTTAGCTCTTCTGTTACACAGATTTAATTGTTTGTTTTTTGGTTAAACAAACAGTTTTTGATTAAGCTCATGTTTAAAAAAAAAAAAAAAGAAAGATTATCTAAGCATGTTATGTTAAGACTGTTAAATTTGGCGTTTGGTGAAGGGTTAATGCAGGTGTTTTTGAATAAATGAAGATGTGAGTAAAATCCTTTGCTCCAGGGGTGTTGACCCCTTACTCCTTATAGCCTGACTTTGATGCATCTGCTGCAAAATGCTTGAGAAACCACTGTGAGAATAAGAGGAAATGCTTGTGATAAGTAATTTATTTTAATTTTACAATGCTTTTTTGTATTGTCTCAAAGAAAATGTAGTCTTTTTGGGTATTATAAATGCTGTCTATTTTAAATTCCATCATGATACTTTTATATAGGAGAATGGTTTGATAAGTATCTATATAGATCTATTTAGTTTAAACTTATTTATTTTACATCAATTGTGACGGAAGCTTGAAGGTTATTTAATTCGCTCTCGATGACTGCTTCCTGGATACTACACCAGTACTCGCGCCTATTCGTGGGTTAGTCCCGGCGCTCTACCACTGCACCACTGTCGCCCACTAGATCTATTTATAAGAAGGAATGGGTTGAAAAGAGGTTAACCATTTATATTACAGCATTTTATGAAGTTACATGCAGAGAAGCGGTTCTTCTGTAAGAAGTGTGAGAGAGGTTACAGTGTGGAGCGTTTCCTGAGACAGCATGAAGACCAGTGTGGTAACTTGTATACTTGCGCCACTTGTCCTGTATATTACACCACAAGAGAGGCCCTACAGACCCACTGTAAACGTCACAAACATACATACCCAGAGGAATATAGGCAAAAGGACAAGGAAAAGGAGGAAAAACAGTAAGTACACGTACATAGTTACTGCTTCATATTAGAGGCATAGAGAATAGATGGTTGGTGTCGTGAATCGGAAATGTTATCGGGCAAGGCGTAGGAATATTATCCGGTGAGCCGAAGGCGAAACGGATAATATTCCGATGCCGAGCCCGATAACTTTTCCCATTCAAAGACACCAACCATCTATTCTATTTATCCTGTTACCTTTATTTATTCTTTCAAACAAATAATATACAAATAAAACACGAGAAAGAAGGAAAAAATATGTAGAGAATGATGTAAACATGACGTCATTTCGTTCTTATGACGTCATGATTTGTCGCGTGGATGTATTATATGGTTAGTGCCGGATATCACAAATGTTATACGGCACCTAGTTATCCGTCCCAAAATGACACTAGTGACAGGATAAATGTTACACTTACCAACTCTTATATCGCAGACTCTGAGTGGGTGACATTGATGCAGTGATAGAGCGTGGGTCTCTTGTACCCGGATTCAATTCCCTCGAGACAGTTCGAGTACTGGATATGTATCTAGGAAGCAGAATAGAGAGTGATTTATCTAAGTTGCAAGAACTTGTTTCACAATTGATGTAAAATAAATAAGTTTAAACTAAAATCTTATATCACCTCAAAAATGTCTTAACCCTTCATTGTCTGTGTTTTTCATTTAGAAACTATGCAAAGGGACTATGAGAAGAAACAAGTAGTGCGGAGCTCTGAATCGAAGTCATTTATCATTTGCCAACTTCTGTATTTCCTCCTATAGGTTCCCTTCAGTATAAATTTTGGTGTAACCATTTTAACATTCTACAAAAAAAGGATTTGCCATACTTGCAAAATAAGGGACAATGAGAAGAAATAGGAAGTGCAGAGATTTGAATAAGAGGTGTATTTTTCTCTTTCCAATTCAGGGGCGTAGCCAGCCTTGAATTAATGTTACGCACCGATGTTGGAAGGGGTCCCTCTAAGATTTCTTTTAAGTAGAAGTGAAAATGGTTGGATTTGGCGTATATTTGGAGATTTAGGGCAATGCATAATGCAAACTTTGTGATTGACACCATTTTGGCCTTGTTTCTTTTTCTTTTTTGGAATTGATGTTATGCATGTGTGTACCGGTACCGCTGGCTACACCCATGCACTTTCTTAATTGCCGCTGTCAACACTTTGTCCCACAAAAAAGGATTTAGCTAAGAAATAATTGTGACAAAAGTAGAAATTGCTCCTGTCATGCAATTTCAACTTATGCCTTAATGATTTCATGAGTTGTCTTTTACATGTGGGTTGAAATGAGTGGTTTTATAGATGGAATTATATGAAATGAAGTATCTTTGTCTTAACAGAAAACCAAAGGAAAGGAGCAATTCATCCGATGTGTCAGCGGTTACCAGAGCGCCTGTTGAACCTTCCAGAGCACCTGTTTACCCGGTTGCCCTGATAGCTGTTATAAGGCAAGACCCCTCATGCTCCTCTATACGGCCAACCATTCTTCCAAAACTAAGTTTTACAGTAGGACCAACAGTGTATAGAACTGGAAAGCAAGGTGAAAATGGAGCCAGCACAACAGTGACAGGTTCACTTTCTCAAACAGATATTTCCAAGAGAAAGGAAATGATGACTCAAACTGACATTTATGGTATTGACAGTCTATCCTTCAATGGAAATAATCAAAGTGCTTTAAACAGTAAAGATGCAAACCATGACATGTTAAAAGGTTTTGGAACATTAGGAACACATTCAAGTGATGCATTACTGAAAGTGAATAGTTTGATGCAGACTAATAAGATATTCGCATCTCCTTCTTCACCAAAAGGAAGAACTAAATCTGTCAAACGGAGAGCAAATAATTTAAGACCAGGATCACCCCGTAGAAAACAACCAAGAACAACAACTGGTATACAGACGTCGGTTAGTTTAACACAAAAGAAACGTACAAGAGTCGTAAGTGTTAGTGGAACACAAACTACAGGAGATCTTATTTTGAGAAAGGCAATGGCAGAAGCAGATATTCCTATTGAAAAGAGGACTGTAGGGTCTCAAGTCACACATCAGAAAGCTAACAAAACAGCGGGTAAAGCAAATGTTGGAACAGATATGGTTACTCGTAAAGCAAATGTTGGAACAGATATGGTTATTGGTAAAGCAAATGTTGGAACAGATATGGTTATTGGTAAAGTAAATGTTGGGACAGACACATATATTGGTAAGGTAAATGTTGGAACAGACATGGTAATTCATCAGGGGAATGATATTTATGTTGGTAAAGCAAATGTTGGCACTTCTATGATTAATGGGAATCTAGATGAGATCATAAACAGACCAATGGAGGTACAAAATGGGACTTATGATAGAGAATCTGAGCATAGCAAACCTTTGCTTGTGGATTCATTCAGTCAAGTCCAACCAAGAAATATCATAGCAGAAACCCTGGAAAATATGTCGGAGAGTCAAACCATGACTGACTTACCAGAATCCATATCAACACAGACTTTACAATCTTATCTGGTGACTATGCAGGATAGGGAAAGTCAACTCGGGCCAAAAATAGGTCCTGTTCTACCGTCCTATAAAGATACCCTCTCCAGGGTAAGTTTCGATGATGGGCAAAGTTCAAATGGAAATATTCCGAAACATGACACTGTTGTGCCTACAAAAAAGAGAACCAACAATAATACAGTTGAAATTTACAATAGTAGATTAGAGAAATCTTTGACTATTCATGTTCCTTTTCAAGATTCTACGAAGGTGAAACAGACTTCAGCAGATTTGAATCAAATTAGATCAAAGGGAGGTAGTTTATCCTACCAAAATGAACAGCAAATTACAGTGTCTAGTTTAGGTAATACTGATAAAGTAGAATCACAAGCTGATACTTGCAATGTAAGTATTGAAACAAAATTGCCTCCAAGACAAAATGATAACAACTTCAATGATAGTCTTTCAACACAAGTTCCTAGAAGTGATAAGACTTCACTTATAACTAATGAAAGGGTTTCTTTAAGAGTGGATATTGACAAAGACGGTATCTCTACAGACACCACAGGCTCTACAATTGATACAGAGGTACAAACCATGTCCACTCAAGAGTTTGAGCAGCTTCTGCAGTCAAGTGGCATACATCTTCAGGTGACGGATCTCGGCCAACATTGGACAACACCCTCACAACCACCAAAAGAACGTAGAGACATGTTCATTGAAGCAGACTTCAATGTTTTCGAAACAAATGCAGATACAATAGACATGAATACCCAGACTGTCTCAGACCTGGATTTGTTCAATGACATTGGTGCCATTGATATGAACACACAGACAACAGACAATGACCTTGACTTTCTAGACCTAGTCATGAACAACATGCAGACACAGACACTCAATGAGGATGATCTTACAAGCCTTGGATTGTCAAGCAAGGGAGGTAATCCTATCAACCTTCATCCTAACGTTCACAGTCTAGGTGTTGATACAAGCGACTTTCCTATGATTTCAAAAGCAACCAGTCCAAGGATTGGATTAGAACATGGACATTGTAATGCATTTGAAGCAACCACACAAAGTCTTGGAGTAGGAACAAGTGATTTTGAACTGGACACTCATTTTAAGTCAGGTGAAATTTTGTTTTCTAATTTTGATGAAGTTCAAGCATTTAGTAATCAGAGCTCTAGACAAAAGTACACAGGACCAAAGACTGGTTTACAAGTTACAGGAAATGATGGTATCAAACAAAGCATTCAGACTGAGACAGAGACACAGACTACTGGAAATGAGACTGGGGACCGACTGGTTCAGACTGAGATGCAGACACAAGTTGATTCAAATGATATCGAGTTTGAAGTTACTAATATGCAGACCCAAACTACTTTTGAGGAGTTCTGTGATTGGTTAATGTGAACAAATGCTGTTGATATTGATCTGGTCCAGATTAAAAACTGCAGCAGGATAGAACAAGAAAATATAAAATCACCATTTTCTTTAAGGTGTTTGGTAAAACAACTGTTACAAGCAAAGAAATTTTCATAGAGGTTTGAAACATTTAAATGGTTATAAATGAAAAAAATGTCAATGTATTTGAATTTATTGACCATAATTTTAAGGTCTTTTTGCTCAGGATAAATTTCCTAACTCACAGGATTTTGAAAATAAAATATCTTTTTTTTTTTTTTTTTTCTTAAATGTTTTTAAGATTGGATTTATTTAGGTGCCATTGAAGAAACTAGTAAATAATGTAATGTTATGGTCGTGGTTGTGTGTCCATCTGTTAGCTCTTTAGTAACTTGATTATTTGTACCTTTTGACCTTCAGTCTTTACAGTATTATATTATGGTTGACCAGATAAACTGATGACCCCTTCTGATCGCCGGGTCAGTATGTCAAAGGTCACAGTTACAATGACCTTCATATTGAATACAGCACAAGGAGTTAATGAGTTTAATGTAGTGTGTATTGTTATTTGTTCTGTTTGTGATTTTATTGTATTTATTCTATTCATTTATAATATACAAATTGAAACTTAACTTTTGTGTTTATTTTTTTGATTTTCGATATTGTGAAAATTATCTTGAAGTCACCTGTTATTATCTCATTTCTGATGAATTTCTCATATCAGTAGATAAGGAGCATTGACTTGTGGTGCAAGTACTTGACTTGATATCACTTGGCCCCTCCCTGCTCCTTATGGATGGATGGATTTGAATTAGCTGTATTAAATATCTTGGCTTTTTAGCTGAATGTCGTTTGCTTACCGAAAGTGCTTGGCCCACCTTTAGGGGCTGTTAAGTACATTGGGGTTTCATTTATCACTTATGAAGCCAGGTCCTATGCAATGGCTCAAAATAATAATTATCATTATACGAAATTAATTGATAAGAAATAGACCAGTACATTCCCATGTATTCATAGTCAGAATATTTGTATTGATGAAATCTCGCTCATGTCGACCAAATGTTTATCATTGTAAACTCATTCCTTCATGTATAGATATGTTTCAAAGCACAATTGTTATTTATGTCATATGCTGATGCTTTCAAGCGGAAACAATCAAAATTACCAATATGGAGGAATGGATATTATGCTAATACCCAGCTCTTTAGTTCCCTTTCTTTGTTCTATGAAACAGTTATGGTAAAAGCATAGATTTGTTGATTCTTAAATGAACTCTTCATAGAAGTTTCATGTTTTAATTACATAAATCTTCTTATCAATTCAATCTATTACTGAGAAAAACCCAAGTCTTTATCCCTGGTTTAACTTAATAAAGAAATGAGTTCTGTCTGTGCAAACCAACCGTTCCATTTATGGCATTGGGGTTTGTTATTTCTTATTTAGTCAAGTGCAATTATTTTCCACAAATGCTGTAAGCATCATTTGTCAACTTGGGTAAATCAAGGAAGAATCATGAGGTAACTGGTCTGTCGGGTTTTTTTTTTCAACATATGACCACATTACTCACAGTGTAATGGATCATATTCTAGTGACAATGTAGTTCATCGTTGATCAGTCAGTTCCAGCAATAGCAAGAAGCTAGCCGGACTCATGAAATGCATTGCATTCCTACACAAACTAATACAATAAGAAATTTTACAGTTTAACCCATTACCAAACAATAACAACATTTGACCAGTTTGTTTCAGACGACTCTGGAAAATATTGTGGGAAAAGGAGAAATTGCTCTTAACAAGCAATTTCTCCTTTTTCCACAATGTTTTAAAAGATTATTTTTCAATTTCATCATGTTTTGAAAAGCCGTCTGCAAACTCTTTCAATTTGGGACAGTCCAAAATTTGACGTTCGGGAAAAAGGTTATGAGAATCAGCTCGGATAACAAAGTTAATTAAGTTCAATCAAAATTTAATGGTCATTGCATTGGTGCAGTACGCAAAAGAAGTTTATGGAAAGTGATAGTTTCAAGTTCTATTATAACCCTTAGAATGCTGGGTAATTTTCTGGAATTAGATTTTTGTATCAACTGCTTTCCCAAACCTAAGATATCTGCTTAATTTTGATGAGGAAAGATACTCAGAGTAGCAAATAGGTTTGATCACAGGCCAGCCGCCAATTTACTTGGCGGCTGGCCTGGATCTTACTGTGCATGAGGATAAAGTTGGTTCCAGCACTATATGGGTTAAGATGATGCAGCATGGGAATGTCACGTTTCTAAGCCTCATGATCTTTCATATCTTAGCTACCAATTCCTCATTAGTATTTGTCTGGAGTCCCTGTTTATGCGTATACCCCTCACCCAGACCAGCTTATTCATCTGCATAAGCAAAGAGAAGACGTGAACTCGGAGCACAAGAAAAGTCGTAGATCACAGAGCATCGCCCCGCACCAGTTTGTAGGCTTACCTGTTAAAAGGCTCTATTTTTAGCTACTTTTAATTATATTTTCAAACTGTTTAAAAACAGTTTGTTTCAACGATATTCTATTTTGACTTTCAACAAATGTTGTCATCTAGCTGTGAACTAGAACATTTGCCCTATTACAAAACATTAATGACATTTGACCAGTTTGTTGCAGACGACTCTGGAAACATAGTGGTATAAGGAGAAATTGCTCTTCAAGAGTGCTCAGTACTATGCAGCTACTATACAATGTTTTCTGACCTATTAGAAAATCATTTTTCAACTTCATCATATTTTGAATTGTCGTCTGCAAACTCTTTCAATTTGGGACAGTCGAAAATTTGGCATTTGGTAAAGAAACAAATTTCTCACCGCGGTCCACTCCCCTAAGGGTTCGGCAGTAGTGTAGTGATTAGTGTCGGGAACTACAAACCGGCCAACTTAGGGCTCGATCCTCAATGGCAATCATCTATTTCATAGTGAAGTGTCCTTTTGCAAGACACATTTCTTAGCATAGTACTGGTAGGCCATCCAAGGAACATTTACTATATAAAGCTCCAGAGTGAACGTGTGCTGTACATTACTAGATGGAGAAGTAGGTAATCTAAAAAAGATGACTTTGACTGTTTAGGATGAGTTTGAAGACATTGGCCCAGTGGTAGAGCGCCGGGATAAGGTGGACGTGGGTTTGAATCCCGTGGGTTGTGGGGTCCACTCGATCAGCGACGTTTCATTAATCCACATTTGGTGCTATTGTTGGTAATGTACTCAGGAAGCAGGATCGAAATTCAACAAGTTAAGAGGAAAGAACTCGCTTCACTATCAATGTTACAATGTTAGATCAATAAGTTCAAACTAGACTAAAGATTTCTGTTATAAGTCAACGAAAGTTGTGCAACACTTTCAGTGCTTTGATTTCTTTTCTCCCTCTTTTCAACTCATGCCCGAATTTCAAGATGACCATGTAACCACAAATATAGAAGACTACGGGTGATGGCTTGTCGATGCTCATAGGAAATAAAGCGTCAGCACTTTTTTAACATTTCTTTAACTTCTTCAAACGAGACGAATATAACCTAGTCATTTCTGTGGTTTTTACCAAACCTCAATAATGGCGGCCTCCATGATTGGAGTTCTCGACGAAAGTGTACGAGAAAAAGTGACGTCTTCAAAGATACTGGTGGTTGGCGCAGGTGGAATTGGTTGTGAATTGTTAAAGAATTTGGTTCTCACCGGTTTCATCGACATTGAGACGGTAAGAGATGTTTCTTAAAGGTATATTCGACGAACTTTTCTGTCGGCTTCAAACCGGCCTTTGTGAATTTTCTGTGGTATTGTCCCAATGAATCGTCTGCTTTGTCATGGTGTGTCGATGTTGAGATAGGCTCGTCCTGAGAGTGGAAGAAGAAGAAGGATGAACAAACCAACAATTCATAAACAATTCACAGTGACAAAGATATCCATTAATGTGCTAGGCTTCATTCGTGATTTTCCCTAGTGCTAAGAAAGACTAGGGACAATTCCAAATTTCACTCGATGCTTGTTATCATGTCATAATATCATGTGGTCTTTTGGATTGTTATGTTGAAGATAACACTTCTGGCTTTTACTTGAAAAGAATTCTAAGCTTCCATGCTTGGTTCCTGGATACTAAACCAGTACTAGCGCCGATTTATGGGTTAGTTCAAGCAATCTTTACCTCGCCTGACAAGGGATCGAACCCGGGACCCTTGGTATGAGAGTCTGACTCTAGTCCACTGCACCAATATCTCCCACTATATTTGGCTGGCCAATGACAGCAGAGTGCAATGGTGACACTTTGTCATCACTCCAGCTAGTCAAACTAGTTTGACACGATTGGGAAATATTGAGAAATTTTTTAATTGGCAATATCTCCCGTCACATCAAACTTTGAGCCATTCATTTAATGGAGGCCACTTGTGACTAAATTTTGGTAGCTACACTTGAACACTGATATTTCTAATATTATAGTAAAATATCAAATGACATTTCTCACAATTATAGTTTAATCCCTTTTAAATGGATCGATACATTTTGAACATAGCAGTATTCTGCATATTTACTTTGTAAGAAATGTTTAATTGACACTAGGTGACGATTTTCTGCTTCTGATAAAGTTCTTTTGCACATGCACATTAGAGTGTGGAAAGCCTAATTTAGCAGGTTAAATGGCAATTGGTGGTATGTAATTTTATTTTACATTTCTTGTCATATCAAATGACTTTGAATGGCCATGTTGTCCTTTAAATCCGAAAAACTATTTTTATCCTTTGAAATTTCGGCGTTAGATTACTGCTTCAGAAAATAAAAGGCAATTTTCATTTCAAGTTATTTTGAATACACTCCAGCATGCAGGGTTTTGATTTCTTCATCAAAATTTCTAGGAATCAATTAGCATAATGATAATTGTTGTCTATTGGTAAAAATATTCCTGATCTTTGAGATTCTTTGTTCCTCTAGAATAATTTAGCAAATTTACTTTTTAGGAATATAGAGCTTTCAGAATTTTTGAGCTTCCACCCATGTTTCTTGATCATCAAGGCATTTGCGCTAACCATCCTCAATCATATTTATTTAAGAGTACAATCCCAAGTTATAGCAATCTAGATGGGATTAGTTAGTAAGATGAAAAAGCCCATGAAACATCACATTCTTGCACAGAGGCAATACTAAGTGGCTATAATTATATCTGTCGGGACTTTCACTACAAGAGAGCACACTTGATTTCCTACCAAACCTTGAAACACACAAAAATCTTGTGAATGTATATATATGTACATGTCCAACAAAACAAATAAGTATGTTAGAGATAGAAAGCCCAAGTCTGACTTGTGACATAGTCATGATGGTGGTTAATGTATTAGAGTATTATGGGTTCACATCTATAGGGTTTTCATAGGCGGCCAACTTACATAGTAAATGACCCCCAATTCCTGGATATGACCCCTAAAGATCAATAATTTTTGTTCACAATTCCATATATAAAGGGTCAAAATTCCACTTTTAAATTAGCATAAATCAAGGGGTCAATGGAAACCCTGGTCACCCAATACAATGCATCTAATCGTCTCTTTTCAGATTGATTTGGATACAATCGATGTGAGCAATCTCAACAGACAGTTTCTCTTCAGGAAGGAACATGTTGGAAAATCTAAAGCTCAGGTAATGTCCTCCTCCAGATAAATGTAATATTTACTGGTTCACTTCATAAGCAACCTACATAACCTAGTGGTTAGAGTGCTATACTTAGAGTTACAAGCTCTATCTGAGCATGAGAAGGCAACATATTTTGGTTTACAGGAATTATCACAGCTGAATAATAGAAGGTTGACATTTCTACCCAGTGACTAACGGGCACACCTGCGTAATGGTTTCATAGTATTTTATAATTAACCCTTTACCAAATGCCACATTTTCGTCTGTCCCAAATTGAAAGAGTTTGCAGACGACATTTCAAAATGGGATGATATTGAAAAAGAATCTTCTGATAGGGCAGAAAACATAATTGGAAAAACATTATTCCCAAGATGTTTTCCAGAGTCGTCTGGTCAAATGTTGTTATTGTTTGGTAATGAGTTTAAGCATGTCGGACAGCCGCAAAGTTTAAGAGCAATACAACAGAAATACAGCAGAACTTACACAGATAATACCAAAACTTGATTGAACCTTGATGTGGAATGCAATAAAAGGGTTACTGTCAATCACTTATGAGTTACGTATAAAAATGTCAATTTTTTTTTTTAAAGTTTATCAAATGTCATATTTCTATATCATCCTTTGGAGTTACCAAGTGACTCATTCTTGAGTAACACTTGACTCTTCAACTACTTAACATTTCTTTGTACACTGCAGACTCATTATAACGCGGTCGTCGGGAGCCATGATGCTAGATCCGCGTTAATAGTGGGGTTGACAAATATAACGTGAGGTCCCTTAGGCGCTATATGCCAGACCATAACCACTTAAGAAACAATAAGATTCAAGAAGTAGTCTATTCATATTTCAAGATTGTGTTGAGTTACGGACTTATCATTGAATTTATTGTGAATAAAAGAAAAGCAAATAAAAAACATAATCAAAACTTACATGTTTAACTATATATTCCTTTTTATTTGTTTCATTACGATTCAAGTTAAGGATCATTGATAGAGGCACGTGCAGTTTAAATACACACTACAGAAAAGGAGGGTGGATTCAGTTAACCCATGTTCTATTTATAGATTTAAACTCCAAGTTAGGAGTGAGTAAATTTTCTCGAAGTTCTCCCAGCATGTGTACCTAATGCTTTACCATTTAAACTAGGTGTAAAACACTCCCCTGAATAAGCGTGTACAAACTGATGATATTATGTAATTTATCAACACTATGTACACATAGATTTAAATCTTCCCTCGGGTCACGGATTGTGTACGTATAAAGGCCACGCGCTTTGTTTAAAAGACCGTGACAAACAATGGGGATTACCCAGGGAGTTATTGATTTTCACGCCTTCGGAGTGCAATTTGTAGGTAGACTTTCTATTTAGGATGCCGACCGCGTCATTTTGCAGAAAGGGGGAGATTTAGGCTATTGTTTAAAGGTCATATGTACAGGTTGGGTTTATTTCATAAAATGAAAATATGAAGTAAAAGAATCACATTGAAATTATTTGCAACATTTTACCATAACGCATTACGTCATAAATCACCGTCATAGCGCACCGATTAATAAAAGTTCGTATGACTTACTTCCCTTTGCTGTGACGTCACTCGTGATCCACTGAATGCGCCATGTAAAGGGCGTGAAGAGCGATCGCTGGTTAGAATTGGTGTTTTTCTTCAAATAAACGATCCTAAAGTCATAGTTTGGATTGACAGCGCATTTTATTTATTGAATATGGTTCATTTTATAAGAATATCAATTTGAAAAAAGATTAATTAATAACTTAACCCGTGAATTTGCATGGATTTGTCATTGCGTAAACCTGTTCATATGAAAGGAACGGCTTGAAATTTAGACGATTTTCCTTGAAATAAATTATTCTCAAGTCATTGTTTGGATTGACAGTGAATTTTCTATACTGGATATTTTTCATATTATAAGAATATCCATTTGAAAAAAATAAATTAGTGACTTCACGCTGAATTTACAAGGATATGTCAATGCGTTCATATGAAAGGAACGGCATGAAATTGGGACGATTTTCCTCGAAATAGCAATCCTTAAGTCAAGGTTTGGATTGACAGTGCATTTTCTTTATTGAATATGTTTCATATTATAAGAATATTTTTCTGAAAAAAAGAGTAAGTGACGTAACGCGTAAATTTGAAATGATTTGTAAATGTTTTCATATGTAAGAATCGGCTTGAAATTTTGACGATATTTGTGAAAACAGCTATTTTTTATTAATATTTGTTGGAAAAAAACCACGAGTACTTTTTCCTCAATGATCGTGTATTAGCATTAAGGTTTTAATTGAGTAGTAAACAAAGACATAGATCTGAATAAACGAATTGTCTTAAAACCGTACATCGTATAACTATTAACTGTCAAATTCACCCTGCATTGTCTTATCAATACATGAAATGAAACGGGAGAAGATCGTAAATTGCAAACAAACAAACCGTATTATAACCCAACTTACTTGTGATACGAAGGTTATCCTTTAACTCACATTTTCACCACACATCAACTTACTTGTGATACGAAGGTTATCCTTTAACTCACATTTTCACCACACATCCAAATTTCAAAACTAAACACTGGCACATTTGTATTTGTAAAGAGTATTTGTTAAAATCATCCGGCAACTTTCCAGTAACTCCACCCCCAGTAAGAGGTCTATGATTTCGAAATTGATTCCGATGTCGTCTTTCTAGATCAACTGTTTTGACTTAAGAATTGTTCTTCATATTCACTTTACATTTATGTTCGTTTTCTCTCGTGTAAGTAGCCTTGACATATTGAGCATTTAATTTTCGGACAGGTTTAATAATTAACAGCTAAAACAAAAAAATCGTCATAGTTTATTTTGCTAACAACCTTAAATAAACATATTTGAATTTATTTTTTATGATTTTGGAATTTAAATATCAATTCGACAAAACTTGATTTTGATGTTAAAACGTTTTTTGTTGAAAACATAGAGTTAATACCGTTTTGGTGAATACTGATTATCATATACTTATTGAAGTGTCAAACTATTCTAATAGAAAAGACATCATGTTCAATTCTTTGAATATCATAACGACAAAGTATCAGACGTAAGTCACGTTGAGAGATAAATATGTCCTGACACCTTATCAATCCAAACATCCTGTGAGAGTTTGGTCTTAATTGGTTATATCTTTACAATGGATTTTTTAGATAAATTTAATTGCCGCGCATTGAAAGTGTGAGATTTGACGCTTATTATTTCATGTCTGGGATAGCAGAACGTGTCAGACCTGTTAATTAACAACAGAGATATTTAAGAGATTAACGCCAGAGGCTATCTTTTGCCTAAACAATAAAGGACTTGAGACTTGAAACATACTGTGCAAATGTGGCAGATTGGTGTTAATTTGCATCACGACCCTTAGTCCTTGTAATGTCCGATGTTTGTTGATTGACCCTTTGTATGTGAGGTAAACTGACAATAATCAATTAAATTGCAAACAAAGAGATTATGTTCAAATGTGTAAATTAAATATTGAGTGATCTTATTACTAAATTATCAATATAAATTTGTAATAATCATGTTTGAACACCTGCATTTCAGTGTGACATACGTCATTTAAACCAATATTACCAATGGCAAAAACATGAGGTGTGTGATTTAAATAATTCCGAAAAGCAGACCCTTAAGTTAAGAACGAACCCATTATCATTTGCGTTGATGAGTTCAGAGACAGTTTGCGGATATCAAATATTCATATATCAAACAACGGCAGATAAAAGAAACTTGCTTGTTTTAATCAGTTTGTTATCATAGCAATCAACGTACATTTTTCATTTTGTCTCATTTATGTACAATGGCAACGTTTCTACGATTATGTTAAAACATAAAACAAGCTTTGCAAATAAGACCAAGATGCATTTAAGCGTTTAAAATCCAAAGACATGGCAATACAATAACTTATGATGTTGGATGAAATTAACATATTCTTGCAACCCTTTGAATTCTTACGTAATATAATCGTAAAGCAGCCTAATTAAGTATTCCTAACTAAGTATGTAGCATAGTTTATCTGTTCCAAACAAAACTAACTTGGCGAGTAAGAGAGTCATTCAAGGAAATTAACTTTCAAAAAAGGTGAAATCAACGTGGTTTATCCTTTTCTTGAATTTATGTACATTTACACGGTGCAAATTCTATATAAAGATCTGGCAAGACTAGTGAATGTTGTCGGTGTGTTTCAAATAAGGGAAATATAACGGTTACTCAATAAGTAGAATGAATTTGAAGCGTCTTCACCTGTATAAATTACTTTGAATTGAGTCCGATCATTTAAAGATCAATAAAATCAATTCTCTGGAAACGCCTAACAATGCGTAAACTTGCCGTCTTCTAAGTGAAAGTAACACAGCCTACTGTTCTTGTTTGGGGAATATATCTTTTGCTTATTTGTAAAGTAAACATGGTCCAGTTTACTTATCGAAACTTTTTGCAGCTTTTATGTTCGTCAGAAAACGGGAGAAACTCGCATCCCTGCGACCAAAAGCAGAATAACACCAGAAGACCTGTCAAAACACCATATTCAATATCCAATTTACATTTCCCAAAACACAATTCAACTCTTAAAATGTCCGAAATTTGTGCAAAAACACCGTCGTTACTGAGAACTAGATTCTTCTTACTGATAGTTCATATGACTTTGAAGCACAAATGACGTCACAACAAGGGAGATAAGTCATTCACAAAAATCGATAAAGGTGAATAAAAGTAGTCAAAAACAACATTTTTCGCTTCTGTATGAGAAAAAAATCATTACCTCCGTCATAACGAAACCATAAACTAATTCAAAAACCATAATTAAAGAAAATTTTGTTTATCGGGAAATATGACCTTTAAGCCCTAATGTGCTTGAAATTTTGGGAGCCATAGGAGACCCGCGTTATAATGAGTATCGCGTTATAACGGGTCGCGGTATAATGAGTCTGGAATGTATATTTATTTTTGTTTTGTTTTATGTGATGTGATGAAATGGAAAATTTCTCATAAAGGGTAATTTCCGTTTTTAGCTTGACTATTCGTTCAAGTTTATATCTCATGTACTACCATATGGAATGGGTTGATACTTCACACATGTGTTCAGGGTAATGATTCAAGGTCCCTACCAAGTTTCAAAACTCTTGTTTCCAATTTAAGCAAATTATGCAGACTTTTGTACTTAGAATTATTCTGGTTAAGTTTTTGCGTGCAAGTTTGTATCTCATTAACTGCTTTATGGAATGTGTTGATACTTCACACATGGGTTTTGGGTTAAAATCTAAGGTCCCTGACCAAGTTTCAAATCTCTTGTTTTGAATTTAAGCTAATTATCTGGTCCTTTGTACATAAAAATTCTTGTTTGAAATTTTGCATGCATGTTCGTTTCTAAAAAGCTATTGTAAGGAATCATTGTTTGCACCCTCATTTTTTAGAAACAATGATATTTCACTGACCTATACCCCTCTCCGGCATAACCAAATAGTCGAGCATGCTGTCTTAGGGACAGCTATTGTTTCTATAATGGTTACTACCCAATATCAGAAAATTATAAAAAGTCGTTTTGTTTTCATTTTTGAACTCGCAAAACTTTATTCTTAATCCCATAATTTTATGTCTATCTTAATATCTTAATGAAACGGCAGGTTTTCTGTGTAGTTTTTATGATGAATCGTGTTTTGTAGACATATCTATATGAATATTTACAGGTTGCCAAAGAAAGTGCGTTGAAGTTTAATCCTGATGCAAAAATCATAGCTTACCATGACAGTGTAATGAGGTAGGACTGTTTTTACCAGTCAAACTCATTGTAGGAACTAGCTAAAAAAAATTAAATAAACTTAATTAATCCATATGTGAAAGTAGTCTGTAGGGATTTGAATGAACACTAATATCGGGTCAAGGAAAAAGGTTGGTTGTATATTGATTCGGTTAAGCTGTCATTACCTATCATCAAAGTCACTCAAATTAAAGACCGCATGTTGCTGAATCAATTTATTTGATCAATACATTTAAAAGTGTAATCGGCCATAAGAATGCCGCAGATTGGCAGTAATCTTTTAGCCCTAATTACGTTAAGACAGGTGTCTTAATTGGACGCACTTTTAATATTTCGACAATGTTTACATGTTACACTTAATTGGTTTGGCAATGAATAAAGGCGGGTTTTATCAAATGCCTTGATTAGTGTAAGCTTTTGAAATTAACAAACTGCTCAATTCAAACTTGTATTATACTAGGCTCCTATAGAACTAATATAGCAGGCCGAGTTAACCTGGCCAAGCTTACCCCGGCCGAACCAGTCGTAGGCCAAGTTAACCTACGTTCATGGCTTGGTACATGCTTTTACTAAAGGGGGATTACAAAATACATAAATTTTCTATTTCTTAACATATAGAAATGTAAAACATTATTTTTGTGGCAAAAAAATCTGTTTTCTCATTTTAGATGAAGTTAACATTTCTTTCTATTTTTAAGACTTTTAGTGCTAATTTGTTAATATATACACTTTTCAAAGCTTTTCTAGCAGAAAACTTTTAAACCACTTTGACAAATTAGTGACTCCCTCAAAGAGAAAAAGTTCTTGTTTTGTCTCAATGTTTCTTAATATGACAAACAAAATGTTATTTACTCATTTTATATAACTGTGTGTGTGTCATTGTTTTAAAATTGGACCAGTGGCAAAAGGGTAGATATGGCACTGGGTTTATTATACAGAAAAAAGCTATGATATATAGTTAATGACACTTACTATAGGTATGATGAATGTTTTTGTGTGCTTATTTCAGCCCAGACTATGATGCCAATTTCTTCCAGAAGTTTGATGTCATTATGAATGCTCTAGACAACAGAGGTCAGCTAATTTATTTCACAAAACATTCTTAAGCCATTTATCCATTGCTTGCTATATTTTGGTGTGATTTAAATGTAAGCTTGCAAGTTTTTTTTTTGTCTTTTTTGGGGGGTTGGGGGGGGTCTCAGGTTAAGGTCTCAATAAGTTGTAGATAAATGAAATAATTGTATGGCTAAATTTACATGTTTTTCCCTCACATATTGAGCCATTTGGTGTGATCTGGTGTGATCTGGACTTAGTTCTTAGTGAGTTGAATCTATACTTTAGACTGGGTTACTGGAGGTTGAAGATCATTTATTCTATAATTAAATGGCTATAGCTTGACCTTTAAAGCCATACTAGCGCTCATTTAGAATGATAGAAAATTAACTTAAAAGAACCTTTAATTCCATTTTACAGAGGAATTGAGATTGTAACACGTTCACATGATGCTTTTAAAAGAATGAATACTATAAGGTTTGTTTTCAATCAGCGATAAAACAAGGTCAACCAAGAAACGTTGGGAACACAGAAATCTCAATAAATTCTCCATTTTGAATGTTCACATTGTTAATTTTGGATAAATGATTTTTATGTGTTTCACCTGATTTTTCAAACCAGGTGATCACTCATTGCTATCTTAGATATTACTCGAATGTAAACAATGAAATTAAATTGGTGGGCACCAAATTTGTGAAAATAGCGCAGGCATTATATTGTCATGATCCAGTGGTTTTTCGCTATGTTTACATATTCTATCTTAATTTGTAACTAATTTTACCCAGTTTTGCAGTTGTTTTTTAGCGCTTGTATGCTTTTAAAAGTGCTTGTTCACCATAGCTGAACGGTTATATGATACACACTGAAGAATAGTCATTGAAAGCAACATTAGATTGTTTTTAATTCTTTGAAGTGTGTATACAGGGAATTGACATGTAATTTAATCTAAAAGCATGACCATTGCGATCAACCCCATAGAAACTGTACTTTCTTAGTCAAATTAAGGCTTCCTGAATTAATTATGCCTTCAAAATTGCTTATTTTGATTGTTTATCAAAAAACAATACAAAAACTGTACAGTTTTTAACGAAATTTCATTTTGACTCATATTTTTCTTCTGCAAACAAGCACCTTTTACGTTTGAACAAGCTTTAATTAATAAGATTTTATTTTCATGAAGATATCTTGTTTTGTTTTATGTAGCTGCAAGAAACCATGTAAACAGAATGTGTTTGGCTGCAGACAGGCCACTAATAGAGAGTGGAACTGCTGGGTATCTGGGACAGGTCACTGTGATTAAAAAGGTAACGGGAACATTTCACGTAACAATAGTGCCATAATTATATATATTTTGGCAACAGCTCACAGGGGTTTATGCATATTACCTCATCTCATCACCTTATGTGGGTTTTGTAACATGTGATCATTGAAAATAACAGTAGGGGACACTTATGTAATGTGTATATAGTTGATATATCAAGTGAGGTCATTTTCCTTAATGCTGGGGCGACAGAATCTGATTTTGATGTACTTGTCTGTAAATGACCAATCTTTGTCTGTATAATGGTTATATAGTAAATATCAGTAAGAAATTCACTTGTCCTTTCATGCTTTTGGACAAGATTTTCCCACCCCTGGCTTTATGTTGAAATTGCTGTTAGTTTGTTTTTCTATTTTTTTGTAGTAGCGGTCGTAAAGATTTACTATTTGGTATGTTGGAATGGTGTCTTCTAGTTTGGCCCATTTTCAAAACAACTCAATAAACCTCTAATGTTGCTGTGAGAGTAGGGATAAGGGTAATATGTGAGTGCGGTGGGTTTCACAATTATGTGAATTGCCAAGCTCGAAAGCAGCAGCAAACCCAAAAAAGAAGTCGGACCAAAATGTTTTATCCGATATTGGATAGAAACCATCATGACTAAAGGAGAAATTGCTTGTGACAAGCAATTTCTCCTTTAGTCACAATGGTTTCTCAAATCCTTCTGAAGGTGTACTCAATCCAGATGCATAATTGTTGATGAGGCATTTTATTAACATTTCCATTATGATTAGAATCAGCACAAACTACTGATGAACACTTTTAAGATATCTTATGTATAAAAATTGCAATTTCAAATGCATTTAATGACAACATTTTAGAAAGGAATGGCCTGTATTGTTTATCTCATGTTTTTATTAGTGTATTTAAGGGTATATAGGAATGTTACAAGTCCATACATATATTTTCATTGTTTTGTGTCACTGTAAAATGGTGCTAAAGAAGATTTACAAGTTTGTTAAACATTAATTCCATAGATGCAAGTTTTATCAACAGTTTTCTAAGAATATAGCAGAGCTTTTCTCCCCTATTTGGGATGATACCTTAGTCTGTCTCTTTTGGAAGAGTTGTTGAAATTGTTGATTTGGAAATCAAAAAGCTTGTGTCTTTTGGATGTTTTGGAAAACTGCAAGGATGGCGAAAACTTGACTAGTTGCAAAGTTCCATGAGAGAAAGGTTCATTGATTTGTTTGTACAGCGGCTTTATGCTGATTAAACCCTTTACCAAACAATAATGAAATTTTACCAGTTTGTTGCAGACCGCTCTGGAAAACATTGGGGGAAAAGGAGAAATTGCTCGTAACAAGCAATTTCTCCTTTTCCCCCAATGTTTTCTGCCCTATAAGAAGCTTATTCCTCAATTTCATCACATTTTTAAATGTCCTCTGTAAACCCGTTCGATTTGGGACAGTCGAAAAGTTGGCGTTTGGTAAAGGATAAAAGTGAGTTAACAGTGTCTGTAAATATCAAGTCTTATTCTGCACTAATCTGTATAATGGTTATGGATGAAATCTTAGTCAAAATCACTTATCTGTATAATGGTTATGGATGAAATCTTAGTCAAAATCACTTATCTGTATAATGGTTATGGATGAAATCTTAGTCAAAATCACTTATCTGTATAATGGTTATGGATGAAATCTTAGTCAAAATCACTTGTCTGGTATGGCTTTTGGACCAGCTTGGCAATATGGACAATTGATTTTGCCACCCCTGAACTGCATGCTTTTAGAGTAATTATCAATTTTGAAGGTGCCTTTTACATGCCTCTCTTTTATAATGTTTAATACCTTGGTATACCACAATACTATGAGTCTATAAATGCGTTCTTTTTTAATAGGGAATGACAGAATGTTATGAGTGCATACCAAAGCCTACACAAAAGACCTTCCCAGGATGCACCATTAGGAATACCCCCTCAGAGCCTATTCACTGTGTTGTTTGGGGCAAACATCTCTTCAAGTAAGTCATTTGTTGGTCACATTCAGGATTTTCCCTTTAACTCTTATAGTGCTGGAACCGTCTTCTTGCTTATGCAAACAGGTAGGATCCAGGCCAGCCACCAGGTCAATTGATTAGTTTAGATTTGATTATTTTTACATCAATGAGGATGCAAGATTGTACTACTTATACTACTCACTTTAGCTTCGGCTTTCTTGATGCATTACCACTTATTTACTTATGCATTTCTCGATATGCATAATTGATAAGTTGCAAGGTTGACCATGCTACTTATTGGCATTGAACCCATAACCCTTGTGTTATGAAACTGATGCTCTACCTCAGCAACACTGTCTCAAATATATATCTTATATTGAAGTTTCAAAGCTGAGGTGCCTTTGGTAGACCCAGAATGATTAGCTGCTAACACATGTAGTTAACTTCAAACATAGGGGCTTATAAAAAAAAAACATCTTGTTTCATTTCTGTTTGAACTAAGTTATCTATAAAACAGATCAATGTATATTTTTGAATTTATGAACCAATCTTGGGGTTTTCCACTTTCATTTCAGCCAGCTTTTTGGTGAAGAAGATCCAGATCAGGATGTCTCTCCTGACACAGAGGATCCTGAGCTAGCAGGTTGGGAGAGAAATAAAGTTACTTTTTCTTGTTGTTTTTGGTGGCAGTATGCTGAGCATTGCCCAGTACAGGTGAAGTCCAGGAAAGCTGTAAAATAACTGAAATACTGTTAACTCACTTTTATCCTTTACCAAACGCCGCCTTTTCGACTGTCCCAAATCGAACGGGTTTACAGACAACATTTAAAAATGTGATGAAATTGAGGAATAAGCTTCTTATAGGGCAGAAAACATTGGGGGGAAAAGGAGAAATTTCTCGTTACGAGCAATTTCTCCTTTTCCCCCTATGTTTTCCAGAACGGTCTGCAACAAACTGGTAAAATTTCGTTATTGTTTGGTAAAGGGTTTAATCAGCATAAAGCCGCTGCACAAACAAATAAATGAACCTTTCCCTCATGGAACTTTGCAACTAGTCAAGTTTGAAAGCAACTTAAGATTGAGTTCAAAGCAACTTAAGTTGGCGTCCATAGCATATGAAAAGCAATGTTATATTGAGTTGAAACTATTCTGATAATTCAAAGAAAAGCTTTGGTGAGAAATATGATGATATTTTCTTTTGCTGTAGGAGTATTAAATTGTGTATTCATATATGAGGGAAAGAGTTAAAAATTCTTTAACTTTTATGTGAATTTTTGTCAATGCACTAGCAGACAGCAAAAATGAAATAACATTTGATACCAAGATACTTATTTAAAATCCATTTGATAAAAGTAGAAACTGATTTAAAGCAATCTGTCATATGGCCAGAGTTGTCAACTATTGGAAGAGTAACTAGTTGGTTAAACTTGACCACTTTGTCAACATCAGTCTTTGTGCGTTACATTTTTATATTGCAGCTGAAATTACTTTTCAATTTTATGGATTGATACTACACACACTTAACACTTGTTTCCTGAGATTTCAATGCTGATGCAGTGTTATCATTAAGAGCCGGCCGCTGCCCAATTTGACTGCTTCAAATTACTTTTTGCTCGACTCAAATAACAAAAGGAAAATGAAAGGCAGTCATAAGAAGTAGTTAAAACAACTAATATTTGTTGGGTGTTTGCTTCATTGGTCTCCTCAAATTGACAGTTGGCCTCTTAATCCAAAAGTCAATGTCAACCCTGCTGATGAGCTCTGGTCCCATAGCTGTGATTGACCATTTTAAGAACTAAGGCCATGGTAAATCCATGTTAAAGTTTTGGATGCTGAGCGGCTACTTCTAAAGGGAATGTGTTAACCCTTTACCAAATGCCATATTTTCGACTGTTAAGAATTAAAAGAGTTAGCACACGACATTTCAAAACGTGATGAAATGGCAAAGCAACAATTTGTGAACACTCATTTGGATTGAGTCTATCTTAATAAAGGGTGCAAGTCATTTAAAAAGCTCTTATCGGAGCCTTCTGAATGACTTGCATGATTATTAACCCTTTCACAAACAATCACCACATTTGACGACTTTGCTGCAGACGACTTTAGAAAACATTCTGGGAAAAGGAGAAATTGCTTGTGACAAGCAATTTCTCCTTTTCCCACAGGTTTTCTGCTCTTTCTGAAGAATATTGTTCAATCTCATACTTTTTGAAATGTCGTTTGCAAACTCTTTCAATTTGGGACAGTCGAAAATTTGTTGTTTGGGAAAGGGTTAAACAGTTAGTTGTCTCATACACCATAATTCTGTCTCCTTTTACTCTGGTCGCTTAAAACAAGTTGGATTGTATTAATCCATTACCAAACAATAACCACATTTGACCAGTTTGTTGCAGATGACTCTGGAAAACATTGTGGGATAAGAGTAACTTCTCCTTTTCCCACAATTTTTTCAACCCTATCGGAAGCTTATTTTTGAAATTCATCACATTTCGAAATGAAGTGTGCAAACTCTTTCAATTCGGAACAGTCAAAATTTAGCATTTGGTAAAGGGTTAAAGTAAATAGGGCACCTGTATGTATTTCCAGCTGAGGCAGGACAGCAGGCTCTGTCCACTGAGGCCAAGGAAGATGCAGTCGGAGGGATCGCCAGAAAATCAACAAGGGCCTGGGCTCAGGAAATAGGATTTGATGCAGAAAAGATATTCAATAAAGTATGTCTCAATTTGGTTATCATTAACCCATTACCAAGCAATAATGACATTTGATCAGTTTGTTGCAGACGACTCTGGAAAACATTATGGGGAAAGGAGAAATTGCTCTTTACAAGCAATTTCTCCTTTCCCCACAATTTTTTCTGCCCCATCAGAAGATCTTTTTTTTTTAATTTCATCACATTTTGAAATTTTGCATGCTTCATAAATTCTTGTTAAAATACACCCTCGACATCAGACTTCACATCCAAAGGGAATATTGAATAAATCTTGATGAAATACTGCTGTACATAACTGTGGAGGAAATTGTAATTATAAGCTGTTACTAGCCACTGCTGTAGGAATTACCATATTGTCTTACTTAAAATTGCTAACATTGTGATGCAGGGTGTTAATCATGTAGAAAGATTCAATGTTTTTGCAAGGCTTGCACCCTGTAACAAGATTTTACCAGTTATTTTACCCCTTATAGTGCTGGAACCGACTTCATGTTTATGCAAACAGATTAGATCCAGGCAAGCCGCCAGCCTGTGAACTAACCTGTTTGCTACTCTAAGTATCTTTCCTCAACAAAATTAAGCAGATATTTAAGGTTTTGGAAATCAGACGACACATTAATCTATTTTTAGAAAATTACCGAGCATTCTAAGGGTTAAGCTTTCAAGCATTTGGTACTAGTGGCGTCTAAGCATTTGTTTTACAGTACAATTGATGTTCTCACATGTAGATAACTTTTAAAATGAACACCATATTCAAATCGGTAAAAAATGTAATTGAATGATTTCAGATGTTCAGGGATGATATAAGGTATTTACTCTCCATGGAAACATTGTGGAAGAAAAGAAGGCCCCCAACCCCTCTTGACTGGAATAACCTGCCAAACTCAGGTAGTTTGTTTTGTTACGCTATTATTTGAGCCTCTGGGTACCGTTTTACTTAACAGTTTACGCTTAAGATTTGCATAAGTCTAAAACAACAATTCCTCTTATTTCAATATTGGACGAAGCAATATTGCAAAGTGACACATCATTGGAATCGTCTCTCCGAGACGCTTCAAATGAAGTGCCACATTGCAGCATTGTACTTTCATTGAAGATACTATCCATGTTTATCAATTATGACTTACGCAAACATTTTCCATAAGTTGTTTAGTAAACGGGCCCCAGGGACAGGGACAGTTAAGCTAGAACACCCATAATCTTGTCAATTCTGTTAGGTCTTGTGTTTGAATAGCTCTCGTCTATAAGTGGCTCACATACTTTGTTATCTAATTAACAAATTTTGGAAGAAAAGGGGAAGTCTGTGCTTTTTTTTTCAATAGATGGTGGTTATGTTTTTGATTATTTATATATGAAGCATAATCACTTGAACACTTTTAAAGATAGAAGAGTTTGAATGTATGTATGCTCAGTCAAGTTTGTTTTAGGTGACTGCCCTAAACCATTTTAAAAGATGTTAACCCTGCTATTATCTAAATGATTATGTCAATTACTTACATAATTCTGTAGCTCTTTTCTATTTCACAGTTCCAAGTGATGCACGTCAGAGCAACATGCGAGATCAAAGGCAGTGGTCTATCCAGGAATGTGCAGATATATTTTCTTCCTGTCTGCAGTCACTGAAGGGAGACTTTGAAAAACAGGGCGAGGGTGGGATGTTAGTCTGGGATAAGGTGAGACTCAATGAATCAATTCTATAACATACAACTTGTAATCGGTGTAAATTCAAAGCATTAGCCTATGACAAGAAATAGCAGGACAAATAAAAAGCTCAATTGAGAAAATAAGTACAATACAAACATCACAAATATGGTCATATTACATATGCCTTATAACCCTTAGAATGCTGGGTAATTTTCTAAAAATAGATTTGTGTGTCATCTGCTTTCCCAAACTTAAAAAAATCTGCTTAATTTTGTTGAGGTAAGATCCTCAGTGTAGCAAACAGGCTAGATCACAGGCCTGATGCCAATTTTCTTGGCGGCTGGTCTGGATTTAACCTGTTTGCACAAGCATGAAGTTGGTTCCATCACTGTGAGAGTTAAATGATGGAATGTTCTGTTTTAATTCTGTTTGCAGGATGATGAAGCAGCCATGGATTTTGTTACATGTACAGCTAACATCAGGGCTCATATATTTGGAATAGCCACAAAGACCAGGTTTGACATAAAATGTTAGTACTTTAAATGTGAAATTCTTTCCTTACAAATACACATTTTTGTCTTCCAAGCGTAAATGAATAAAACAATGACCAGGAATCAGGGAATAACTGGTTCAGATAGAACATGACCAAAATCAAACAGATTGTTATAGACAGTCTGTTTTACCATACTTTTACTATATGACGAACAATCAGTATGCTTTATTTAAGAAGAGAATATGACTTGCATTACTGAAAACCAACACTTCATCCATCCTACCAGCATAGAACGTTTCAATTTTAAGTATTGCAGTTATTATAAGCTGTTATTTCGGTGACTGTTTATGGGAAGATTACATCATAATAACAAATAATTTAAAAAAACGTTATTTGTAAGGTAGACTTCATTTCTGAATCCAGGAATTTCTTTACTCAAGTGATAGACCGGGAGCATATTATTTATAAGAAAGATACCCCTGACGAAAATTAAGAAACTGACATAATGAGCCTAGAAAATCAACTTTTTGAATGCATTGTTCGTCCATGAGCAATTTCTATTGAACTCTTTACCAAACCCCAAATTCCTGACTGTCCAAAATTGAAAGAGTTTTGCAGACGACATTTCAAAATGTGATGAAATTGAAAAATAATCTTCTGATAGGGCAGAAAACTTCGTGGGAAAAGGAGAAATTTCTTGTTAAGAGCAATTTCTCCTTTTCCCACAATGTTTTTCAGAGTTGTCTGCAACAAAGTGATTAAATGTCGTTATTGTTTGGTAATGGGTTAAGGCTTATGTTCTTGTGTCTCTTGCTTGAAATCTTCTGCATGAAGTTTGTTAATTTGATATAATGGGGTAATGATATCAGTGAAAACATTTATTGTAAAACTATAATAAAGGGAAGAATAACATTTTTTATTCCAGCCATGGCCGGAAATATAATACCTGCAATAGCCACAACCAACGCAATCATCGCTGGACTTATTGTCATGGAGGGTCTAAAGATTTTAGAGGGAAAGATAGAAGAATGTAAAGCTGTAAGTAGGAACCAAGATTCAGTCTTATTCCATGATTGTCGTATGACTGCTTTTAATGTTGAAATGGCATGACAAAGCCAAAACTAAGATTTGATTGATTTTTTTATTTCTTCCTACACCTCAATCACTGGTACTGATCCACATGTTATTGAATACTCTAAATCAAATGTAACCAGAGAAAACATTCTTAGATAAATTTCTTATTTTATCACACTTGTTTATACAGAAAATGTTATTTTTCATGCTTTATAAGTATAGTCAGATATTGATACTATTTTGACCAATCACAAAGTCCCTTTTGTAGGACAATTTAACCCTTTACCAATCGCCAATTTTTTTAACTGTCTCAAATCGAAAGAGTTTGCAGACTACATTTCAAAATGTGATGCAATTGGAACATAATCTACTGACAGGGCAGAAAACATTGTGGAAAAAGGAGAAATTGCTTGTAACAAGCAATTTCTCCTTTTCCAACAATGTTTTACAGAGTCGTCTGCAACAATGTGGTTTAATTTCGTTATTGATTGATGACGGGTTTAGACTCGGAACCAAATGGAAAAAATCCTCAGAGAAATTGCTTTTTTTATCACACTGGTTTCTACAGAAAATGTTATTGTTTATGTTTTCTAAGTATAGTCTGATATTGATACTATTTTGACCAATCTAAAAGACCTTATGAAGGACAATTTGAATTAAAATTTACCACTGGAATTTGATAAGTTTATAGATCTGTTATATTATTTCTTATTGATCCTGTTTATAGGTATACCTGAACAGACAGCCTAACCCGAGAAAAAAACTGTTGGTGCCATGCCTGTTAGACAAACCTAATCCGAAATGTTATGTTTGTGCTGCCAAGCCAGAAGTAACTGTTGTTCTAAACACAGAGAAAATCACAGTTAAATCTCTAGAAGAAAAGGTAAGTATTGGTTTGTTTGTGAATCTTAAACATGTTTTATGGGTATGACATGTTTTTATTTTATTTACAATAAGTTATTTTCTTCTGATATGTTTAGCACTGACCTTACCATTTATGTGTGATTGAATGAACCAGTTTTGACATATTTGAAAATGAGGCATAATGAGATGTTGTAGAAAAGTATGAAATTGTATATTTGGTTTTCTGTCTAAGGTTATTATAGAGTAATGCTCTGTTGATAATTCTGGTCAAAAATTAAAATCAATTTATTTCATAAGTTGAAATTTGTTTCTGTTCAAGTTTTTTTCTTTTTTTTTTTACTTTAAAAGATATTTACTCACCACTTATACAGGAAATGTGTTATGAAATCTTTATAATAGTCTAAATCCAAATCTACGTGTCCCATTGGACAGAGTACAGAATTTTAAACCACAAGTCCTCATTATGGGTTCTAACTACAGTTGCAGTATCTTTTGGTTTTCATGAGATTATTCTTCATGCGGACAAATTTTATTGCTGTGGTTTTACCGAGCTAGAGACGGGCATCACAATATGACTTAAAAACTGCTAATGTAATATGAACACCCAATGCAACAAAACAAAGCACAATTAAATCTCTGAACATTAACATGTAGACTTAAGTCATGATTTAGTGAAATTTGTAAAATTAACTGCAAAATGTTGCAGCAGCGTGGAACACCTTTTTAGAACTGTAAGAATTACTCTGAAATATTTATTGATTTTTTTTTTCAAAACACTCAATGTTTTTTAAATGATTCAAGTATAAAGTACTGCATATATTTGTTTTATATTGAATACTCATAAATAAATATGTTATTATTTAAGCAGTGACTGCAAGAAATATTGTTGTTTATTTGAGATTAAATCTCTTCTTCCTGTCAGAGAACATTCTGGTCTCTGTAGACATGAGTTTGATGCTTTTTAATTTCTATGGAATGCATTTTCGGATAGTCATCAGAGAAAGTTTAAAATTAAGCTTTAGAAAGTCTATAAATTAAGGTTCTTGATAAACCTTCATTAAGGGCTTAATGTCAGACCTTGAAGTCATTTAATTTTACAAAGCACTTATTATTTGTAATGTACCTTTGTTTTGGAGTCAAGTCGGCAACCATTTATAATAATGCTGATTTACCTAAATAATTTAATTGCTGTAATGTGATTTGATAATCCAATCAATTAATCAAACCTGATAGACATCAATAATATCGTTATATTTTGAAGGTACTAAAGGCTGGTTTAGGGATGATAGCACCTGATGTGGAACTTGACGATGGAAAAGGTGGGTGTTTTTGATTATGTATTGGTCATATTTGTAACTGGTCAAAGTTGAAAGTAACAGCAGACCTAAATAATGGCATGATCTTCCTCCCCCCCCCACCTAAAATAACAAAATACTTATGATATTTGGTAGGAACAATGTGACAAAAGGATGTGGTGCTCAACTTGAGCTTTTTATCCTTTTTTCCACAATTGTTTCTGAAGTCTTCTCTAGCGATGGCAGTAAAATGAGGTATTATGGTGTAATGCAATTAACAAGGGTTGGTAAAATATCCTACAACTAACCCTTACAATGCTGGGTAGTTTTATATTAACAAGGGTTAGTAAAATATCCTACAACTAACCCTTACAATGCTGGGTAGTTTTATATTAACAAGGGTTGGTAAAATATCCTACAACTAACCCTTACAATGCTGGGTAGTTTTATATTAACAAGGGTTAGTAAAATATCCTACAACTAACCCTTACAATGCTGGGTAGTTTTATATTAACAAGGGTTGGTAAAATATCCTACAACTAACCCTTACAATGCTGGGTAGTTTTATATTAACAAGGGTTGGTAAAATATCCTACAACTAACCCTTACAATGCTGGGTAGTTTTATAAAAATAGATTTTTGTGTTGTCCGCTTTTCAAAACCTTAAATATCTGCCAAATTTTGATGAGGCAAGATACTAAGAGTAGCAAACAGGTTAGATCACAGGCCAGCTGCCAATTTACTTGGCGGCTGGCCTTGGTCTAACGTGTTTGCATAAGCATGAAGTAGGTTCCAGCACTATAAGGGTTAAATATTGCCCAAGCACGGATCCTATGACAATCCTGCTAATACTTTCAAATCTATACAGAATTAAGACACATTATGTTAGGGAAGTGTAATAAGAGTTAACTATCAGATTCTAAATCAATTATAGAGCATGACAAAGGGCATTACTAATCATCAGGGGGGCGCTTTACTAAACATTTATTTGCTAGATACTTGCTTAAGTCCAAAACAATATTCCCACTTATTTTCAATAAAGGGACTGCAATATTGTAATGTTACACACTATTTGAAACGTCTCTCCAATGCTGTGTAACTTTACAATATTGTCCTTTTATTTATGGTTATATTCATGGACATGGGATTTGACTTGCATAACTATTCTCCTTAAGTGTTTAAGTAAAACACTACCCAGTATCATATCTTTAAGTACCTTTAGATGGGCCATCTGCTTTGGTTTGCCATTAAAACAAGGGCGAGTTACATGTTGATATTTACACCAACCTTCCAATAAATATAGAAAAGCAGAAGTGGGAAATGTTCTTGAATTTCATGTAAATTTATTTACCTTTCACTCATTGGTAAAACAAGAAGAAAAACTTTATTTAGAAACTTTATTGAAGGCTTTGGTAGACTGTGAGGACTTAGTGGCATAAGTACAAAATTGGCTATTAATTTCTTGGTTATAATCAAAAGTTTTATGTACAGTCTAACTTGTGTTAAGCAGCCACCCTTTTAAGCAGCCAACCTGTCTTAAACAATCACTACAGAAAGTCCCATTGTTAGATTTATAGTGTAAATCAATTTGTGTTAAGCAGCCAACTTGTGTTAAACAACCAATTTACTCTGTCCCATAGGCTGGCCTCTTAACACAAGTTTTGCTGTATTTAGATATTGAAACTTTTGTGCGCTATGGTTTCCTTGATGAGATGATCTAGTTTTTTGGCTTTTATAATCATTTGAATTTTTTTTGTTTTCAGGCACAATTATAATATCCAGTGAAGAAGGGGAATGTGAAAGTAAGCCATGTTTACCACATATATGCACAGTTTATCTATAATAATACCATGTTCAGTGTTCATAACTCTATTTCACAATTTTCTATAGATACTTTTATTCCTTTGATTTTAGGTGATAGTATTTTATGTACATTGTTGGAGTTTTTATATCTACTTAACAGATCAGAAATGAGTAAAATGATTGAAGGAAAAAAGTTAATTTAGGTACTTAAACTATGACCACTAGGGGTTGGAATACCTTAAAGCCATCAGCCAACTATCTTCCAGAATAGGGATAGAGTTAATAACAATATTATTTTTTGACGTGATACCCATCACAAAACTGACACAGGTTAGTCAGGAATCATACAGCCACTAGAGGTGGAGCCAAGAAATTTTCATTTATCATGCGAGATTGCCGAAGGAAAGGATTCAAGCTTTCCAGTACAACTGTAAGATTTGGTCATTCTGTTAATATTCACAGCTATTGATAAAACGATGATGTTCATAATGTAAAAACAAAATAAAAATTAAATATAAAAATTGAATAATCAAATACATTTCAGATGTTGGAGACAAACTTCTCAGTGAATTCAATATAAGAAGTAAATCTGTGTTAAAGTGTGACGACTTCCTACAGAGCTATAATCTCCATGTAATCATAGAACATCAGTAAGTAATAAGATTTCTCCATAAACCAGTTAGTTCATAACAAAATTGATAACAAATTCAACTGTGTTTATAAATGTCCAAATTTTGATACTTAGTACATGGTCATATCTTCTGGGATTAATTAAGTATTCATTCATATTTTGTTTATCAATATTGAATAATTGTATTTAAGTGGAAAAGAAAGAATAGGTCTTCAAGAAAATTTTGCCTTTCTAGTGAAAGAAAGACAGGAGCAGGGATGAATGCATAGACTACCTTGATGAAAGTGAAACTCTTTGAAAAATAGAAAATTGTGAAAACCAAACAAGCGTATTCATCAATCTTTTCATTCCAACTTCTTTAAAAACTGTTGAACAGAGCACGGCCTTAAGTCTTCCAAGGTAAAAACCCATTATACAATTAAAGGAAAACTGAAATATTTTTTTTTTTTAATCTAGATAGGCAGCCAGGGTTTTTCCTTTACCCCAACTTATATAGTAAATAATTCCTTTTCCTGAATATGACCCCTAAAGATAATTATTTTCCATTCACAATTCCATATGATATATTAGGGGTCAAAAGTTCCCCCAAAATATGCATAAATCAAGGGGTCAAAGGAAAACCCTGGGAGACATACAGAGGCACAAAGTAAGTAAATTTTGTCTTTGTCACAATGCTTTCAACACACAATATCTCCTGCAGTCATAGTTGTAGTTGTCTTTATCTAAATGAGGGGAATGAAACAAGGCTAACCTTAATCCATTACCAAACAATAACGATATTTGACCACTTTGTTGCAGACGACTCTGGAAAACATTGTGGAAAAAGAGAAATTGCTCGAAATGAGCAATTTTTCCTTTTTCTACAATATTTTCTACCCTTACAGAAGATCTTTTCCCAATTTCATCATATTTTGAAATGTCGTCTGCAAACTCCTTCAATTCGGAACAGTCGTAAATTTGGCATTTGGTAAAGGGTTAACAAATTTTATTTTCAGGGAAAAACTGAAAGAGGATCAAGAGTTTGTAATTGTAGGAGACTTTGCAGAGCTTCAAGCCCAGCAAGAGGAAGAAGAGAGAAAAAAAGTGGCGGAGGCTTCAGCAGCTTCAAATGGGTCTACAGCTGGTGTTAGTGGTGAGTTAATGAGGTTTTATTTTAAAATATGATGAACTGCTACAGGAAATTTCTGTATTTCATATCCGAAAAGTACTACACTGTTTCTATTGAAGTGGACTGTTTTGTATATTGCTAAATATTTAGCTTATGCATCTACTTTTAATTTTTCCGCCAAGTAACATAACGTCATCTTATGATGTAACATTTGGTTTTTATATCTAAAATCATTATTCTGACGATGGCATAAGCTGAAACGTTGAAATAATATTATAATGATTTGACATAAAAACATGTTGTTGCTGATTTATTTTCAAACAAAATGAGTAAGTGAAGGAAAGTCTTACAGATAGCTTCTTGAGGGTCATTTGGTCGCACTGATGCATTTTTAAATCCATACCAGTTGCAAGCTTGCAGAGAATCTTTCGTTTTGTACTTCAGTCTTTGGGTTTCTTGAAGGGGAACTTATGATTCTCGTCATGGGTTGTAAATTCATCAACATTTTTAAAAGGCATTTAGTAGGCTAAAGTGCCAGGATTTATTATTATATTTTGTTAGCCCTTAGCATGCAGGTTAATTTTCTAAAAATAGATTTTTGTGTTGTGAGCTTTCCAAAACGTTTAGTCTTTGCTTAATTTTGATGAAAAAGATACTCAGAGTAGCAAACAGGTTGGATCATAGTCTAGCTGCCAATTTACTTGGCGGCTGGCCTGTTTCTAACCTGTTTGCATAAAAAGCATGAAGTCAGTTTCAGCACTATAAGGGTTTAGACTATGATTAGAATTGAAATAACCTGTTCCATATTTCTTACAGAAGACAAAGACTGTTGACATTTATTAGTGTTGTTATAATTGCAGATGTAACAGAGGAGGAAGAGGATGATCTCATGGTAATTGAAGAGCCTGAAGTACAAACTGGGAAGAAGAGGAAGCTTGATGATGAACCAGACGAGGGACCTCTGGCTACAAAGAAGAAACGTACAGAGGTCATGGAACACGAAGATGATGTTATTGTCTTGTAAACATGAATTGACAACAATCTTCCCTGCAATTCTAATAACTTTGGAGAGGTTTAGAAAATAGGGCAGATTACAGGCATTTGCTTGCACTATTAGCAAAGATTTGGGTAGAATGAGATAACTAATGAATATGAATGTTATTGGGTTAAGGGGAGGATTTAACCCTTAGAATGCTGGGTAATTTTCTTTAAATAGATTTTTGTGTCGACTGCTTTTCAAAACGTTAAAAATCTGCTTAATTTTGTTGAGGAAAGATACTCAGAGTACCAAACAGGTTAGATCCAGGCCAGCCGCCAATTTTGCCCCATGAGTAACCCGCTACCAAATAATAACGACATTTAACCAGTTTATTGCAGACGACTTTGGAAAATGTTGTGGGAAAAGGAGAAATTGCTCTTAATGAGCAATTTCTCCTTTTCCCACAATGTTTTCCACCTCATCAGAAGATTACTTTTCAATTTCATCACATTTTGAAATGTTGTCTGCAACCTCTTCCAATGTGGGAGTAACATTTTGACATTTGGTAAAGGGTTAACTATGTTTTGAAGATAGTTGATTGATATGGAGGTACTGGTTGTTTGTTTTGAGGAAGAAAACGTTTTCTTTGTGGTGTATTGCAGCATTTGTACGAAAACAGGTTTTAATTAGGTAAACATGTAATGTTAACTGGCATAGAAATTACATCTATTTTCCTTTCACTATCTTGCTTGACTGCTTCAAAGATAAAAAATGCGTGTCAGAACTGTCTGTTATTAAAATCAAGAAGTGACTTACAAATTTGTGTCAGAACTGTCTGTTTTAAAAATCAAGAAGTGACTTACAAATTTGTGTCAGAACCATCTGTTATTAAAATCAAGAAGTGACTTGCAAATTTGTGTCAGAACCATCTGTTATTAAAATCAAGAAGTGACTTACAAATTTGTGTCAGAACCATCTGTTATTAAAATCAAGAAGTGACTAATTTGTGTCAGAACCATCTGTTATTAAAATCAAGAAGTGACTTACAAATTTGTGTCAGAACTGTCTGTTATTAAAATCAAGAAGTGACTTACAAATTTGTGTCAGAACTGTCTGTTATAAGAGGAACAATAGAATGGAACAAGTCATTTTTCATTTTCCTGTGAACAATCTAGGATTCATTTTTGCCATTTTGTCTTCTGTTATTGTATTATTATAAAATAATTTGTTTCTTTTTGTAACCCAAAAAGGTTTTTGTGTAATCATGAATCATTCATATCTCTTTTTGTAATGATTTTTCATAACTTCATCATTTTCATGGCAAATAAAAAGATAAATCATAATAATTTGTTTGTTTGTTTGTTTGAATTTTAAATCGCATCAACAATTTTCAGTCACATTGTGATGTCTACATCGACCAACAAATTATGCAACTTTTTGAAGTCAGAGAAAAAGTGATAAAAGTTTTGCTTGCAACTTGGTATTTCATGAACTACTGAAGAGAATATACTGAAATTTCACACATATACTTTAATATCATATCATGATTTAATGTTACTCTCCAAGTGTCATAACTGTTGTGGATGTTGCGAAAAAGATACCACTTAATTACTTGGAAGAATTAGTTCCTTGCCCCATGTTCCCAACTTGATGTCCAAATGTTAAGTGCCAGAGTCGACCATTTACCAAACAATAACAACATTTGACCAGTTGGTTGCAGACGAATGTGGAAAACGTGGGAAAAGGAGAAATTGCTCTTAATGGCAATTTCCCCTTTTCCCACATTTTCTACCCTTTCAGAAGATTGTTTTTCAATTTCATTATATTTTAAAATGTCGTCTGCAAACTCTTACAATTTGAGACAATTGAAAATTTGGCGTTTGGTAAAAGGTTAAATGTCTGTGCTCCTATTTGAAGAGGTTTGTGGGTTGGCCGTATCCATTTGCCATTACCTGAGATCCTCTAATTGTTTCTTTTAAGGGTGTCGGGCTTGATTACTCTTGTCAAGTATAATTTCTGTTAATGTATTGATGGATCCAGAGGTTGTCTAAATGGGGTCAAACCAATGTCTCATGGTTTTGGGTAGCCAAGTACGGCACCCAAACTAATTTCCGGAATCTGGTATTGTCTCTCATTGCATACAGTAGTTCGCATGGCGATCCTGTGTCGTGATTTGCCTGGGTGGGTTTCATGAACAATAAAGAAGATAAGGGGACTGAGGTATGACCCATGATGTTTGCCATCATTTATGCTGAGATCTCATAACTGTAGGTGTCATCTTCTCTTGCCTTGCTCCCAATGTCCTTGGCGAGATAGTTTCAAGAATAAATAATGATGAATATCATGATGAAAATCAGGGTACTGAGTATAGACCCATGATGTTTGCCAAGATTTATACTGAGATCATCACTATAGGTGTCATCTACTCTAACCTTGCTCCCAATGTTCCTGGCGAGATAGTTTCAAGAATAAATAATGATGAATATCATGATGAAAATCAGGGTACTGAGTATAGACCCATGATGTTTGCCAAGATTTATACTGAGATCATCACTATAGGTGTCATCTTCTCTTGCCTTGCTCCCAATGTTCCTGGCGAAGATAGTTTCAAGAATAAATAATGATGAATATCATGATGAAAATCAGGGTACTAAGTATAAACCCATGATGTTTGCCAAGATTTATACTGAGATCATCACTATAGGTGTCATCTTCTCTTGCCTTGCTCCCAATGTTCCTGGCGAGATAGTTTCAAGAATAAATAATGATGAATATCATGATGAAAATCAGGGTACTAAGTATAGACCCATGATGTTTGCCAAGATTTATACTGAGATCATCACTATAGGTGTCATCTTCTCTTGCCTTGCTCCCAATGTTCCTGGCGAGATAGTTTCAAGAATAAATAATGATGAATATCATGATGAAAATCAGGGTACTAAGTATAGACCCATGATGTTTGCCAAGATTTATACTGAGATCATCACTATAGGTGTCATCTTCTCTTGCCTTGCTCCCAATGTTCCTGGCGAAGATAGTTTCAAGAATAAATAATGATGAATATCATGATGAAAATCAGGGTACTAAGTATAGACCCATGATGTTTGCCAAGATTTATACTGAGATCATCACTATAGGTGTCATCTTCTCTTGCCTTGCTCCCAATGTTCCTGGCGAGATAGTTTCAAGAATAAATAATGATGAATATCATGATGAAAATCAGGGTACTGAGTATAGACCCATGATGTTTGCCAAGATTTATACTGAGATCATCACTATAGGTGTCATCTACTCTAACCTTGCTCCCAATGTTCCTGGCGAGATAGTTTCAAGAATAAATAATGATGAATATCATGATGAAAATCAGGGTACTGAGTATAGACCCATGATGTTTGCCAAGATTTATACTGAGATCATCACTATAGGTGTCATCTACTCTAACCTTGCTCCCAATGTTCCTGGCGAGATAGTTTCAAGAATAAATAATGATGAATATCATGATGAAAATCAGGGTACTAAGTATTGACCCATGATGTTTGCCAAGATTTATACTGAGATCATCACTATAGGTGTCATCTACTCTAACCTTGCTCCCAATGTTCCTGGCGAGATAGTTTCAAGAATAAATAATGATGAATATCATGATGAAAATCAGGGTACTGAGTATTGACCCATGATGTTTGCCAAGATTTATACTGAGATCATCACTATAGGTGTCATCTACTCTAACCTTGCTCCCAATGTTCCTGGCGAAGATAGTTTCAAGAACAATGATAAATATCAGGGTACTGAGTATTGACCCATGATGTTTGCCAAGATTTATACTGAGATCATCACTATAGGTGTCATCTTCTCTTGCCTTGCTCCCAATGTTCCTGGCGAGATAGTTTCAAGAATAAATAATGATGAATATCATGATGAAAATCAGGGTACTGAGTATTGACCCATGATGTTTGCCAAGATTTATACTGAGATCATCACTATAGGTGTCATCTACTCTAACCTTGCTCCCAATGTTCCTGGCGAGATAGTTTCAAGAATAAATAATGATGAATATCATGATGAAAATAAGGGTACTGAGTATAGACCCATGATGTTTGCCAAGATTTATACTGAGATCATCACTATAGGTGTCATCTACTCTAACCTTGCTCCCAATGTTCCTGGCGAGATCGTTTCAAGAATAAATAATGATGAATATCATGATGAAAATCAGGGTACTAAGTATTGACCCATGATGTTTGCCAAGATTTATACTGAGATCATCACTATAGGTGTCATCTACTCTAACCTTGCTCCCAATGTTCCTGGCGAAGATAGTTTCAAGAACAAGGATAAATATCAGGGGAATGAGGTATGATCCATGATGTTCGCCAACATTTATACTGAGATAATAACTGGTTTTCATCTACTCGTACCCTACTCCTGATGTTCCAAAACATGTATCATGTTTGTCTGAGGATCCACTCTTCTACTCCAACATTGCTAATTGTTCATAATATCTCTTCTCACGGAACCTTCATGAATGCCATTTGTACATGTAGGTCACCAAAGGCCATGTTTAGGCTTCTCTTTGCCTTGATACATTCAACTTTGACAAAAAATTACTTATTCCTACATAAGTTCATATTGGTTTCTGAGCGAAGTGTGGAAGCAAAGTTCAATGGTCAAAAGTGGTCATGTGCAATTTATTGGTTAGATTTTGTTAAATGGGGTTTGAAACCTGTCAATACTTTAAGCTATATTATGAATTGCCTTGGATTCACTTCCAGTGCTATTCTAGAGCTCTAAAATGTCTTGCCAAGGACACTGGCATAAAGCCAGCAGGGCTGATGGACGCAGGAACCACCCCCTAATTGTTTACTTAACTCTTTACCACCTGCATACAACAATTTTTAACTTGAAGCAGACGACTTTAGAATAGCTTTGTAAACATGTGAAAAACCTTTCAGTTCTGCTGTTGTGATATGTGAATAGATTGGAAAAAGCATTGTGACAAGCAATTTCTCCTTTTGCCACGGTGCTTTTGGAAAATCGTCTGCTGCAAGAAGCAAAGAAAATGGCGTTAGGTGGTAGTGTGTAAATGCTGTACATCATCTATAAATGGTTTAAACAATAGGAATGGTTTAAACAATAGGGACATCTTAATAGGCCGTCTCGACCCAATGTTCTATATTGGACATTGTTGTTGGTGTAAATTGTATGCCACTGCAGGCAACCAATGCAATGTATAGAAAATGATGTAATGGTGGATGAAATCCATTGAGACAGAAAAAAGTAATGCATTTGACCGCTTTGTTATAGAGATTTCCTAACTGCTTTGATTAGTACATTGACATTCATTTATGAGTTAGTGACAGAGCTTTATTTCAACAACACATATTTTCTATCCCATGGAGGACAGGGATAGAGCATCCAACACTTTATATAATGGTCATGGGTTTGAATCCTCTGAGTATCGGGATCCACCTTGCAATCTTCAATTTATCGACATTCGGCGCAAGTACTGGTTATGTATCCAGCAAGCAGAATTGATAATGATTATTTGATTTTGTAAGAACTTGTTTTACAATCGATGTAAAATGAAGATGTATCATAGAGGTCAGTGCACCATTTCTTCTATTTCGTTATCGGACCTGAAGAACATTACCAACAGTTTTGCAGCAACAATACAGTTTTGTAGTGGTATGTGATAAAAAATCATGTTCCTTTGACAACTGAACAGTTGTTAGGCTTGAACTCAGATCTCGAAGCCCTTTGTTCCTAGTCTAACTTTTTTTCAATTGAGCTATTGGATCAAAATTCTGGTTAAAAGAATTTATTCACAATTACTTTGCAAGAAATATGAAATTTCCTGATCTTTAGAATTCAGCTATTGCTGAGTTCAATTAATCGAGAAACAGTTAAACAATGAACAAGAGTTGTCCATAAGACTTCATGCTCAACTATTCGATAATGGCAGAGAAGGGTATAGGTCAGGGAGATATAATTTGTTTCTAAAATATGAGGATACACACAAAACTTAAACCAAGATTTTCTAAGAACAGACACTGTCAGTAACCTTACATTATGGCCCCTAGTCCATATGTAAAGTTTTAATCCACTTCCTATAGTAGTTTATGAGATACATGTACAAGAGAAACTTGGTCAGGGACCTTAGATTATAACCCTGAACACATGTGTGAAGTATCAACCCATTCCATACAGTAGTTAATGAGATACAAACTTGCATGTAAAAACTACACCGAGGTGTGACGTCGACGCCTGGGTGAGTAGTATAGCTCTTCTTATTCTTCAAATGGTCAAGCTAAAAATTATTTCCATGTATAAAGACATAAATATGGGAACACAAAATAACAACAAACAGAGTGATGAATTATCGGTTATTTACTAAAACATTAAAAGGTTTTGCTGTCTTCCATCACAGACTTAATTTTATTTTATGTTTACAGAGGTAAGATTTGTGGTTAACCTTTTCCCAAACAACAAATTTTTGACTGCCCCAAATTCAAAGAGTTTGCAGATGACATTTCAAAATGTGATGAAATTGGAAAATAATCTTCTGGTAGGGCAGAAAACATAGTGGGAAAAGGAGAAATTGCTTGTTGCGTGGAATTTCTCAATTTTCCTACAATGTTTTCTTAAGTCGTCTGCAACAAAGTGGTCAAATGTCCTTATTGTTTGGGAAAGGGTTAACATAATTGCATGCATATTTCTACTAGAACTTCATACTACTAGGGGACTTAATGTACATTTGTATATGATATTGTATAGAGCCCCATTATACGAATTCTGTTGCGTCTAAAATGGCCAGCCTATAGGAAAATGATAAGTGACATAACCTACAGGTGTGTGAACTGTGTAGGTAACACCTACAGGTGTGTGAACTGTGTAGGTAACATCTGGATATCTTTAATGATAAGTGACATAACCTACAGGTGTGTGAACTGTGTAGGTAACATCTGGATATCTTTAATGATAAGTGACATAACCTACAGGTGTGTGAACTGTGTAGGTAACATCTGGATATCTTTAATGATAAGTGACATAACCTACAGGTGTGTGAACTGTGTAGGTAACATCTGGATATCTTTATTGATAAGTGACATAACCTACAGGTGTGTGAACTGTGTAGGTAACATCTGGATATCTTTAATGATAAGTGACATAACCTACAGGTGTGTGAACTGTGTAGGTAACATCTGGATATCTTTAATGATAAGTGACATAACCTACAGGTGTGTGAACTGTGTAGGTAACACCTACAGGTGTGTGAACTGTGTAGGTAACACCTACAGGTAAGTGAACTGTGTAGGTAACATCTGGATATCTTTATTGATAAGTGACATAACCTACAGGTGTGTGAACTGTGTAGGTAACACCTACAGGAGTGTGAACTGTGTAGGTAACACCTACAGGTGTGTGAACTGTGTAGGTAACACCTACAGGTGTGTGAACTGTGTAGGTAACATCTACAGGTGTGTGAACTGTGTAGGTAACACCTACAGGTGTGTGAACTGTGTAGGTAACATCTGGATATCTTTTATCCCATTCCCTTAGACATAATTTTTGTCACTGTTCCAAATTGGGAGACTGGAGATGTTGTTTATAAGCATGGCAAATAACTTTTCCTTTGTGACATAGGTTTGAAGCCATTGTGCCGAAAGGAAAATTGCACGTTATCACAACAAGGTGTGGACAGGCGACGCAATTTAACCCTTTGAATGCTTGGTAATTTTCTAAAAAAAGATTTTGTGTCACCTGCTTTCAAAACCTTAAATGTCTGCTTAATTTTGTTGAGGAAAGATACTCAGAGTAGTAAACAGGTTAAAACACAGGCCAGCCATCAATTTACTTGATGGCTGGTCTGGATCTAAACTGTTTGCATAAGCATGAAGTCGATTCCAGCACTTTAAGGGTTGAATGAATGAATGGTGTTTTAAGGGGTATCGACAGCTTAGGTCATTTAGCGCGACTTTAAGGATTAATTAAGCCCTTAATATACTTCCTTAAATGAATTGCTGCACTAAATGGTTACAGCATTATACTTGATAACACTTTTCATATAGGCTAGTTCTTTGTCATGTGCATATTTGAAAAGCTTTTGATGTATGGAATAAGGAAATGGGTCAGCAGAAACAATAAGTGCCTACCAACTGGGAGCAAAACTAAAAGATTGGGTCTTTTTTTATCCCTTATAGCGCTGGAGCTGACTTCATTCTTATGCAAACAGGTTAGATCCAGGAGAGCCACCAAGTAAATTGGTAGCTGGCAGTCGTCTGCAACAAAGTGGTTAAATGTCGTTATTGTTTGGTAAAGGGATAAAGGCCTTTATTTATTGATCAGAGCCCTGTTCAAGAAATAATGTGCATGTGGGTACTCATTCTTTGTTCCCTGAGCCACATAATTGCTAGATTGCAAGCCAGGGAACCATAGACTGAGCACCCTTATGCACCCAACAACTAGAACAAGGCTCAGGTAATGCAATAAATCATAAATTATAATCGATGAGAATCAAAGTTAAACAGAGAATTCATGAATATACAATAACATGCAAAATTGTTAATAACAGATGTCATCAAAACCAATTATCAAAATGTTTTAAAAAAAACAAAACCATGAAAGCAACATTTAATTTTCACTCACTCGTTTAATCCTTTATCAAACGCCATATTTAAGACTGTCCCAAATTGAAAGAGTTTGCAGTCGACATTTCAAAAAGTAATGAAATTAAAAAATAGTCTCCTGATAGGGCAGAAAACATTGTGGGAAAAGGAAAAATTGCTATTTTCCAGAGTATTCTGCAACCAGCTTTTCAAATGGTGTTATTGTTGGTAATGAATTAATATATTTGCAACTCATTTGTCAGTTGTCTTTATCACAAAGGTATAATGAGAAATTGAATAGTTGTCTCAAAAGTTCTTCAATTCAAGAAAATTCTTCACAGAAAATTTCGGCCTTTTCATGTTTCAAATAACTTTAGACTAATTACTCCATGTAAAATATGGCTCGCAGAAATTGATACTATTCCAGATGGAATGTTGTAGGTTTTGAAAAGTGAAAAATATGTCTTCAGCTTTTACAAGACATAAAAGTAGGAATAACTTTGCACAAAGTTTTCCCATTCCATGGATGTGATAAATGGATATGTGAGCAGTACTGAAAAAAAAGTTAACATTTTAAATTTGTGGTTAATCTCTTCACCCATTACCAAACAATGAAGACATTTAACCGCGTTGTTACCGGACGACTATGGAAAACATTGTGGGAAAAGGAGAAATTGCTTTTGACAAGCAATTTCTTCTTTTCCCACAATGTTTTCTGCCCTATCAGAAGATTGTCTTCTTACTTCATCACATTTTGAAATGTCGTCTGCAAACTCTTCCAATTTTGGACAGTGCAGAATTTGTCGTTTGGTAAAGGGTTAAACAAAATCTATTTGCAGTGAAATTAAGCCAAATTTAACTAGTATAGGAAGAGTTTTGAATAATGAAAACAGGTATCATAATAATAAAAAGAAGGAATAGGATGAATACCAGTTTTGTATAAGGAATTATGCGGAGTCAAAAGTTTTTCAGTTATATAATGACATTGCATGGATTCATCTTAACCCATAGAATGCTGGGTAATTTCTAAAATTATATTTTTGTGTTGTCTGCTTTCCAAAACCATAGGTATGTGCTTAATTCTGATGAGAAAAGATTCTCAGAGTAGCAAACAGGTTAGATCACAGGCCAGCCGCCAATTTAGTTGCCAGCTGGCCTGTATCAAAAGTTTTTGCATAAGCATGAAGACTGTTGCAGCACTATAAGGCTGGGGCTCTGAAGGACACTTCCATGAAGTCGACCTCTATGATAATCAAAAGGGCCAAACCGGAACCAAGAATGAAAAGCACAAGCATAAACGATAAATGGAAAAAATCAAACAAAGTAGACTACAACAGTAACTAAATATATCACAGCGTTTGCCATATCTTAAATCTTAAAACATTGCTTCAAAAAGGAAATAAAGCTCAGCATTAGTCAATGCTTCTTTTGTCACAATGCAATTACATTATTAACAGACAACAAAACTAAACCCATTTTATGCTGTGGGATATCTTAATTTCAAATGTCATCTGCTTGAATGAGGGGAAAAAAGGATTTGCTAGGATATGGAATTATACAGCCCCCTCATATATATGCGTTCCAATTCATCTTCAGTACAAGGTTTGTGAAAACAATGTGACAAAAGGGGAAGATGACCAAACAAAAATTGTCTCCACAATGCTTTCTTACCCATGCCATGAAGAAACGAAGAAATCAGATTTGTAAGCCTTAGAATGCTGGGTAATTTTCTAAAAATGGGTTTATGTGTCGGCTGCTTTCCAAAACCTTAAATATCTACTTAAATTTGTTGAGGAAAGATACTCAGAGTAGCAAACAGGTTAGATCACAGGTCAACTGCCAATTTACTTGTTGGCTGACCTGGATCCAACTTGTCAGTTCCAGCACTATAAGGGTTAATACTTTATTCTTATTGGTGTCTGCCTTTATTTTCAATTTGGACCATCCAGTCACAAAATTCAATGTTTGAGTTTACTTACCATCACATCTACTTCCTCATTGCTTTCAAAGTTTAACATTAATAAAATGTAGTACATGTTCACACATTAGAAACTTTTGTAAACATCTTTCCTTATTGTTTGCTACTCTGAATATCTTTCATCAACAAGATTAAGAGTTATTTAACGTTTTGGAAAACAGACGAAACAAAAATCTATTTTTAGAAAATTACCCAGCATTCTAAGGGTTAATGAATCCAACAATAGATTAAATGAACCCTACAGATGATGCATGTATTGGTAACTCTAAAACTCTATTACAATTTTGTTAATCACATTGAGTCTTAATTGAATTAAGGCTAATAAATAAATACTAAATTTATCATCAATGTCCCTTTTTGTTTCTGTCGGTAAAGCCAACTCTTCTGTGATGATGCTTCAACATTAACTTCTTTACAGGAATATAACGACCAGTCTGTAAAAAAAACAAAGAAAACTGTATGACCATTTTTTTTAGCTAAAAGAAAACAAATGGATGATTCAATGTAAGACTATAGTAAGTTATGCATGTTTCTGAATGACTTACAATAGTCTTGCATTAAACACTTAAAACTTTTTATAAAATTGCTATAATATCTTAGGTTTGTAAGTTAAGGATTTTCAGTGCAGTACTACAGCAAAATGCTTAACATTCGTAAAAGACATACTATAATCTTGCATTGAACCTTCTGAAAAAGTATTCAGAATAGGAAAAATATGACTGTAATTTGAGGATTCAGTGCAATACTTTAGTAAGTTGCTCACATTCGTGAAGGACTTACTATGGTCTTGCATTAAACTTTCTATAAAATTGTATCTATAACTGTCAGCCAGTAAGTTGAGGATTTCCAGTGCAATACTCCAGTAAAATGCTTCACATTTGTAAAAGACTTACTGTAATCTTGCATTGAACCCAGAAACTTTTTATAGTATTATGATAACAACTGTAATTTAAGGATCCAGTGCAAAACTATAGTAAGTTGTTCATATTAGTGAAGGATTTACTCTTGAACTCTCGTTATGAGTCGAAGGTTTAACCATTTACAAAACGCCAAATTTTCCACTGTCCAAAATTTTAAAGAGTTTACAGACAACATTTCAAAATGTGATGAAATTGAAAAATAATCTTCTGATAGGGCAGATAACATTGTGGGAAAAGGAGAAATTGCTCGTCAAGTGCAATTTCTCCTTTCCCAACAGTTTTCCAGAGTCCTCTACAACAAACTGGTCAAATTATATATTGTTTTTGTAATGGGTTAAACACTATAATTAGAATTAATTTCTTTTAAAACTGCTCAACAGCTGTCCTGTAATATGATACACACCGAAGAAAAGTTATTGGAGGCAAAATTGTATTATTTTCAATTCTATAAAGTGTGCATATGGTGAATTAACATGTACACTGTACTTTAATCCAAAAGTGGACATTGCTTTTGAGATCAACTGCATTCAAACTGTATATACTTAAATAAATTGACGCTTCCTTAATAAATCATGCTTTTAGTAGATACTTGTAATTGTATATCAAACAACGATACAAAAACAGTATTGTTTAAATGACATTTTATTTTGACATTCAAGCACCTTTAACCCTTTACCAAACGCCAAAGTTTCTACTGTCCCAAATAGAAAGAGATTGCAGACGACATTTCAAATGTGATGAAATTGGAACATAATCTTCTGATAGGGCAGAAAACATTGTGGGAAAAGGAGAAATTGCTCGTCATGAGCAATTTCTCCTTTTCCAACAATATTTTCCAGAGTCGTCTGCAACAACTTGGCTAAATGTTCTTATTGTTTGATAATGGTTAATCACAGTTTTCTACTCAATACTTCTATGTCATCTTTTGGATGATTCTCACATTTAAATGACGTCATCTGATGCTGCTTCCAATTAATGTTGGAGTCAAAAAGAGGCTGATGAACCTACCTTCACATTGAGGACAGAGGTTATCTCCCTTGCCTTGTAAAATTTGCCCTGGTCCGTTGGTACATACATGTAGCGTTTCCCTTTATGGGTGCCGTCTGTGTCACCAACTAAAAATATAATTACAATTATTTTTACCCATTACCAAACAATAAGATCTTTTGACCAGTTTGTTGCAGACGACTTTAGAAATCATTGTGGAAAACGGAGAAATTGCTCTTAACAAACAATTTACCCTATCTCACAATGTTTTCTGCCCTATCAGAAGATTTTTTTCCAATTTCATCACATTTTGAAATGCTGTCTGCACACTCTTTCAATTTTAGACAGTAGAAAATTTGGCGTTTGGTAAAGGGTTAATGTCATTACTTTGTCATTACTGGCTCTGCTATGGAAAATCAGCAAATACAGTGGTCTAAATAAGAGTTGTTTTCCCTGAGTTAATTTCTTAATCAATTCTTTTGTTTTGTTTTTCATATGGGTTTTTCATTGCATCAACATAATTTCAGTTATGTTTCAATGCTCTATTTTAAATGATGGAAGAAGACCCCATATGCAACTGCCCATAAGGGCTGGTCAAGCCGGGTAGAACCATCAGCATTCCATGAGTCAGTCGGCAGACTACCTCTCATGAAAATCAAAATGTGGTCACAAGGATTTGAACCAATGCAGAGACGGGCATTGTAATTTTAAGTTCTGTACTCTTATTACTAGGCAATGGAGGCCCAAATTGATACTCTAAACCTTATACTCTAGTCAAGACAAATCTTATGAATTTCCACAAAATAGGATTTGGGCAGTAGTTTTAAAAATACTGCAGTTAAAAGATACATATATATTATTCTTTATCTAGGTCACTGAGATAGCATTTCACATGATACAAAAATGTTCTAAACAGGGTTTTCAGTTTCAAACTACCTTCACTACCGCATCATATATGAATATGTTGATGATCATTCTAGAAAAAGGCAGTCTAATGCCTGTTGATGTACCCTTAGAAATATAATTGTCATAATAGGACCTAAAGGAATGCATATAGAAACAATAACTAAATGGTATGCAACATTGAATAACCCTATAGTAAATGTGCCTCCAAATGTAGGATAGTTCTCCTTTCATCACGATGTTTATAATTTCCATTAACAAATTAGGCATTTTTTATAGACATATGAATTACTTTATAACATTTATTAATACAGCCTTCCTTTAGAAAACAAAGTAAAAGAACATAATATAACAGCTATTCCAACAAGAAGGCTTTTGTTAAGAAATTACATGCATTCATGAAAAATGAAAAACATAAGTCAATGAGTGAAAACGGGGAGTTTGCTTTTGAAATAAAAAGCTTTTATGAACAACTCTTTTCTTATAATACAATGATTCCAAATACAACTAGCGGCAATTAAAGGTCTTAACCTTTTACCAAACAGCAAATTTTTGACTGTCCCAAATTGAAAGAGTTCGCAGCCGACATTTCAAAATGTGATGAGATTGAAAAATAATCTTCTGGTAGGGCAGAACAAATTGTGGGAAAAGAAAAATTGCTCATCACTAGCAATTTCTCTTTTTCTCACAATGTTTTCAAGAGTCGTCTGCAACAGATTGGTTAAACGTCCTTATTGTTTGGTAATGGGTTAAGTGGTCTGTTTAAAGAAAACCGGTAAATAAAACCTAACTGTCGTTGAACTATTGGGTTTTACTGTTAACATAGCAATAAATATCACCCCTACCTGGTTCATCCATCCGTACCCCAACAAACACACGAGCATCATATTTATCCTTGTCCGCCTCAAACTTTCCAATAAACTTTATTATTCCAGTGTAGTTGATTGGCTTTAGCACTGTAAAATTAAAATATAGAAAAATTTAGAAACATGTATCATCATATATCCAACTTGTAAAAGTTGAATCTTGATCCAATACTTGTTAACAGTGATTTACATGTATTTGAAACTTTTAAGTGTAATTAAAACTTATTCATTTTACATTGATTGTGACGAAAGCTTGAAGCTTATAAAATTCACTCTCGATGACTGTCCTGGATACTACACCAGTAATCATGCCGATTCGTGGTTTAGTCCTGGCAATTTCAGCTTGCCTAAAGGGGATTCGAACCCAGGACCCTCGTTAAAAGAGGCTGACCCTCTTCCACTGTACCAGTGTCAAGAAACTTTTAGGTACAGTATATTTGATCAAATTTGTGTAAATGATAGGTTTCAAGCTTGTAATCAAATGATTGAAGCACTAATTGTCAGGACACAAGTCTTTTCAAGGACTTAAATGAACCCACTTCTCTTTCTTGGTTGTAATGTAACTAACCCATCAAAAAGGATTTTTAAAAAAACCAATCACCTCTGCTCAGTAAAATACTCTGAACAAAGATACACAGGAGGCTTGAAATAAAGCAGTTTTATAGCCCTACTATTAACCCTTAAAGTGCAGGAACCAACTTCATGCTTTTTCGAAAAGGTAATATCACAGGCCAGCCCCTAGGTAAATTGGCAGCTGGCCTGTGATCTAACCTGTTTCCCACTCTAAGTATCTTTTCTCCTCAAAGTTAAGCAGATATTTAAGATTTTGGAAAGCAGATAAAACAAAAATCTATTTTTACCAAATTACCCAGCACTCTTAAGATTAATTCTAATGCCAACGACAAGAGAAATTTTCAAGACTGTTTCCATGTTTAATGTAATTTGCAGAAGACCCTAGACAATCAAAGTGACAAAAAAATATACATTTATTTAAAAAAAGATGTCCTTTGGAAATATAGTCAACCCAAATAATTTATCTAAATTAGGGAAAGATTAATTTGGTATCATAACAGGAAATATGATTTATTACTTTTACCATTTTATAAATTACTCAAATAAGTACTGCTAGGGCTTAGGGGCAAAAAAAGACAGCAGTTAGAGATTCATTACCCCTTTTCTTTCCATATTTCGGAGGTTTCTGTTGTCGAGTAAAGAGCACCCTATCACCAACATGTATTACAGCTTGCAGTATCACATCCCGATCTCGCGCCGTCAGACATTTCAACGGAGCCTCCTGCTCTGGTGTCACGCTGCCTTCTAAATCGGAATCGTCGGAATACAGGGACCCTTCATCACTAAACACGTCACCGTCCATTGGATCATGACAATGATCACGTGGAGAATTGTACTCAGACTGTAAGTCATATTCATTGTTTTCCCCGTTGGTCCCTATGTTATATTCCAATGATGGTCGGAGTTTAGTGCTGCTCTGACAATCAGACTTGTACGAGTTTGATGGACTGTTGTGTAAGTATTCTACATCATACACATTGTTTTTACGAGGGAGGGGGGAAGTGTAAATTTTGGTTGCTTCCTTCAGAGAGGAGGTTCGATGGAAGGTGGATTTACTCGTGTTGGATGTAAAAGGGGCGGCAGACATTGGCCTTTTCCTCTTTGTATTGGAATCTACAATCATTTGTCTCAAAAACACTTGACTTTGATTATTTTGGTGTCCATTCTGGTTACCATGGTTGGTATTATTGTTGCCATAGTGTTCATTGTCTATTGAGTAGGGATGGTGGTTCACACTGATGTCCTTATGGTAATGAACCTGTAAAGGGGTGGAGCTACGTTGCTTTGTGGGTGGGGCAGACGGACATCTTCCTTCTGATTGGTCACTTCGAGAAGACTCTGATCCAATCCTGAAATCAAAACAACATGGTTGAAAAAAACCTTCTCTATACAAATGGCTTAAAAAGGTTTGTAAAAATAGAGTATCCATAAAAACATATGTCGTAATGTTTGATTTAGATATGTTACTCAATTGAATTAATGGCTGTTTCAACTTAGCCAGAAAAAGTGTTGGTAATGTAAAAATGTTAAGGACCTGATAGTTTTGCCTCGAGAAATTTCTTTAAACAACTTTCATCATAAAAAGAAGTTGAAAACATATACGTTTTTTATAACATTACTCTATCAATTATCCAGAAAAAGCTGTTCAAAGAACAGATTAAGTAACTATAAACTATGAAACTATCTAATAAAACTGAAAATCAATATAATTTGGACTTTTCTTTGTTGATAAATGCTTTATTTCTTCTCAAAACACCATATCATGTGATTTTTTGTAAGAATCATGTCAAAGAGAAAATTCATTTGAGAATCCACACAAAAAGGATTGTATCAAAGGCACATCAAAGGAGAGGAGTATAAATAAATTAGTGAAAAAATATATGGAATTATTTTATTATGTTCATAAAAGTCATGCGAATTAGTTTAGGAATGCATTGGGACCCTATTAAATAGACTCATTTAACATAAGTTATTTTGTGCTTGAAATATAGTTGTCTCCAATTCAATCATGTTTATCAACAACCTGTTTGTTTACATATTCAAAATAACGAATTCTGATTGGTTGGTTCAAAAATGTGTGTATCAACTGTCAAGGTCAGAGGTGAAGAATCAGGAAATCTGAATTATAAAACTTGCTAATCTGGGTTATTTCTGGTTTACTTTCACATTTAAGTTGTGCTGATGGTGTTTTCTGGTGATAACTATAAGAATCTGTCCAAAAGTTTACCAAATAATAAAGTTTGATATAGCATTAATCTCCTTTAATGGGCCTTTAAAGAAATATAGATAAATGTATTAAACAGGCCTAAAATCATTACCAAACAATAACAACATTTGACCACTTTGTTGCAGACGACTCTGGAAAACATTGTTAAAAAAAGGAGGAATTGCTCTTAACGAGCAATTTCTCCTTTTCCCACAATGTTTTCTGCCCTATCAGAAGATTGCTTTTCAATTTCATCACATTTTAAAAAGTTGTCTGCAAACTCTTTTAATTTGGGACCGTCGAAAATTTGGGTTTTGGTGAAGGGTTAAACTCTGGATGTACAATGATATTTATAGGTTAGAGCACCTGTGACACAACTAACAAACCTTGTATGCACTGAGGATGTTGATTTCCGTGATTTTTGCGTTGTGTTGTCCAGTTTATCCAACAGTTCTTGCAGTCTCTCATGTTGATCGTAGTCACATGACCCATTCAGTGCCCCAATTATCTCCTAATAATGGAAGGATACATACATGTATAACACAAACATCATCATCATCAACATCATCAGCTCAGTCTCAAAAAATCATTGTCATCTTCAGCAGCACCTGCAGCATTATCATCAACAACAAAATTGCTATCATCAACATCATTATCATCCTCATCATCATCATCAACAACAATGACAACAACAACATAGTTATCATCATCATCATCAACAACAAAATTGTTATCATCATCAACATCATTCTCATCATCATCAACAACAATGATAACAACAACATTGTTACCATCATCGTCGTCGTCGTCGTCGTCGTCGTCGTCGTCGTCGTCGTCGTCGTCGTCGTCGTCGCCGCCGCCGCCACCATCATCATCATCATCATCATCATCATCATCATCAACAACAACAACAATATTGTTATCATCATCAGCAGCAGCAGTTTGGTACTAAGTTAATCATCATTAATTAAACATTCTAATGTAATTCTACTTCATGAGCAAACTTTCCCATAATAACTGCAACTTTGTTTCCTTTTTTTTAATTCTCTTTTCAAATCAGACTGCTCTCCTATATAAAGCAGTTTCTCAGCGGTGAGAGTCATGTAGTTGATGTCAGATTACATTCAGAAGGGTTTAATAGTTAAAAACAAGGAAGAGCAACAAAAATACCAATGACAATATCTTCCAATAACATCCACATTTTAATTGTTGTCTATACAATCCATCAATTGGATATGGTCAGAAGTAATTGTGTTGTAAACAGTTAAAATCTACAGTAAACAAGTTTTAGTGGTATGCATGAGATGTTGGTAAATGTGCCTATATATAATTTTAAAAAATATATAATGAGGGTTCAATGCAATACTATAGTAGAGCTTCCCCTTTGTTAAGGGCTTACTGTACAGTTGGATAGGACCTACCATAACACAATAGAACTTTCTAAATAAATAGAAATAACCATAAAAGGTTTAAATAACTTGCAGTGAATGAAATTTAATGCTTGCTTTATTTTGACTAACTTTAAAGTAACTTGTGCAGAAATCTAAAAAGATCACTGTGACCAAAGGAAAAACTTCCTGACTCACCTTAGTTTACGTCAAATATTATGAAGCAAATGATATTGTTCATAATCGTGTAACAATATTTCAACTGATCTTTCCAATTCAAAGAGGTTGTCCGAAATTCCATCACAAATTAATTCAACTTTGAAATCATTGTAACAACAAATTCCATTTATCTATTAGGATTTTAGTGTCAACAGTATTTAAGTTCTATTTCAGCAGTCAGTCTTGTTGAGTTTAAAATATTGCAGAAAATGAATGAAATAGCAGATACATATTTCACTATCTTTGAGAGATAAACTTCCTAAGAGTGATTAGATTGAAGCCCCATAATCCGAACGAAATTGTAAGGGAAAGGAATTATTATGCAGTAAGTTGCTTAACCAATTACCAAACAGTAACGACATTTGACCAGTTTGTTGCAGAGGACTCTTGAAAACATTGTGGGTAAAGGAGACATTGCTCACCAGTAATTTCTCTTTTTCCCACAATGTTTTCTGCCATATCAGATAAAATGTCTTCTGCAAACTCTTTCAATTTGGGACTGTCGAAAATTTGGCATTTGGTAAAGGGTTATAAGTATACATGTGCATAAAGACCGTTTATGTCTTAAAGTGTATAAGACCAGGCCCTGCTTCATTAGTCCGGAAGATTCGTAATCCAGAAATTTTGTTGGGAACGGACATGTTCGGATTAACAAGACATAACTGTACATACCTTTGAGAGATCCAACGCCTTTGATTTCTGTGTGACAAGATAATCCTTGCCATACATTAACTTCTTTAGACTGATCACTTCCGCTTGGGTTAGATGCAAGTCTTCTTTCAAAATCTCCGTCCTGGAGATCTCATTTTCGATATTCTACAACAAATGAATATCCTTGAATTCGTGTTGAAAAAGCATCAGCACCTTAACCCATTACCAAACAATACCAACATTTGACCAGTGTTTTGCAAATGACTCTGGAAAACATTGTGGGAAAAGGAGACATTGCTCTTAACGAGCAATGTCTCCTTTTCCCACAATGTTTTCTGCCCTATCAGAAGATTATTTTTCGAATTTATCACTTTTTGAAATGTCGTCTGCAAACTCTTTCAATTTGGGACAGTCAAAATTTTGGCATTTGGTAAAGGGTTAATGGAATTTTGTGATTGGTCAAAACATACCATTGGTCATACTTGTAGGTAGTTATTTACTAACAAAGTCCATTGTAAACAGTATAAACAATAACATCCCATCCCTTTTCTTACATCTTCCTTCAAAATATGTACACTCTTTCAAACGCATCTAGTGCCATTGGGTAGAAACCAATGTGATTAAAGAAGAAGTCACTCATTTCCTCACAATGTTTCTATGGTGTTCTGATATAGATGCACACATTTAAATGAAGGATACACTCAACACAAGCATATCTATATAATTCATGAGAGAGAGAGAGAGAGAGAGAGCGAGAGAGAGAGAGAGAGAGAGAGAGAGAGAGAGAAGCGAGAGAGAGAGAGAGAGAGAGAGAGAGAGAGAGAGAGAGAGAGAGAGAGAGAGAGAGAGAGAGAGAGAGAGAGAGAGAGAGAGAGAGAGAGAGAGAGAGAGAGAGAGAGAGAGAGAGAGAGAGAGAAAGAGAGAGAGAGAGAGAGAGAGAGAGAGAGAGAGAGAGAGAGAGAGAGAGAGAGAGTCAACACAAGCATATACATAAAGGTGAGTTAACACAAACATACATATATAATTTATGAGGAAGAGAGGAAGAGAGTCAACACAAGCATATACATAAGGGTGAGAGTAAAAAAAAACATATATATTTAATTTATGAGGAAAAGAGGGTGAGAGTCAACAAAAACATATATATACATGTCTATATATATATGAGGGGGAGAGTCAGCACAAACATATATATATTATGAGGAAGAGATCTAACAAAAAAAAATATACAAGGGAGAGAGTTAACATAAACAAATATATGAGGGAGAGAGTTAACATAAACAAATATATGAGGGAGAGAGTTGACGTAAAAATATATATGAGGAAGAGAGTTAACATAAACATATATATGTGGAAGAGAGTTAACATAAACAAATATATGAGGGAGAGAGTTAACATAAACAAATGTATGAGAGAGAGTTGACATAAACATATGTATGAGGAAGAGAGTTAACATAAACATATATATGAGGAAGAGGGTTAACATAAACAAATATATGAGGGAGAGAGTTAACATAAACATATATATGAAGAAGAGAGTTAACATAAACAAATATATGAAGGAGAGAGCCAACATAAACATATGTATGAGGAAGAGAGTTAACATAAACATATGTATGAGGAAGAGAGTTAACATAAACATATGTATGAGGAAGAGCGTTAACATAAACATATGTATGAGGGAGAGGGTTAACATAAACATATAAAGAGGGAGAGGGTTAACATAAACAAATATATGAGAGAGAGAGAGTTAACATAAACATATGTATGAGGGAGAGGGTTAACATAAACATAAATATGAGGAAGAGAGTTAACATAAACAAATATATGAAGGAGAGAGTTAACAAACATATATAGAGGGAGAGAGTTAACATAAACAAATATATGAGGGAGAGGGTTAACATAAACATATATAGAGGGAGAGAGTTAACATAAACAAATATATGAGGAAAAGAGGGTGAGAGTCAACAAAAACATATATATACATGTCTATATATATATGAGGGGGAGAGTCAGCACAAACATATATATATTATGAGGAAGAGATTTAACAAAAAAAATATACAAGGGAGAGAGTTAACATAAACAAATATATGAGGGAGAGAGTTAACATAAACAAATATATGAGGGAGAGAGTTGACGTAAAAATATATATGAGGAAGAGAGTTAACATAAACATATGTATGAGGGAGAGGGTTAACATAAACATAAATATGAGGAAGAGAGTTAACATAAACATATATATGAGGGAGAGGGTTAACATAAACATATGTATGAGGAAGAGAGTTAACATAAACATATATATGAGGAAGAGGGTTAACATAAACAAATATATGAGGGAGAGAGTTAACATAAACATATATATGAAGAAGAGAGTTAACATAAACAAATATATGAAGGAGAGAGCCAACATAAACATATGTATGAGGAAGAGAGTTAACATAAACATATGTATGAGGAAGAGAGTTAACATAAACATATGTATGAGAAAGAGCGTTAACATAAACATATGTATGAGGGAGAGGGTTAACATAAACATATATAGAGGGAGAGGGTTAACATAAACAAATATATGAGAGAGAGAGTTAACATAAACATATGTATGAGGGAGAGGGTTAACATAAACATAAATATGAGGAAGAGAGTTAACATAAACAAATATATGAAGGAGAGAGTTAACATAAGCATATATAGAGGGAGAGAGTTAACATAAACAAATATATGAGGGAGAGGGTTAACATAAACATATATAGAGGGAGAGAGTTAACATAAACAAATATATGAGGAAAAGAGGGTGAGAGTCAACAAAAACATATATATACATGTCTATATATATATGAGGGGGAGAGTCAGCACAAACATATATATATTATGAGGAAGAGATTTAACAAAAAAAATATACAAGGGAGAGAGTTAACATAAACAAATATATGAGGGAGAGAGTTAACATAAACAAATATATGAGGGAGAGAGTTGACGTAAAAATATATATGAGGAAGAGAGTTAACATAAACATATGTATGAGGGAGAGGGTTAACATAAACATAAATATGAGGAAGAGAGTTAACATAAACATATATATGAGGGAGAGGGTTAACATAAACATATGTATGAGGAAGAGAGTTAACATAAACATATATATGAGGAAGAGGGTTAACATAAACAAATATATGAGGGAGAGAGTTAACATAAACATATATATGAAGAAGAGAGTTAACATAAACAAATATATGAAGGAGAGAGCCAACATAAACATATGTATGAGGAAGAGAGTTAACATAAACATATGTATGAGGAAGAGAGTTAACATAAACATATGTATGAGAAAGAGCGTTAACATAAACATATGTATGAGGGAGAGGGTTAACATAAACATATATAGAGGGAGAGGGGTAACATAAACAAATATATGAGAGAGAGAGTTAACATAAACATATGTATGAGGGAGAGGGTTAACATAAACATAAATATGAGGAAGAGAGTTAACATAAACAAATATATGAAGGAGAGAGTTAACATAAACATATATAGAGGGAGAGAGTTAACATAAACAAATATATGAAGGAGAGAGCCAACATAAACATATGTATGAGGAAGAGAGTTAACATAAACATATATATGAGGAAGAGGGTTAACATAAACAAATATATGAGGGAGAGAGTTAACATAAACATATATATGAAGAAGAGAGTTAACATAAACAAATATATGAAGGAGAGAGCCAACATAAACATATGTATGAGGAAGAGAGTTAACATAAACATATGTATGAGGAAGAGAGTTAACATAAACATATGTATGAGGAAGAGCGTTAACATAAACATATGTATGAGGGAGAGGGTTAACATAAACATATAAAGAGGGAGAGGGTTAACATAAACAAATATATGAGAGAGAGAGAGTTAACATAAACATATGTATGAGGGAGAGGGTTAACATAAACATAAATATGAGGAAGAGAGTTAACATAAACAAATATATGAAGGAGAGAGTTAACATAAACATATATAGAGGGAGAGAGTTAACATAAACAAATATATGAGGGAGAGGGTTAACATAAACATATATAGAGGGAGAGAGTTAACATAAACAAATATATGAGGAAAAGAGGGTGAGAGTCAACAAAAACATATATATACATGTCTATATATATATGAGGGGGAGAGTCAGCACAAACATATATATATTATGAGGAGGAGATTTAACAAAAAAAATATACAAGGGAGAGAGTTAACATAAACAAATATATGAGGGAGAGAGTTAACATAAACAAATATATGAGGGAGAGAGTTGACGTAAAAATATATATGAGGAAGAGAGTTAACATAAACATATGTATGAGGGAGAGGGTTAACATAAACATAAATATGAGGAAGAGAGTTAACATAAACATATATATGAGGGAGAGGGTTAACATAAACATATGTATGAGGAAGAGAGTTAACATAAACATATATATGAGGAAGAGGGTTAACATAAACAAATATATGAGGGAGAGAGTTAACATAAACATATATATGAAGAAGAGAGTTAACATAAACAAATATATGAAGGAGAGAGCCAACATAAACATATGTATGAGGAAGAGAGTTAACATAAACATATGTATGAGGAAGAGAGTTAACATAAACATATGTATGAGGAAGAGCGTTAACATAAACATATGTATGAGGGAGAGGGTTAACATAAACATATATAGAGGGAGAGGGTTAACATAAACAAATATATGAGAGAGAGAGTTAACATAAACATATGTATGAGGGAGAGGGTTAACATAAACATAAATATGAGGAAGAGAGTTAACATAAACAAATATATGAAGGAGAGAGTTAACATAAGCATATATAGAGGGAGAGAGTTAACATAAACAAATATATGAGGGAGAGGGTTAACATAAACATATATAGAGGGAGAGAGTTAACATAAACAAATATATGAGGAAAAGAGGGTGAGAGTCAACAAAAACATATATATACATGTCTATATATATATGAGGGGGAGAGTCAGCACAAACATATATATATTATGAGGAAGAGATTTAACAAAAAAAATATACAAGGGAGAGAGTTAACATAAACAAATATATGAGGGAGAGAGTTAACATAAACAAATATATGAGGGAGAGAGTTGACGTAAAAATATATATGAGGAAGAGAGTTAACATAAACATATGTATGAGGGAGAGGGTTAACATAAACATAAATATGAGGAAGAGAGTTAACATAAACATATATATGAGGGAGAGGGTTAACATAAACATATGTATGAGGAAGAGAGTTAACATAAACATATATATGAGGAAGAGGGTTAACATAAACAAATATATGAGGGAGAGAGTTAACATAAACATATATATGAAGAAGAGAGTTAACATAAACAAATATATGAAGGAGAGAGCCAACATAAACATATGTATGAGGAAGAGAGTTAACATAAACATATGTATGAGGAAGAGAGTTAACATAAACATATGTATGAGAAAGAGCGTTAACATAAACATATGTATGAGGGAGAGGGTTAACATAAACATATATAGAGGGAGAGGGTTAACATAAACAAATATATGAGAGAGAGAGTTAACATAAACATATGTATGAGGGAGAGGGTTAACATAAACATAAATATGAGGAAGAGAGTTAACATAAACAAATATATGAAGGAGAGAGTTAACATAAACATATATAGAGGGAGAGAGTTAACATAAACAAATATATGAGGGAGAGGGTTAACATAAACATATATAGAGGGAGAGAGTTAACATAAACAAATATATGAGGAAAAGAGGGTGAGAGTCAACAAAAACATATATATACATGTCTATATATATATGAGGGGGAGAGTCAGCACAAACATATATATATTATGAGGAAGAGATTTAACAAAAAAAATATACAAGGGAGAGAGTTAACATAAACAAATATATGAGGGAGAGAGTTAACATAAACAAATATATGAGGGAGAGAGTTGACATAAAAATATATATGAGGAAGAGAGTTAACATAAACATATGTATGAGGGAGAGGGTTAACATAAACATAAATATGAGGAAGAGAGTTAACATAAACATATATATGAGGGAGAGGGTTAACATAAACATATGTATAAGGGACAGAGTTAACATAAACATAAATATGAGGAAGAAATTTAACATAAACATATATAGAGGGAGAGAGTCAGCACAAATGTATAAAACGCTTGTTTACCCGCAATTGTTCCTTATAATCGCGAGCAGCCTTTCTGGCAGCAACAAGAAGGGAAGTCTTATCTTTGACCTGTTGTTTTAACTTCTCAATCTCATCCTCCTTTTCCTCTATTGTGTCCTTTAGCCTTGGTATGGTCTCCAAATTCTGAAAACAAAACCTTGATATTAATCATAATCAATCAAAACATCCTCCTTCATGTGTCTACAGCTGGCGACTTTTGAAAATATTGTAACTCATTAATAATTCAAACTTAGTTCATAATGAGGGTTTTGCTTGAAGAGAAGATCCTTGCCATGTATAAATTTGCATGTTCTACCCAGCTTCACCAGGCCTTGGTAGGAGTTAAGAATGGGGTCTTCCTCCATCATTATGACTGAACCTGTTTTTGATGTTCATCAAAAAGTTCTTGAAATCTGTGAACATATTCAAGATCAGCTTTAACTCCTTCATGAACACAGTTCTTTAAAAGCATACTAGTGTTCAGAAAAACTGCAAAACTGGGTAGTATGAGTTATTACTTATGATAGAATATGTTGAAACATAGCGAAAAATAATAGGATCATTGCAGTATAACGCCTGCACTATTTATTATCTTTTTTTAAAAGTGCTCTTTTCACAAATTTGGTGCCCACCAATTTAACTTCATTTTTAACATGTTAAGTAACATTTATAATAGCAAGGTGTGCTCCGATTAATGAGTGGCGATCACCTGGTTAGAAAAATCACGTAAAACACATAAAATTACTGTCATTTATCCAATATTAACAATGTGAACATTCAAAATAAAGAATTTCTTGGGTTTAATTGGTTCCCAACGTTTCTCAGCTGACCTTGTTTTATCGCTAATGGTAAACAAACCTTATAGTATTTGCTCTTTTAAATGCATCATAAATACAGTCTTAATTCCTCTGTAAAAGGGAGTTTAAACTACTTTTGATTTAATTTGCAATCATTCTAGAAAATTCACAATTTTTAAAAGTGTAAATGAGCGCAAGTATGGCTAGAATCCTTTGCAAGCGAGAGACTTGTATATGTATATTGCAATCTTGTGAATTTATTATTTCAATACTTTAAATATATTTCCTGGCATGTGGGTAAATCATCATCTAATGAATTGTGGAGGACAGTGGTCCAAGGTTAGAGTGTCGATCTCAGAACATGAGGGTTGTGGGTTCGAATTCTTTGAGGAGCAAGATTCTCCTTTCCACCTTTCATTAATTCTCATTTAGTGAGAGTACCAGTTGTATATTCAGGAAGCAGAATTGTGAGTGCTTAATCTAAGTTGTAAGTTCACAACTGTAAAATATATCAGTTTAACCCTTATAGTGCTGGAACCAACTTCATGCTTATGCAAACAGGTTGGATCCAAGCCAGCCGCCAAGTAATTGTAATCTAACCTGTGTGCTACTGTTGGTACCTTTCCTATAAATCAAGCAGATATTTATGGTTTGGGAAAGCAGATGACACAAAAATCTATTTTTAGAAAATTTCCCAGCATTCCAAGGGTTAAACTTAACTATAATGAATTTTTCACAGGGGCTACAACATACCTTCTCGATATTGTCGTTTTTCAGAAGCTCATGACGCACTTGAAGCTTTAAATCATCAACCTTCTCTCTGAAGTCTTTGTTAGCACTATTTAGTGTCTTAAAGCAAAATGAAAAAAGAGTTAACATTAAATAAAAGTAATACAAGTAATCCATTATACAAGTTCAAATAGCCCAAGTGCTTATGTTCTTGGTAAGCACTAGTTAGTACCTTTAACGAAATTGAACAAAAGATTTTTAAGCTAATATACTTATTCAAACAACTTTAAAAATTGTTTATGATAAGTATTGAGTATCTTAAAACAAAATGGAAATCAATGCAAGAACCCTGTTATATAACTGAAATAATCCATGTTTGATATCTTAAAGCAAAATAACCTTTAATACAAATCCCTGTTGAAGCATCAATATCTCTTAATTAGCACAATTCAGTTTTATCAAACAGAATGAAAGACAATGTCGTTGCCTTGATTATAGAGAAAGAAAGGATAATCATGTTTTTCAAAGGCTTCATTTTAAAACATCCTTCTCAGTATGTATACACTTGCACACAATATTCATAAAGTTTATTCCCCATAACGGATTTTGTGACTACTCAACATTATAGCAACAGTAGAAAACAACAAAAGAATAGCAAGAATAAACAATACATTTCCTACATGGTATTGGGATGAAGCCATTGTAAAATAATAAAGGTTCTTTTAAGGAGAAACCTATCCCTTTTATCATGGCGGTTTTTTAAGTTTTCTACAACAGATGCCAGACACTGTGGTATCAAACCTCTAGTGACAGATTATAAATAAAAATTACCTCTAATTGTCTATCTTTGTCATCAATGTCCCTCTCTAGTTTTCTTATTTCACCTTCTCGGGAGCGTACTTGTTGTCTACAAATATTTAATTAATCTTAATTTTGTATCATTCTTCCAGCCTCAAGTAATCAATTAAATACTCAATTACAGGTTATCTTGTTATAACCAACAACAATTGAAGTAGAATATCAAATTCTCAAAACCACTGAATTTGTAATATGCTACAACCCATACTGTACGAAGCTACCTTTAGGTATTCGATCAGATGCTCAATTATGCTCAATTATGCTTAATCTTGTTATAGGAAAGGATTCTTTGGTAATGACTGGAGCCCATCAATAGTTAGGTGGATGACAAAATGCTCAAAATGCTCAATATATAACACTTAAAGCTAATTGCTTACAGATGTTAGGAAGCTTGGATATTAATATTTTATTTCTTTAAAACTGTATAGCAGCAGCTGTAATGTTGTATGTAATAGAAAATAGCTATCTGAAGTTTACTAGGTGTGTTTCAAATTTTTTAGAGCTTGTATAGAATGAAAAGATATATATTCGGATTCAAAAGCATTGCAACTGTTTTGAAATCCATCTGTACATACTGAGTTATATACCATACTGAGTTATATGAACATGTACTGAATCAATCAGCAGCTATCTTTCATTTAATTTTATTCCTCATTACAACAACTACATTTTGACTTACATAATTTTGACTTGCAAATTGTATCATGTGTAAATAAGTGCCTTTAACCTTGTAGTTAAGATCCAAGTTTAGGTAATCATCAAAAAGCTCAATAACATTTCATCTTATGATAAGCAACTTAATCCATTACCAAACAATAATGGCATTTGACCAGTTTGTTGCAGACGACTCTGAAACACATTGTGGGAAAAGGAAAAAATTGCTCTTAACGAGCAATTTCTCCTTTTCTCACAATATTTTCTGTCCTATCAGAAGATTCTTTTCAATTTCATCCCATTTTGAAATGTCGTCTGCAACCTCTTTCAATTTGGGACAGTCGAAAATTTAACGTTTGGTAAAGGGTTAAGTAATGTATAAAATGCTGTAAAAGCATATCTTTACACATGATACAAGTCATACAAAAACTCTTACTAGAACTTCCTGAAGAACTGGAATTCTTTATAAGGCTTTTTGTTGTCTTATAAACCATGTTCCTGCCAACTTTGATAAAATCATTTAAACAAAAAGGCTAAAAGACTTCGGCCCTGATTTAAAATGGAAACTTACATTGTGGATTCCAAGTTTTGTTTTGTTGTTTCAAGAATCAGTTCTGCTTTTTCTACCTCAGATGCTGTAAAAATTAAAATATCGTCAGTCATAATACAATACATTATACATTATGTAATATGTGTTTGGAACAACATGTCACATTAAAACAAGCAACTTTGTGAAAAAAGGTTTGACTTTTAATATACAGAATCTGAAGAAAACAACAAAATAATATGAAATAATTGTTAAATAAAGAAAAGTTGCTTGTAATTTGCAAGTACTCCTCTAGCGAAATGGTTTCCCCTCAATTTTACTTAACATTTCATTCATTGGGGAAAACTCATTCTCTTATAACAGGTTATTATGACAAAATGGATAAAAGAAAACTTAGTTCAACTTTACATCCAATTGAACCCTACATGTGTCTTAATTGCTTTACCAATTTCAATTTTGTGACCAGTCCAACTCAAACTTTTTTTAAGCTAACCCTTTACCAAACACCAAATTTTAAACTGTCCAAAATTGAAAGAGTTTGCAGACAACATTTCAATATGTGATAAAAATGGAAAGTAATCTTCTGACAGAGTGGAAAGCATTGTGGGAAAAGGAGAAATTGCTCATCATGAACAATTTCTCCTTTTCCCACAATGTTTTCAAGAGTGGTATGCAACAAAGTGGTCAAATGCCTTATTGTTTGGTAAAGGTTAAACTAAGGTCATTTTCTCTCTTATATCGAGTAGATACCACTATTTCAACATGAAATTGTGAATAGCAATTTCCACTTTTTTGGTTTCTTAACCCTTAGAATGCAGGGTATTTTTCTGAAAATAGAATCTTGAGTTGCTGCTTTCCAATCTTAAATAAATGTTTAATTTTGTTGAGGAAAGATACTCGGAGCAACAAACAGATTAGATCACAGGTCAGCAGCACAGTGAATTGGCGGCTGGATTTGGATCTAACCTGAATGCAAAAGCATGAAGTTGATTCCAGCACTATATAAGGGTAAATATTGCCTTAAGAAGTGTAAAATCTATGAGGATTGTTTACAATTAGTGATGAAACAAGGTCAGTTGAAAAATTGGCAGGGAAAATTTCGTAGAACATCAGTTGACCAAAGAAATTGAACAGCAATGTCTCACTCTGAGTGGTTGTTGTTTTAGCTTCATAGTTGTGTGCATCACGAGAATTTTTCAAACAGGTGCCACAAATATTTTCCCAAGCACCCTTTTGTAATTTTTAATAGATCTTGAATATGAACAAAGATGTTCAATTGTTGTCCAAAAAGTTTGCAAAAATTCAACATTGAACCATTGATTACAAGTAAAGCAGGTTATGATCATATTATAGTGTTCTGCTATGTTTTAACATATAGCTTTACGATATGTATCACAATTTGCACAGTGTAATGTCTTAGTGACATACTGGCGACATTCTGGCTTAATTGGCATATTTGCACTTAATACTCACAAGAGAAGTATGATTAAATACTTAATAGAGGTAATCTGACTTATGCATATTAAGATTGTTGATATTATTGGGCTGACTTGTCAAAATTCACATAAAACAAACCAATTGGATTTCAAACCTACTACAGAGAAAAAAGGACCTAAGGTGGCGTAATGGTTAGCATTGGGGCCAAGAGACTAGCTAACTCCGGTTCGACTCCGTTTAACCATTAATTATTTCATCCTGAATTAACCTTTGGCAGGACACAGTGTGTAGCCTAGTACTGATAGGTTAACAAGGGAACCTGTTCAATAACGCTCATGAGTGAGAGCCCTGGATATAAATGGAAAAACAATAAAAACACACAAAAAGATCTAGGTGATTGTGTGTTCTATATGTTGATGACATTGTCCATGGTTTGATGCAAGACTATAGAAAGTTCTTCAGAAAAGTGTAAGACTGTCTATATATAAGTTGCCAGATGAATATTGTCAATATAAGCATTCAGATCAAGTGATATATATAAATAGTAGTACAGTCTAACTTGTGTTAAGCAGCCACCCTTTTAAGCAGCCAACCTGCCTTAAACAGCCACTACAGAAAGTCCCATTGTTAGATTTATAGTGTTATTCAATTTGTGTTAAGCAGCCAACCTGTCTTAAACAGCCAATTTACTCTGTCCCATAGGCTGGCCTCTTAAAACAAGTTTGACTGTATTGTGAATGACTTAACCCATTACCACACAAAACGACATTTAACCACTTGTTCCAGGAGACTCTGGAAAACATTGTGGGAAAAGGAGAAATTGCTTGTGACAAGCAATTTCTCCTTTCCCCACAATGTTTTCTGCCCTATCCGGAGATTATTTTTCAATTTCATCACATTTTGAAATGTTGTCTGCTAACTCTTTCAATTTGGGTCAGTGAGAAATTTGGCATTTGGTAATGGGTTAAATTCAAACCCATGCAATCCTTTGGAAAATGTTGAGCAGTCAGACAGACCTTCAGACTGACATTGTCAGCCTCCCTTATTAATTGGCAGGGAATGTATAAAAGCGTTCCATCTCTGTTAAAGATTCAAGAACTTATTCTTGAACTTCATGAACACTCATGAGTTTGAAAAGGACATTTCTGAACACAAAGATGATATTAACTTGCTCATGAATTTCAAGAACATGTTCATGGACATTGAGAATAGGTTCATGAATGTATTCAATTTAGAATTAAATGAATACCGGTAAGTTCTGTGTTCATGAACGCCATGCAATGCTCATGAAGTTGATGAATAAGTTCTTTAATCTTTCACAGGGGATACAGGCTTATTCACCTTTGATTTCAAGATTTCTGATTCTGTCATCCTTGATTGCAAGATCTCGCTGCATTTTCTCGATCAGTTCCGTTTTCTTTTTCTGATCGATTCTTAACCGATCAAGAGAGTCATGAGCCCTCATAAGGTTTTGTGTTGTATTACTCTGGCCAGTCATCAAGTCAGATAACCGGTTTTGTAGGATCTGTAAAAATTACAACTACATTTCAGTGGCCTTGTCTACAGGGGTTTGACTTTATTACCAAACAATAACGACTTTGCAGATGACTCTGGAAAACACTGTTGGAGAAGGAGAAATTGCTTGTAACAAGCAATTTCTCCTTTTTCCCAAAATGTTTTCTACTCTATCTGAAGCTTGCTTTCCAATTTCATCACATTTTAAATTGTCATGTGCAAACTCTTTCAATTTGGGACAGTTGAAAATTTGGCGTTTGGTAAAGAGTTAATCCTTGTGTTAGTTACTATATAAGTATTAGTATTGACCCTCAGGATAAATACAGACCCCTGTCATCCAGGTAAGGGGACGTTCTTGGGTCTTTTTAATGAGGCATTTCAAAAACAATTGAACAAGGTCCATTTTATTGCTCACAATAAAAGATAGTTTTGTTGAGCCTAACTAATAAGTACCCCAAAAATAGAACTTATAGGAAGCACTAAAGAAGCCAAGACAATACACCTCTTATCTTGACTTCTGACATTTATTCATTTTACTTATCAATCGGAACTACTTGGGTATTTCCGTGAGCTGGGAAATACACCTCGGATATAAATGTAGGGTTACAATATTTTGGGTAAATCGTCCCCGGTTTATAACACACTTCCTATAAGCGTCCACGTTAAGTAGTTGTGTATATATGCAAGTGTTGAGCATCATTTTGAATAATATTATATCAGTAACACATACATATTAGTTACACCATAACTTGTAATATATATAACTGTTTCATTCATCAAAATATAGGACTTTTAAGGTTTCAATTTAAGAACTTTATTAAGAACTTAGAAGCCAAAGTACAATGATGTAAAAAACAATATGGCGGCAGCCCTACTATCTCAGAGGCTTTTTCATTGGATTAACCCAATGTGTTCAGATTGCCTACTCATAACAAAGTCCCTATGAAGCAGACTTTATTTGAGTTTATTCATACTTGTGTCAAGGAGTGGCAAAATTAATTGTGCATATTGCCCTGCTTGTCCATAAGCATTAATGGACATGCGAAATTTTACTAGCATTCACTATATGACTTCTATATACACAAGCACAGAAAAGTATATTCTAGAAGCATAACACTTCCCTAAACATATATAGATCAGATGATATATTTTCTATTTTTACAAGAGAGCACATGAACTGAAAATGTTTATTTTAATCATTAAAGGGTTGTCGTTCTTAAGTTCTTGAGACAATCTTGATGGTTTTTTGAGCTTGAGTCAGGATTTGTTACAGAAAACCTATTCACAAGAGTTTAATAAGTGAAGATTGGAAATAATTTTTTCGAATATGAAAGGGACAAGCCAAAAATGCTTGTTATTCATCATCAATGGGCAGCAACTTGAAAAGTTCTTGAAGCAATCTTGCTGGATGTCAAACTTAGGTGAGACATTATAGCAAGAAAGATGGTTATAAAGTTTTGTTACATATTTTTGTGAGTCTTATAATTCATCCTTTACAATACTCCAAATTTTAGACTGTCCCAAATTGAAAGAGTTTGCAGACGACATTTCAAAATGTGATGAAATTGACAAAAAATTATCTGTGAGGGTAGAAAACATTGTGGGTAAAGGAGCAATTTCTCCTTTTCCCACAATGCTTTCCAAAGTTGTCTGCAATGATCTGGTAAAATGTCATTATTGTTTGGTAATTGGTTAAGAGTGTGTTGAAGCCAAATATCCCATTTGATATAATTTAACCACTATATACATGTATATGTCTAGCAGTACTTTGGCCAAACTTGCTGGATCACCAACTTGAGTGAGATACAATGGCACCAAATATTTTCGTAATGATTTGGTGAGAATCCTGATCATTATTTGATGCCAACTCCATTAGTTTTTTTTCTTTCTTACATGTTCAATGTTATCCTGACTAATATACCTTGACAGACTGTAAAAAGCTTAAAAGGATTATAGAAATATTAGTTTTACTAAACCTTCCCTCATGTGAGATTTTCTGACAAGTCCTAATTCAAAGCATCGCCTTAAAACGATATCAAACTGTGAACATTTATATTCTCTATGTGCTAATTAGCCGTAACCATTGGACAAAAGGAATAAGTACTCACAATGAGCAATATCTCCCTTTGTCACAGAAGTATCTTAAGTTTTCTGATGTAGGTGAATGAACATGGGTCAAAATGAATGAAGTAGTGGCTTAACTTAAGCTTATAATCCACTTTATTTCTGTAATTGGCCCAACATTTCAATAACAAAAGCATTGCTTGATTAATCAATTATTACATATTGTTAGATTAGTGGTTCCTTAAGTACCAATGTTTAACAGTAAATGCCTTCAACAGAAGTTTGTTATATATCAGTCAACAGCCAGGCATGAGTGAGACAAGAGACTAGTAACTTAAACATCAAGATTTACAGGGAGACAGTCCGACAAATATGAAACTGCATATCTGACATCATTACTTTTCTAATTTTGTCTATTACAATATGGGCCTTTGAAAGTAAGAATGAGCCCATCAGAGTTAAGGGTTGATCTAATATCACTTAAATCATTAACTGTATTAACTTGATTTAAAGGGACTAACTCGAAGATTTGGGATTTGGGAGTAATAAACGTTAAAAAATTCGTATCAATGATCATTGTCACTAAACCATATATTTTTTTCAACGTCTTTACTTTTAAGCGGCTGACATCCTGTGATTTTGTTATATATTGTAAAGTGAGCCTTTGCGCACGTCAGAGCTTCTATGGGAAAGCTGGTCTATAAACATACAAAGGGATTCCTTCTTGCGTGCATTGCTAACATCACGTAACAAAAGCGGATAAACATTTAAAAGAAACCACATGATCATAGTATACAAAAATAGCACCTCTTATTCAAAGTTTAGCTTGTTGTTTACAAACTAAACCTGTTTCAACAGTTTGCAATATCTGCAAAACAAATACTCCTTTATGTAAGGTTACAAACAGAGTCGGGAAGCTGTAAATAATACAGTCTTATATCAGTTTAGAAATCTATGTTGGTATTTTATAAGCAGAAGAAAATTTATTTTAAAAATTTGAAATCCAAATCTGTGAGATAGTCCTTTTAACCCTTTACCAAATGCCAAAATTTCGACTGTCCCAAATTGAACAAATTTGCAGACAACATTTCAAAATGTGATGCAATCGAACAATAATCTTCTGATGGGGCAGAAAACATAGAGAGAAAAGGAGAAATTGCTTGTTAAGAGTAATTTCTCCTTTGCCCACAATGTTTTTCAGAGTCATCTGCAATAAACTAGTCAAATGTTTGGTAAAGGGTTAAAAACCACGGGGACACCAACTAAGTTCCTTTTAATGAGCAATTCATCCTTTCGCCACAATGGTTACAACAAAATGTCTCAAAGATAACCTGTGTTTTGTCCCATTATTATTTTGTTATTTGTTTTTTTTATTATGTAAATTTTTAATTGAGACAAGTCACAAATCCTTAAATGGATTAAGGTTAATGAGAAACCAACACTTATTGTACCCCAATCTGAACACATCCTGAATATCCAATGAAAACACCTCTGAAATAATAGGGATGACACCACATTGTTTCCCGCGAGAATGATGTCACTTTACTTTCGTTTTTAAAAAAAGATCTTAAATGTGAAATCCAAAAAGTCTTTAAATTTGATTGAGGAAACAACTATACATGTCACAACAACAATTTCGCCATTTGGTATGAGTTACTGATAACAAATGATTTAAAAGGATGTCCAACACTTCCATACACATTGAACTACTTAACCACGCTTAGAAAATGTGTTAGATGCCGGAGGCGGATTTACCCGACAATTTGTAACCCTACACTTACATCCGAGGTGTATTTCATAGCTCACGGAAATGCCCGAGTAGTTCTGATTGATTGTACCCCTGACTTTCAAATTATTGATATGGAAATGAAGGCCTGTCAAACTGTCACCTAGGATCTCACCTTATTTTCTTTATTCTCTTCCTCATATTTGGATTTATACTGTTCAAGGTCATTTATTCTGGCTTGTAAATCCTGTTTCTCTTTTTCCCTGAAAAAGAAATATAAGATGTTTTAGACAACTAATTCTCTTAACAGTCTACCAGACATATTTGACGGGATTAAACTCCAAGGACCACTCTTTTTCCCTTTTTTCGAGGGCAAAGAGATCATTTAGAAGGATAGCTGATTCTGTAGCAGATTTGACAGTGAGATAGACAATTGTGTCATCTGCAAACAGTCTGGCTTTGCTATGGATACAATCAGGGAGGTCATTTATGTAAATTAGAAACAAGCAGGGACCTAGTACTGATCCTTGAGGCACTCCAGAGAGAACAGGCAGTGTGTCTGATGAGTAACCTTCAACAACCACTTTTTTTGATCTATCTTTAAGGAATGATCATAACCCATCTTGAGGTCAGAGGATGAATTCCCATTTCATCTAGCTTGTGTATAAGTTTGTTGTGATCAACCTTTTGGTTGTTTTTTTTAAATGTTTGAAACTGAAGGGTGGGAAGACAGAAAAGCAGATTTCAATATAATTCACAGTTGGTCCTCAGATTGGATAAAAAGTCTCTTTGCAAAAGACGAATTGCGGTTTTGAGAATTTTCAGCTTTTTCCCTTGATAGAAATAAAATGGTTTGCAGATAACCTTATAATAGACGCACTTATTTGTGTGAAATGTATGTATTAAAGTAATATGATACAAATAAATTTGTGATTTACAGCAATAATAATATCATCTATGAAAGGCACAAAAAGATATGACGTCAAAAATATAAAGAGCTAGAAACTGGTCAGGTATATCTCATTAAAATAACCGATGAAGGAACTGTAAACACTGGTTGTGGTATTGTTGCCTGATTATTTTGTTTGTCCAAGAGATTCAGTGATCATAGGTTTCAATTGAATGTTGAAAACGAGCATGGAAACTAGTGAAAAACAAAAAACAAATAGGTGAAAAATAGTGGTAACGAAGCAGTGGTATATGATTAACTCTACCAATTCAATGGCATAACCCTACCAATCCAATGGCATAACCCTACCAATCCAATGGCATAACCCTACCAATTCAATGGCATAACCCTACCAATTCAATGGCATAACCCTACCAATTCAATGGCATAACCTTACCAATTCAATGGCATAACCCTACCAATTCAATGGCATAACAATTTCTATTCTATGGTATAACTCTTCCAATTCACTAAGATAACCTATATCATTTCAAAACTAATCAGTTTCAGAGGATATTTATACTCCAATCAATTCAAAAGAATAACTCAAACAATACAACTTCTGAAAGTATCAAAGGTTAAATTACATCAGCTACCAGTAGATAATTTCATTGTTGATTATTTATAAACCATGAACATGGGTTTTAATCCAAAGGGGAAAATTAAATTACTAAACATTTGGACTATTATGCCTAAATCATTTTTGGTATGTCCATCTGCTTAACCCTTATAGTGCTTAAACCAACTTCATGCTTATGCAAACAGGTAAGATCCAGGCCTCCTGCCAAGTAAATTGGCTGCTGGCTGCTGGCTTGTGATCTAACCTGTTTGCTACTCTGAGTATCTTTTCTCATCAAAATTAAGCAGATATCTAGGGACAAATAAAACCTTTTTTTTCAGTCATAAAAGCCTTGATTTAATTCATCATAATGATGCCATCAAATCACCCCTCGCAATTTCTCATATTATGTCACAATTGTTTTACTCTTTGAATAAAAACCTTCATGATCTATAATTGTCCTCTGCTGTTACTTTCAACTTGGTCTGGACATAAAAATAGGAAAAATGTAAAAAAAAAAAAAACACAAGTTTTTATTTCAATTACAGTAATATGCCAAGATGCTTGATGAATATTGTCATTATGAGCAGTCAGGGAAAGAAGTGTTGTGAATGATTTAACCCATTAACAAACAATAACGTCATTTGACAAGTTTGTTGCAGATGACTCTAGATAACATTGTGGGAAAAGGAGAAATTGCCCTTAACAAGCAATTTCTCCTTTCTCCACAATGTTTTCTGCCCTGTAAGCAGATTATTTTTCAATTTCGTCACATTTTAAAATGTCCCAGCAAACTCCATCAGTTTTGGACAGTCGAAAGTTTTGCGTTTGGTAAAGGGTTAAAAAGGTCTTGCAAAGAGTTCTCAGAAAAATAAATTCTTGTCTTCAGCATTACATATCTTACCACAACTCCTGATCTGTCTCAAAACTTTTTTGTAAGGATTTATCCAGTGAGCTTGAAGAAGAAGTGTGGCGCTTCCTTAACTTGCCAGCAGCAACCAAAACTTTTCTCCAATTGTCCGAAGACATTTTTAAAACCATTTAGGTACGCATGTAACACTCAATTTGTATCCATTTTGAATAGAACGTTGCTTACTCCATTCTTTAGTTCACAATCCCCTCACACAATGACTAGAGTGTGGTGCATGTGTCGAGTTTTCCTTCCTATTCAAACACAGTTTAATAGAAATACTTAATTAATATCCTTTGGACAGGAAACCTGTTTTACTTGTGAATTAACTCTACATCTACACCACAATGTCCTTTATCGTTTAAGATTGAAAAGATTTTACACACACTGCAATGCACTTTAACTTAAAAGAAATTAAAAGAAGTTCCCAAAGTAGGATTTGATAATTATGTCATTGAAAAAGAAAAATACTCATGAAAATAAACACTACTTCTTTTACCACATTATTTTGATGGATTTACTACAGCAGACACTGAAGGATTAATCAGTGTTTCCTTATAATGCTAACCATAAGTGACTTTCACACTGATAGCGCTGGAACCGACTTCATGCTTGTGCAAACAGGCTGGATCCAGGCCAGCTGCCAAGTTAATTGGCAGCTGGCCTGTGATCAAACCTGTTTGCTACATTTGAGTATCTTTCCTCATAAAAATTAAGCAGATATTTATGGTTTTGGAAAGCAGATGACACAAAAATCTATTTTTAGAAAATCACCCAGCATTCTAAGGGTTAAAACTCTGCACCAAACCATGAATAATCATTGTGCCATATTGAATAGAATCTTCAGAAACAATTGAAATTATTGATGTATGAAAACCTGAGGGATGAAAAAACATAGTTGGAAAGAGAGTAAACGTTTTTATGATCTATCTCTCCTTTTTCTTTAATAAACGCAATTTTAAACTTCCCTTTGTGATAAAAACTTCCAACATCAATTTACTATCCTTTATGAACACAATTGCTGCTTTCCAACCCACTCAATTCAAACCAGTCACATAATTTTGCATGGGGTAAATTAATTGATAAAAAATTCAGGAATTTGAGCAAACTGAACAAAACCTCCATTTTCTCAAAAAATACTTCAAAGCTGTTGGCAGCAGGACTGAAAATTACCAAGACTATATTTTGGTAAGAGGATAAATAATATCAAATCTGTCTTTAACCCCATTACCCGTACAACCCATTCCCTCACACTTCCGTTTCTTGTCCAATTTAAGATCAGCAGAAATAACGGTAGACCACTATTGAGTACACGAAATTAAAATGTATTCTGTAAAATTAGGAAGAAATTATAATTACAACAAAAGGAGAAGTTTCTTGTCTCAACTTTATCTTGGCTTGTCTTCTACACTTGCATCAAAATATGTACTGTATTTATACAGAAAGGGGTTAACTTGTTGCTCTATTAGAGATTTCTGAACGGATCCAAAAACTTGAAAGGAACAGCATGCAATAATAATAAAGGATAAAATATAACATTTCTAAATGTTACTAAAACATTGTTCAAATGTTACTAACACATTTTAAAGGTTACTAAAGGAAATGTTACTTAACTATTTCTAAATGTTTCTTAAACATTTTTAAATGTTACTAAAGGTTACTGGATTCAGGCCTGACTGGATAGAAACCATTGTGAAAAAACAGAGAATTTTCTTGTAATGTGTTATTTCTCCTTTGGTCAGATTGGATTCCACAAATTGAAAGGAACAGCTTAAAAAAGGCTGAAATATTCCAATTCTAAATGTTGCCAAGTGTTATTGGATATAAACCACAGTGAAAAAAACAAATTACTTCTTGCTTTAATTAATTTCTCCTTTTGTCACATTAATTTCCTCTGTTTTTCCTCTATTTGTGCTCCAAAATGAGTCAATTGAAGTAATTGAAACCTTTCATTCTCCATATTACCTTTCTTTACCCCTTATGTTCGATTGATATCTTATGTCACTTTCTCAATCCATTTACCCTTATAGCGCCGGAACCGATTTCTTGTTTATGCAAACAGGTTAGATCACAGGCCAGCCGCCAAGAAAATTTGCAGATAGCCTGTAATCTAACCTGTTTGCTACTCTGATTATCTTTCATCATAAAAATTAAGCAAATATTTAAGGTTTAATAAAGCAAACGACACAAAAATCTATTTATAGAAAACTACCCAGCATTCTAAGGGTTACCCTTTCCTTCATGTTCAATGATTTACAGTAAATTGCAATTTATTCAAAAACGTTTTCTTTGATACACAAGGCTGTGGTCTATTTGTCCCCTATTGCAATAGGTTTTCATTATAAATATTCGTTTGACCAGAAGGTTTGATACTTCCCAAAATAAAAAGAGTTTTGAGACGTCTTGATTAAACATTATGATTCCAAAATATATCTGCAGACTGTCTGTTAGAGGGATAATACTTTTTTGATCCACTATAAACAATCCAATCAAAATTTTACCTGGTGAATAAAGTCTTAATAGAGATTAAAATCTCTTATACATACACAAATTTGGTTCGTTCAAACGTTAATAAATAACAGACATTGTGATTTTACACTACTCTCATTACATGGTAAACTATCAAAAAAACCCTATTCATTCAAATTAGAGTTTCATGCCTTTTTCAACAATATTTCAGTCATTATACGGCATGCAGCACACATTTTCACGCTTCTGGTATTTTCTCACCAGGACTGAACAATTTTATTTCTAAGCAGCTAACTGCTAAACAAGGAATTTGATGAACCTTTTACCAAACGCCAAATTTTCCACTGTCCCAAATTGGGAGAGTTTGCAGACGACATTTCATAATGTATCCTACAAGGTTTTCCAGAGTCATCTGCAACAAACTGGTTAAATGTTGTTATTATTTGGTAATGGGTTAAAAGCAGCCTTCAAATTCTAAACAGGGAAAGGATTAAAAGCAGACCGATAAGAGAGGTGTTAAAGTCGACCATATATGATGAATTAGACCATGTAATTCTGCTGTTCATTTCATATGTTTTTATACAAAGTTTGCCTAGAGACAATATCTGAAGGACGCCCTTAAGTAATTAAACCATTTGTGAAAGAACTGACCCTGAGGTTGGAATTGAATACCATTCCCTACCCCCTTATCCCATTACCAAACAATAACAACATGTAACCAGCTTGTTACAGATGACTCAGGAAAACATGGTGGGAAAAGAAGAAATTACTCTTTTCCCACAATGTTTTCTGCCCTATCAGAAGATTATTTTCCAATTTCATCACATTTTGAAATGTCTGCAAACTCTTTGAATTTGGGACATTCGAATTTGGCGTTTGGTAAATGATTATTCAATGAATACTTTTTGGAGTTCATATTCAAACCAAATAAGTAACACTTTACAGACGACAAAATACTAATGAAAGTGTATAAAATCAAAAAACTTATCTGATATAGTAAAGTAATTGTAGGAAAAGAAGATATTGCTTCAATAGGTAATTTCATCTCCAAATACATGTATATTCACTGTTTACACACTTTAAAGAATTAAAAGTGATCTGAATTGTCTTCCAATGACAATTCTTCAATGCTTATTACATGTATATAACAGTACAGCTGTTGAGCAGTTTTAAAGAAATTAGTTTTTAAACATCCAAACTTCCTCATACCGGTGAACAAAAACCTTTAACCCTTTCCCAAACAACAAATGTTCGACTGTCCCAAATTCAAAGAGTTTGCAGATGACATTTCAAAATGTGATGAAATTGGAAAATAATCTTCTGATAGGGCAGAAAACATTGTGAGAAAAGGAGAAATTGCTCTTTACGAGCAATTTCTCATATTCCCACAATGTTTTCTCAAGTCGTCTGAAACAAAGTGGTCAAATGTTGTTATTGTTTGGGAAAGGGTTAAGATCAAAGCTCAAGATCATTGGGTTATAGGGAAAGCTAGATTTGGGTACAAAACCGCAATAAAAAGGTTACAAAGGATCGCAGCGTTCTCTCTAATAATATTTGTCTATTGTTTAATGGGCTTAAAAATGTACCACAGAACAATTTAGGGTCATGGTTTGAAAAATCAAATGGTTGATTGTGATTATCATCCCTCGAAACATTGATTTTAGCTTTCGAAAATAAACAAGTATCTTTTCATCGTTTTTATAAATGATCTTGATTCTTGATTGCTATTTTCTCAACCTTTACCATTTTCTGAGTACTTTATAGTATCTTTCCTTAGCCCATTACCCAATCTGAGCACATCGGGTTTATCCAATAGAAAACACCTCTGAAATAATAGGGATGACGCCATATTGTTTCCCGCGAGAATGACGTCACTTTCTTTCGTTTCTAAAAATAGATCTTGAATGTAAAATCCAAAAAGTCGTTAAATTTGATTGAGGAAACAAGTATACATGTCACAACAACAAGTTCGCCATTTGGTATGAGTTACTGATCAAAAGTGATTAAAAAGGATGTCCAACACTTCCATACACATTGAACTACTTAACATGCACGCTTAGAAAAGGTGTTCATCGGCGGATGCCGATTTACCCGAAAAATTGTAACCCTACACTTATATCCGAGGTGTATTTCACAGCTCACGGAAATACCCGAGTAGTTCCGATTGCCCATTACCAAACAATAACGACATTTGACCAGTTTAATGCAGACGTAAAGAGCAATTTCTCATTTTCCCATTATGTTTTCTACTCTATCACTTTCCGATTTCATCACATTTTGAAATGTCATCTACAAACTCTTTCAATTTGGGACAGATGAAAATTTGGTGTTTGGTAATTGGTTTATCACATTTCAACTTGTGTTATTTTTTTGTATTTTTGGTTTTTTAAAGCCAACAAAATTTAAAAATCATCTGAAGAGAGAAACTTAACCAATTTTAAGTCAATTTTCTTACAGTAAAATTGACTCAAAACCATTTTATAAGTTGTAATATGCAGGGTTTCAAAAAGATTATATAAATACTCATGTAGTAAGAGATATCTATTGCCTACTATCTAATTGAACAAAAATTGATATCATCATTGTGAACAAAGAAGATCTAGGCAGAGGTTACAAGTCCTTGTAGCTGATCACATTTTAGAACCAAGTTGCATAAGTAGAATTTAGCGTAATGGAGATATTTCTCGAATGCTTATCAATAAATAAAGTTGTTTAACCAATTACCACACAATAACGACATTTAACCACTTTGTTGCAGACTGCTCTGGAAAACACTGTGGGAAAAGGAGCAATTGCTTGTGATAAGATTAAATCTTAATAACCCTTAAGCAAACAGGTTAGATCCAAGTAAATTGGTGGCTGGCCTGAGATCTAACCTGTTGGCTACTCTTAGTATCTTTCCTCATCAAAATTAAGCAGATATTTTAGGATTTGGAAAGCAGATGACGAAAATAATCTATTTTTAGCAAGTTACCCAGCATTCTAAGGGTTAAACATGATATCACCTGCCTTTAACCCATTACCAAACAATTACGACATTTAACCACTTTCTTGCAGACCATTCTAGAAAACATTGTGGAAAAAGGAAAAATTGCGCAATTTTTCCTTTTCCCACAAGGTTTTCTGTCCTATCAGAAGATTAACTTTCTAATTTCATCAAATTTTGCGATGTCATCTGCAAACTCTTTCAATTTGGGACTGTTGAACATTTGGCGTTTGGGAAAGGGTTAAGATGGCTTGTGACAAGGAAAGACCTAAATAATTTGATACCTGCCAATAGAGGATTAAGTTATCTCCCTCATGTAGCCTCATACCTCATATCTATCTGTTTCTATTCACCTCAAGCCGTAATTTTAAGATAGAATACCCATTATCTGCCATTTTTACTTATTTTCCTTCGTCAGATAATATTTCAGTCATCCTAGGTATTCATCAGACTGGGCCAGAAGTATTCGTTTAACAGCGAAGAGTTCCAGACTGGACTGATTTACACCGAGAACAAATGAAGCAATCTGACGAAAGAATTAGTTTTAAATTGCGGATTATGGGTAATCTACCTCAAGATGATATTTTGATAAAATTCTCAATTTCTCCTTTCATCACAATGATTTCTTCCTAAAACACACAAAGAAGAAGGATAGTGTTAACACTATAAAAAAACGCTCATGCCTATTAATGTATCTATCATCTCAGATTGAAGCAAACTGTGAAATGTAATGTCACTGGAAAACATTGCATTGGAAAACACTCTTACAAAAAGAGAAATGGCTCATGATTAACAGTTCTGATTTTGTCACATGAAGTTTACAAAATTGATTAGTGATACAGAGTTATGTCAATACTCATTCAGGTCTTAATAGCAGGTAAAGATTACTTACAAATGTTTTTATTTTTCTATAAACCCTGATTTGTTGATACTTTTTAAAATTCGTTAATTGAGACAAAACTAATGAATAACACAGAATGTGGAATGAACTGTATAGGTTGAGAAATACAATGTGCAGTATATGATAGTCTTTGAGACACCCACATATCGTGCAGCACTTACTAAAGTATTGCACTGAACCTTGATATCGAGGATTCATTGCAAGACAGTACCAGCTAAGCATTCACTTTAATCTTGCAATTAATACTTGGTATCTGGATTTCTTTTGCCACATTGATGATTGTTTTCAATGATACTGTCTGATGCAAACCATAAAAAGAAAAGGCTTAGGATTTTTTTCACATTGAAGGTATACATGCAAGATTGTTTTGAGCTCAATTCAGCTCTATCACTTTTCCAGATAACTTTTAACAATAGATAAAGCAGGTTATCAAATAATTGCCCCCTCCAAGCAAAAAAAGAAAGACTGAACAGTCAATCAATCCCTCCCAGATGAAATAAAAAACACTAACAATCAAATGCCCCCCTCCCAGATACAAAACAACTAACAATCAAATGCCCCCCCTCCAAGATACAAAAACTCTAACAATCAAATGCTCCCCCTCCCAGATACAAAACAACTAACAATCAAATGCCCCCCCTCCCAGATACAAAAACTCTTACAATCAAATGCCTCCTCCCAGATACAAAAAACTCTAACAATAAAATGCCCCCTCTCAGATACAAAACAACTAACAATCAAATGCCCCCCTCCCAGATAAAAGAAACTCTAACAATCAAATGCCCCCCTCCCAGATACAAAACAACTAACAATCAAATGCCCCCCTCCAAGATACAAAAACTCTTACAATCAAATGCTCCCCCTCCCAGATACAAAACAACTAACAATCAAATCCCCCCCTCCCAGATACAAAAACTCTAACAATTAAATGCCCCCTCTCAGATACAAAACAGCTAACAATCAAATGCCCCCTCCCAGATACAAAAACTCTAGCAATTGAATGCCGCCCCCCTCCCAGATAGAAAAAGTCTTACAATCAAATGCCCCCTCCTAGATAGAAAAACTCTAACAATCAATTCCCCCCTCCCCGATAAATAAACAACTAACAATCAAATGCCCCCCTCCCACATAGAAAAACTCTACCAATCAAATGCCTCCTCCCAGATACAAAAACTGTAACAATAAAATGCCCCCTCCCAGATACAAAACAACTAACAATCAAAATGCCCCCTCCCAGATAAAAGAAACTCTAACAATCAAATGCCCCCCAGATACAAAACAACTAACAACCAAATGCCCCCTCCAAGATACAAAAACTTTTACAATCAAATGCTCCTCCTCCCAGAAACAAAACAACTAACAATCAAATGCCACCCTCTCAGATACAAAAACTCTAACAATTAAATGCCCCCTCCCAGATACAAAACAACTAACAATCAAATGCCCCCTCCCAGATACAAAACAACTAACAATCAAATGCCCCCCTCCCACATAGAAAAACTCTTACAATCAAATGCCTCCTCCCAGATACAAAAACTCGAGCAATAAAATGCCCCCTCCCAGATACAAAACAACTAACAATCAAATGCCCCCCTCCCAGATAAAAAAAACTCTAACAATCAAATGCCCCCCTCCCAGATACAAATAACTAACAATCAAATGCCCCCCTCCAAGATACAAAAACTCTTACAATCAAATGCTCCCCCTCCCAGATACAAAACAACTAACAATCAAATGCCCCCTCCCAGATACAAAAACTAACAATCAAATGCCCCCTTCCCAGATACAAAACAACTTACAAGCGCCCCCCCCTCCCCTCCATTATTAAAAAGAAAAACTATCAATCAAACATTCATTCAAAGTAAGTTCTTCCCGATTTACCCACAGTGTTTGTCAAAGTTGATTTAACCAATAACAAAACAATAACAACATTTAACCACTTTGTTGCAGATGACTCTGGAAAACATTGTGGAAAAAGGAGAAATTGCTGATAATGAGCAATTTTTCCTTATCCCACAATATGTTCTGTCCTTTCAGAAGATCATTTTCCAATCTCATTACATTTTAAAATGTCGTCTGCAAACTCTTTCAATTTGGGACAGTCGGAAATTTGGCGTTTGGTAAAGGATTAAATGTTTAACAAAGTTTGCATACAGAAAAGGGTTGGTATTGACATATTTCAAGGCAATGCACTCCACTCCAAGACTTGAAGCCACTTATTATTATTAAACCTCTCTTTTATTAAAACCCCATTAACCTATATCAATCTAAAAACAGAAATTATATGAACAGTCTAAGCTTTCCCTTGGCTTGAGCATGATATGCAACATAGATATTGAGGATTCTTTACTAGTCTTTAGTTATCAATTGACAAAAGTTGAATAATTTCAACAGTCTTGCATGGAGTCTGCTATGTGACCAATGTTTTGGTGCTGAGGAAGCTTGTGTCCTCCGTGGGTGGGGTAAACTACTTACGAGAGGCGACTACAGGGCATACCATAGACCAAAACACAATTATTGTGGTATGGGTGTCCCTTCATGGGCACTGGATTCAAGATAGTCCAGAATCAAAACCTGATTAATGCCTTTACTTTGACCTAAAAGACACTTGTTCAAAGTTTGTGAGGAAAATTGGAAGTTAAAAGCATACAAATGCTCAGAAAACTGCAAAACTGTGTAAAATAAGTTATTAATTATAAAGGAATATGTTGGAACATAGTGAAAAACCACAGGATCATGACATATAAGTCTGCACTATTCATTAACTATTTTTTAAAGTGCTACTTTCACAAATTTGGTGCCTACCAATTCAACTTACATTCAAGTAACATCTAAAATATCAAAGAGTGCTCTGATTAACGCCAAAGAGTGCTCTGATTAATGATAAATTTTCCTCTGTCCCAGATTGAAAGATTTTGCAGACGACATTTTCCTTTTCGAACAATGTTTTTTACTCTATTAAAAGATAACTTTCAAATTTCATCACATTTCGAAATGTCGTCTGCAATCTCTTTCAATTTGGGACAGTCGAAAATTTAGCATTTGGTAAAGGGTTAAGCATTTTCTCACGATCAATGCAAATATCATCATCAGCAAGTAACAAAATGCCACTGATGGCAGAGATGATTAACAATACTCCGTATAAAATGGCAAACAATTTAATTGGTTATCGAGGTTTTTTCAATAACTAACACCTTTATGATCACTTAAATGATAAACAAATAAACATAAAAATCCAAGTAGATCTTAAACAAATTCCATCGGGAAAAAACCACTTTCACCCCACATTTTCAAACAAATTTATATCACAAATCACTTTTGTAATACACGAACCCCTAGTTATCATATTTCACCAAACACTATGCAGCTGTATAGCGTTCTAAAGTCAATAATTTTCGCCCAATTTATAATGATTTTTATACTCAATTTAAATCCATATAGATTCTTTACACTCATTCTTATCTGTTATAATAACACAACAAAGATATTTCGATTACAGAAGTGAAGACCTACTGTGGTATACCATATCATAATCCTTTATCATAGAATAAATCTTAGGATTTTATACAGCTTTTGTGGATGGATCTTGAAAGTTGATACTATTCATTTTACCCTGAAAAAGTTTAAGAACTTAGTCTTGAACTTCATGGACATTAAATAGCCATTTTGAACACAAAACTGTTCTTAATTTGTTCATGAATTTCAAGAACATGTTTATGAACATATTAAAGGTTCATGAATGTATTCATGATGTTACATAGCCGCCTCACTCTCTACAGCATAGCAACAATCAATCAGGACAAGATGTAACCTCTGCGTTACTGAGCTGACCCTTTAGCTCAGTGGTTATGTCTTGGACTGTCACTCTGGAGAACCGGGATCGAATCCTCACATGGGACATAAAATTCAAAGTGGGTTTTTCTAGCTATGCTTCGTTGCGGACATTGTTCATAAGAATGAACATGCACATGATATTCATGAACATGTTCTTGAACATCATGAAAGAGTTATGTGTTCATGAATAATTATTTTACATTCATGAATGTTCATAAAATTCCCGAATAAGATCTTTAATCTTTAACAGAGGTTAGTAGGATAGAACTCATTGTAGGAATGAAAATTCTCAAGTATGAGCGACTTTTCCTTTCTAACAACATCAGAAAAAATTACAAATGATAGGATATGTTCTCCCTTTAGCATATGTTTTCAAACAAAGGTTTCTGGTTGCTGATAAAGAGTTAATTAACAAAACAAAATACTTTATTTCTTGAGCATTTACACTGTAATATATGCTTATTTTGTTGCAAGCAATTTCTCTTTTGGTCACAATGGATTCTATCCAAGCACACAAACAAAACGTTCTTTTTCAAACTTCACATTGTACATCTTCCTTTTCTTTCAAGTTGAACGAGTTACAGGTACAATATGCATAAAGGATTTTAATCCCATAATTGCCTAGCGGGAAGTCAGATTGTTGGCATTTCGGTGATAGTCGCCAGGAATAAAATCGAAGCTAGGTCGTCAGTTTAATTATATAATTAAACTGACAAGGTAACATTCAAAACTTTTATAACCCTTCATCCTGTTCCTTCATACACCAATTTCATAAGATCTTTAGAAGGTTAACCCATTACCAAACAGTATCGACAGTTACCAGATGCCAAATATTCGATTGTCCCAAATTGAAAGACTTTACAGACGACACTTAAAAATATGATGAAATTGAACATTTTGTATTTTATTACAGTAATTTTTTTAACCCATTACCAAACAATGATGACATTTGACCAGTTTGTTGCCCGTTGCAGACCACTCTTGAAAAAATTGTGGGAAAAGGGGAAATTGCTCTTAACGAGCAATTTCTCCTTTTCCAACAATTTTTCTTCCCTATCAGATGATTATTGTTCAATTTCATCACATTTTGAAATGTCGTCTGCAAACTCTTTCGCAAATTGGGACAGTTGAAAATTTGGCATTTGGCAAGGTTTAAATAAATTGATTAATCTCCCAAATTTCACCATATCAGTCACAACGAAGCTCTTTTAAACCAATCATTTCCAATGCATAATTTGCTCATCATGTGCATGTTGGCTTATTCTCAATGTTGTGTACCACCAATTTAACCTTCAAAACAGGAACAGGGAAAGGCTTATATCAATCAATGGAGGGATTGAAATTATCTGTTTAACACTCACTTGTTAATTTTGGGGCCGAAATTATTATCCACATGTCAAAATGGCGATTAATATGACTTGAACTGTTTTCTACATTTATGATACTTCCATGTCGAAAAGGAAATGACCAAGTTTAAAGAGATAAGGGGAATTCAATATTCAAATTATTCTTAAATATCAACAATCAAATCATTTTCTTTATTCATTTTATATAAAAGATTTTTTTAGAAAAATCATAGGGGGTGTCATATATAGAAAGATTATAAATAAATGACCTTTCTTTGTATTATTATTTTTGAGGAAAATACTTGTTCAATTCATTTTCATTACTCCTCTTTAAAATATGTGCAGAAAATTAATGAAGAAAATAATGTGACAAAAAGAACTTGTTTTGAATGATTGATTCCCATTCGGTTTTTAATAGAAAAGATCTTATAAAGCATTCCTATTTGAGAATGACTTCATTTCCATAGGAAAATAGTTTGCATAATTTGTTCATGATGGACTACATTTGAAAACATGGTAAAACAAGTGCACCACATGGTAGCAAGATATATGCCCAAAGAAAGAGCGCTTTTAAAAAGACTATTTCACAGATTGGGATTTTAATCTTTTTAAAATGAAATGCCTTCTATTAATAAAATGACATTACAGCTAGATCTAGTTTTAGAAAACTAGATTTTCATACACTTCTTATCTCTTTTCATTATCCTGTAGTTGAGATATAGCACAATTTTGTTGCAAATTTAGTTTACCATCTTAACGGTTTATTTCGTAAACAATAGATTCCTATTTCAAACCTGCATTATGATTGAAACGAGGATTGCTTAACCAATTACCTAACAATAACAACATTTGACCATTTGTTGCAAAATCGTTAAGAGCAATTTCTCATTTTCCCCACAATGTTTTCTGCCCTATGAAAGTGTTATTTTTCAATTTCATCACATTTTGAAATGTCATCTGCAACTCTTTCAATTTGTGACAGTCAAAAACTTGGCATTTGGTAATGGGTTAAATTCACATGGGTCATCCAGTCAAAGTGGACAACCATTATATCCATTCTGGAATACATGAAGGCCAGAAAATAATCAAGCTATGTTGAAATAAGGGTGTGACACAAAATTCTGTTGGGAAAAATCTATATGATCTTGTCACCCTGATTGATAGTAAATGTCATTGGGTTGACACAATTTCATAGGAGTCAAGCGCCTTGCTACCTGTACGCAAAAACGCAATTGCGTACACATTGTCAAGGAAAATCAAACAAATAAAAAAGTCAAAGTAAAATGGGTGAGGTTAAACATAAATTATTACACCTCAAATCCGGTCAAAACTCCCCATATGCCACGATTTGGCCTCTGAAATTTCAAGTTTTTACGGGGGCCATGCACTCTGGACCCCCTAGCGCACATGAGTCCATGATAAAATAATTGTGTACACTTACTAAATGGTCTATCTATGCCCCTGGGAGTATATTATGAAATCCTTGTTTCACACTGAAACACGCCACCATCATCACCAACTGCTCATGACACCATCTGCCCATGATATGTCTCAGGAAGGCTCCTGAAATCATTCCTTGTCTTGACTTATACAGAGAAGACCAGGGGGACCCTGTGGGAATGTGGTCTCGCCACCACCATGAGGTCTGGGCAAGCCATGAGGTCCGGGCAAGCCATGAGGTCCGGGCGACCCTAGGTTCACTACAAGGCCCATTTAAAATGCTAAATACTATGGACCCTTGAGTTCCTGGCGAATCATGATGTTTGTGCGAGCCATGAGCTCCGCTGCTTCACTTCAAGAGCCATTCTTGATGAAAATCTCCTGCTGTTGATTTTAGTATGTATTCATCTCAATTTCTCTATGACGGAATGGGTACATCATTACAAAAGGCCTTGAAAATTATAGAGCTAGACAGAGACAGAGACAATGATAGACAGAGACAATGATAGACAGACAGACACACACACTCACACAAACTTACAGACACACACACACAGACAGACAGACACACAGACAGACACACAGTGACATACAGACAGACAGTATTACCAGCGCAGTCCCTGAAGGTTTTCAGACAGGACACTTCCGATGGATTGCCGCCGACCAACCATATAACTTGTGAGTCCCGACTGCGCTGGAGACTGGACTCGCGTACCAAGGCCTGGCGAGTCCGATCCTGACAGGGGTCCAACATCTTCCATATTACACACTTACACACAACAGTAGTCTCCCTTTAAAAACTATTTCCACAAAAACTTATTTTGAACGTTTAATTATTAGGAACTGTATCATTCCCTTTTCTTTTGATAGTTTCACTTCAATAATTTTTGGTACCGGATAAAAGTAAAGAACTCTCCACTATTTGGTTACAGTTTTGCTAATTCACTGGAAATGTTTACAAGAATAAAACTCAATAACCTAGCCTAAACAGAGTACTTGAATTCAAATTTTGATGATTCTTATAAAACAAGAGTCTATTTCGTAAAGCTTGATAATTTTGACAACTATAAGAATTCCAGAGAATTATATAAGTTTATCAGTCAAATCCTCATTTCAAATACAAATGTTTTAATGTACTTGCAAAAGAGATTTAACACATTTTGTGAAACACTTTTTGACAGATCAAAATTGACAGCAAAATCATATGACAACCATAACCTTTGAAATATGGAAGAGACTGTTCTGTCAAATGACATAAATAACTTTTCATTGTTTCTTAACACTATAAGTGCTTGAACTGGCTCCATGCTTATGCAAACAGTAAATTGGTGGCTGGCCTATGATCTAACCTATCATCTACCCTGAGTATCTTTCATTATCAAAATTAAACAGATATTTAAAGTTTTGGAAAGCAGACAACACAAAAATCAATTTTTAGAAAATTACCAAGCATATCAAGGGTTAACCAGAAAATGAAATTGCTTTTGATTAGCAGTGTCTTCTTTTGTCACAGTAGTTTCCAATCTGAACACATCGGGTTTATCCAATGAAAACACCTCTGAAATAATAGGGATGACGCCATATTGTTTCCCGCGAGAATAACGTCACTTTACTTTCGTTTTTAAAAATAGATCTTAAATCCAAAATCTCAAAAGACGTTAAATTTGATTGAGGAAACAATATTACATGTCACAAAAACAATTTCGCCATTTGGTATCAGGTACTGATAAAAAAAGATTTAAAAGTATGTTCAACACTTCCATACACATTGAACTACTTAACGTGCACGCTTAGAAAATGTGTTAATTGCCGGATGCCGATTTACCTGAAAAATTGTAACCCTACACTTATATCCGAGGTGTATTTCACAGCTCACGAAAATACCCGAGTAGTTCCGATTGAGTAGTTTCTTCAGATGATCACAAGACAATGTTAATTATTACATAATAAATTGTGATTGACTATTGCTATTGTTTCTTGCTTCTAATATAGACCAGTCAATGAAAGCTTTCGTCAAGGATTGAATTATGACTTTACATTTAGAAAGCTGATGAATTTCTAGGAGGAATTTTTGTGTCGTTTGCTTTCCAAAACCTTAAATATTTGCTAAATTTGATGAGGAAAGATACTTAGAAAAGTAATGCATAAGCATGAAGTTGGTTCCAGCTCTATTAGGGTTAAATTGACAACAATTGCCTGATAATTCGTTCTTATGATACAATTTTGAAAAGACAAAACATAACTTGCAGGAATGTTTTATCCTAACCTCAAAAAAGACAGATTGTGATCTACCTGTAGCAGACAATATTTGCAATTAAAACATGTTTTGTCTTGCTAAACAGTGAAAAGGTTAAAGCTTATTACTGTAATGAAGTCAAATCTGCATAAACCAATTAACCTGTACGAATTCCCAAAATAATCACTCTATTGGGATACATTACCAAGCTTGCTAAAACAAAATATCTTAAATGATTTTCATGTAAAGAATTACTTTATATTACATCCAGTTATAATTCAGCATTTTTAAACTCCTAAAAACATATTCCAATATAATATCAGATTCACATTTCATAAGCAAGTAAAGTTAAAATTCTAATACCATTTTAACATTCACACTCTCATTAATGAACAGTAATGAGCTCTAAAAGTGACATTGTTTATTCTTTTGTTTAAGACTGTCAAAACAAAAGGCTTTCAATTAAGGCAATATACTGTGACAGTTACAAAGCACAATCTAGAATGGGGTAAGGGGGTAAGTTACTAACATTGGATTGTCATTTACAGCTTTTCCATGTCTTACAGACAATCTTTTTTGTGGCCAGACATTGGAACTATCTTGTTATCCCATTACTATAGGGTTTAACCCATTACCAAACAATAACAGTGTTTAACCACTTTGTTGCAGATGACTCTGGAAAACATTGTGGGAAAAGGAGAAATTACTTGTAACAAACAATTTTTCCTTTCCCACAATGTTGTCTGCCATATCAGAGATTATTTTCTAATTTCATCACATTTTGAAATGTGGTCTGCAAACTCTTTCAATTTGGGACAGTCGAAAATTTGGTGTTTGGTGAAGGGTTACAGGAAAGCGATAATTAGAGTTGCAATGAAAGTATCCCGCTCTGAAACTCTGATCACAATAACCTGTATTGTTTTTTTTCCCCCATTAAAACATTGTAATAAAAGGGGAATTTTGTCATTGTAATTAATAATAGTTTATCTCATACGTAGAGCAGCCAAAAAATAGAAAAAAATTATTAAAGAGGAAGAAATCACTTTATGAAATTAACAGTTGTAGCTTCAATATCGAGAAGCACATAACATTTTTTGCATTGAATCCTTCATATTACTCAAAAGGAAGGTTTTACTACAAATGTGTAGGTTAAGTGACATTAAAGGCACATAAAAGGAGATGAGTACAAATAAATTACTGGAAAAATATATGGAGTTATTTTATTATGTTCATAAAAGTCATGAGAATTAATTTACAAACGCATTGAGACTCTATCTAATAGAATCCTTTAACATAAGTTATTTTGTGCTTGAAATATAGTTGTCTCCAATTCAATCATGTTTATCAACAACCTGTTAGTTTACATATTCAAAATAACAAATTCTGATTGGTCAGATCAAAAATTTGCGTATCAACTGTCAATATCAGAGGTGAAGAACCACACAATCTAAATTATCAAAATTGCTAATCTGGATAATTTCTCATTGGCTTTCAGGTTTAAGTTGTGCTGTTGTGTTTTTTTGGTGATAACTATTTGAATCTGATCAAAAGTTTATAAAATAATAAAAGCTAGATATAGCATTAATCTCCTTTTATGTGCCTTTCAGCTTTCAAACTACCCAATTACCCTTTGCAAAAATATATTTTTGTTTCACAACTATACATACTGCACTACAGACAAATATTGTTAGAAAAGGAAAAGATACAGGTCTTGATGAACATCAGTTCTCCTTGGTCCAAAAAACATTAAACACCCAAAGAAAAATCTTTCAATTCTATCTTAGTTTAAACTATCACTTTATACTCTTACAATTTGGGCAGTATCAAAATTTGCTTTGTAATTTAGGAAAGCAGAAAGAACAATCAGCTTATGTGTCAGGCTTATTTACCCATTGTAATAAGTCTTTTTGTTCCTAATTGAAAACAAATACTCACTCCCTCAAAAGAGACAAACATTTAAACCCATGTCAGAGATATTCTAAAAGAAAATGATAAGTCAAACAAATGGTGGAATCAAATGAAAGTTACATTTGAATAATGTGATATGAACAATTTTCAAGTTGTCAGCTGCAGGTCATATTCTTGCTGTTTTACAGTGAATTTTACATTGCTTTCAACCATTTCTAGTTACTAATATGGTTTTGTTCGTAACATATCTGAACAAGGCTTGGAAACTACTAGAAAGTATTGCCTTATTTCATTAAGCATTCTTTGATGATTAACAGTCAACTCATTTCCACATAAGGACAAGTCATCAATGAGTTCATATCTTAATGTGAAATAAACTGGCATTGATTCTTCAAACCCTAAAATTGATTTCACTTATATCTATTTTCACCTTTTGAATATTCAAAATGTACAAGAAATGATGAGTCAAATAGTAAGATTTCCATATGTAATACAGTCTTGATTATTAAAAGACTCTTTCAACGAAATTGCCTGAAGAGAAATAAAGAATTAATAAGAGAGACTATGAAATTTTTATTTTCTGTTTTGTGTCGCACCCAGTGTGTTTAAATGACCATTGAATTCCCAATAAATCCAAATCATATTCCCCACAGAAATTGGATATCACAGATCACTTCCAATTTCATCCTTCCATAAAACCACCCCCTGTATAAATGAGGGATTCTTTATTACATCTAAAGAACCCTTCATGTGATTAACCATCATACAAACTCTTTACTGAATTGAGGCGTTCATAACACATTACCATCTGACGCCACAATTTTGCGTCTTGCAGAACACCACTTTCAAACAGCATTGTGGAAAAAGGAGAAATTGCTTGTTACGCACACTTATTGGCAGTCAAGTCGTTCATTTCTTAATAAAGGGTAGAAGCTTCTGTAAGGATTCCTTTTTAAAATTCCTTTTTAAACTATTAAAGCTGTTAATAGCCATCTCTGGACAATTCCCAATTTCTACACAAGAGCTATATCAGCTTGTTTAGACCTCTAACAGCTCATTAAGACCTTATTTAACCAAACTATCCAAATGATGCAGATGTCAAGTTTAACCCTTAGAATGCTGCGTAATTTTCTTCATGTTTATACAAACATGCTGGATCCAGGCCAGCAAGCGGCTGGCCTCTGATCTAACCTGTTGCTACTCTGAGTATCTATCCTCATCAAAAATGAGCAGAAATTTAAGGTTTTGGAAAGCAGATGACACAAAAATAAATACATTTTTCATATTCCCTTGGGATTAAATTCTAAACAAAGCTAATTATTAGCAATTTCTTCTTTGGAGATATTGGTTTCTGATCTTAATGACAAAGAAGATGTAATTTTGAATGGTTTGTGTTTATCTTGTTTTGTTGACATGTAGTTTTATGCCTTTTCAACAATATCTCAATTACGTAATAAAGTTCTCGGACTGCCATCTTCACCACTGAGTCACAAATGGTCTACTGGACCCTTGAATGGTTCATAATTATCAACCCCTGTTGCTTTTAACCCTTAACCAAACGACATTTGACCCGAGTTTGTTGCAGACGACTTTGGAAAACATTGTGGGGAAAGGGGAAATTGCTCTTAACAAGCAATTTCTCCTTTTCCCACCATGTTTTCTGCCCTATCAGCAGATTAATCTGATTCCATTACATTTTGACATGTCATCTGTAAACTCTTTCAATTTGGGACATTTGAAAGTTTGGCATTTGGTAAAGGGTTAAAGAGACAGTTGCACAAAATCCAAGATGATTCGTCTCATGGAGAAACAGACAAGGTAGAAACTTTTCATCAATCATTTACCAAACATAACACACTCAGCTATAAATAATCATCTAATCATCATATTTCTACCAATGCACATTATCTTTCTTTCTCAACACAGGCTTTAGCTTGATTTCAGCATTAATTCAACATAGACAAGTGCACAAGAGATCACTTCAAAAGTGTTGTAGATTTACCATGTCCCCTGAATACACATATATGTGCCGTTGAATATAGCTCTTTGTATATTGATGTTAATGAGTTTTTAACGAGAAATAGTATTGGTGCCGTGCACTGAATTTCAACCAGTAAGATTCAACATTCAACATGTAAACCATTAAAACGTCATGTTTGGTTTTGTGACTGTTTAAATTTTGAAAGAAGCATAAAATGAAGATCATAGTGGTGTAGAGGTAGAGCATCTGCCTCTTGTACCGAGAGTCTTTGGTTCAAATCCTCGTTAGGTGAGGTGAACATTTCTGGACTAAACCACAAATCGGCATGAGTACTGGTTCAGTATCCAGGAAGCAGTCATCATGAGTTACTTTGAAAAAGCTTGAAGCCTCCTTCACATTTGCTGTAAAACAATAGGTAAATAAAGAACAAACTGCCCTTATTGTGTACAATAGATTAGAGAAACGGCTTAAACAGTAAGGAGAAATTACAAAAGAGAAGAGAACCTTAAAAAGTACAACTCCATCACCTAATTTCCTTGGCCATGGAGGCCCCTTTTTTATACTTTGAGGTAAGAAATGACAGCACATGATTAATCTTGTCATTCCCTTAAATTGATATTTGTTGTTGGTCCAATCGAAAGCAATAGCAGATGACATTGATGGAGATATAAAGCAACATTTCTTTTTAAATTTCAAGTAGAAATCATTGTGACAAAAGGAAACATTGCTTGTAACAAAAAGTATCTCTTTTTGTTACAATGCTTTCTTAATGCGACCAACTCACAGATTGAGATTTTAATTTTTTTTTAAAAAAATTGTCTTCTACATTTAAAATGACATCACAGAAACCAGATAATTGATAAAATTCTTATATTCTTTCATGACCATCCTGCAGAGGAGATATTGCACATTTATGCTGAAGATATTGTTAACCCATTAATGCTGGATACTTTTTCTGAAAATAGATTTTTGCCTTGTCTCAGTGCTTTCCAAAACCTTAAATATCTGCTTAATTTTGTTGACGAAAAATATTCAGAGTAGAAAACAGGTTAGATCGCAGGCCAGCCGCCAATTTACTTGGCGGCTGGACTGGATCTAACCTATTTGCATAAGCATGAAGTCGGTTCCAGCAGTGTTAGGGTTAACTGTTATAACATTTTATTTGTTATCAATGATGTTTTTAATTCAATCCTGCGAAATAATTGAAATGGGTAAGAATGGCTTGGACCCATGAAATGAAAAATCATGTGTCACTAGCAAGTTGCACTTGAGAGTAAACCATTACTATTCATAAACTTCAATTGATTTTCAGTCAATTTAGGACGGAAGACCTTAAAGCTCATTTCAAAATTATTAGATGAAAACACAGGTTTCAACATTTTTAAAATGTAGATATTGCATTTGTTCATCCTTCTTATGATGAGAATTATTTAAATCATCTTTTCTTAACATTTGTTATTCACACAACACAGTCAGTGAAATAGTCCTTTTAAGTCTTCTGCAGCACAGATTCTTTAACCCATTACCAAACAGTAACGACATTTGATCACTTTGTTGCAGACGACTCTTGACAACATTGTGTGAAAAGGAGGAATTGCTCTTAATGAGCAATTTCTCCTTTCCCCACAATGTTTTCATCCCTATCAGATGATTATTTGCAATTTCATCACATTTTGAAATGTTGTCTGCAAACTCTCTGACAGTCGAAAATTTGGCGTTTGATAAAGGGTTAAAGTCAGTAATGATTGAGTAAAGTAAAGGTTTTCAATAATGGAAGGGATATTCATCTTATAGGATAGAATATCTTATTGGTTGACTTGCTTTTAACTCTTTACACCCTGCAGACAACATTTCTTTTTTATTGCAGGAAGGCTAAAATGATTAAACCAATCACATGCTAGTATTAACATATAAATTAATTAATTGCTGTTGTAATATGTGAATAAATTCAAAATAAGCAGTGTGGCAAAAGTATAAATTGCTTGTGACAAGCAATTTCTCCTTTTGCCACAATGTTTTTTTAAAAGTTGTCTGCCCACAAGATGCAAACATGTGGCGTTCGGTGGTAATCTGTTAATCCAACAATAATGTCAATCTACATTAAGTGCTGAATAAACAATAATTTATACTCTTAAAATGGATTTATTTACAAACATCATTAATTTCAGTGCTAAATAAGTCAACTTCTTTTAAAACGTATATATATTCATACACTAATGTCACAAGCAATATAATGAATGCATTGTTGATTGAATTTTATTAAATCATTGTGACCAAGAGAATGAATTATAATTGCCTATGTTTTCTAATGATCCTTAGTTTTAATGTCACAAGAGGTCACCAAATTTTCTGTAAAAAGGAAAGTGATTAGGTCTGCAGTAAAGCTTTTATAAATTTGAAAAGAATTTATAAATTTTTAGAGATATCCCACCTTTCACCGTATTTCTTGTTCTCCAATACCTGTTTGGCGACCGTAAATAGAGTCATCTTGTTGATGGGGCGCAATCGCTTGAAGGACCCAGAATCCTGCCTTTCAAGTCTTGGGTGTGTATCCATAGAAACGATTTTCACTGATTCTGACATTTTTTTTTTAAAGTTTGTTCATTTACTTTCATCAAAAACTCTTATTTCCAGCGCAATTTTCTTTCACAAGTCTGTCATGTACTTTTCCACTAACTTGAATCAACACACATTTTGCTCCAAAGCTACATTAAATAATCACTTCTGATAATCTGAACAATGACAAAACCCAAAAAAAACAATGCTTTCTGTAAGAATGCAGCAACTACAGAAACACAAAAAGGACATTCCTTAAAACACCTGCGATCCTGGAATACCATTGGAGGAGTCCTCATTGAATTTAACAGAAGTCAATAATTTCTTCCATGTCCTCCTTTTCGATTTGGAACAATTCCTATTCATGAAAAAAATAAATTCACCTTTATGAACTAGTTAAACACTTGCTCACACTTCTTAAGTAATACAATAAATAAATGATTCCTTTCTGTCTGGGTATTTCCACCTTATGTTTATCAGTTACTGCTACAACCATGTTTTTTTATTCAATCTGATCACTTACGCCATTTCTTATAAACCCTCTGCAGTGTCAAAATTTCTCCATGCTTTTCATTTACTATTCAACCTTCCTCCATAAAGACATTTTCAAAATGTCCATATTGAAAAAAACAGTGTGAGAAAAATACATTGTATTTGTGAAGTTGGATAGAAACCAATGTGATAAAAAGGTAATTTGCTAAATAGGAGCAACTAATGCTTTAATCACTATGGTTTTAACTAAGTGTTAAACAATATCTCGTAACCAGTAAGTCCATTTCTTGTAGGAATTCTGTAAATTGTTTCAATTGGACTATTCTAACACATTCACACAATAGAGGATTCAGAGATGAAATAACCTTAGAAAGCAAATTTTCATCTCGACCACTGCATTCCACTTATTTCTTAAACCTTAGACTACTGGGTAATTTTCTAAAAATAGATTTTTGTGTCATTTGCATTCCAATCATAAAAGCTTAAGTATCTGATTAATTTGACGAGGAAAGATACTCAGAGTAGCAAAAAGGTTAGATCACAGGCCATACGCAAATTTACTTTGATTAAACCTCTGGTCTCAAACAATTCTTATTCCAAATATTTAACGAGAAAAAATTCACAACAATCAAATACTGTCTTCTTCATGATATTTGTTATCATTCGTGCGTACTAGACACACCCATATGAGATAGTGTATAAGTAGGTTATGCTTGTATATCAGGAGTGTCAGATGTTCAGCAAGATATCCCATGTTCCTATCTTAACAAATCACAATTGTAAAACCTTAAGATAATTTTAATAGGAGAAAACAATCCTTAAATATTGTGAATCAAACAAGGGATGCGAAGAAAAGTCTAACCATTACCACATTTTACATTATCGGAGTAAAACAGCACTTTTTGTCACCATTTGATTTTAACAATTGCTATAATAGCCTGATCAACTCAAACCCTCAGAATCAACTTCATGCTAATACAAACAGGTTGGATCCAGGCCAGCCGCCAAATAAATTGGCCGCTGGCCTGTGATCTGACCTAATTGCTACTCTGCATATCTTTCCTCATCAAAATTAAGCTGATATTTTAGGTTTTGGAGAGCAGATGACACAAAATTCTTTTTTTTTTTTTTTAAATTACCCAGCATTTTAATTAAAAGTTATATGCACTAAAACACAGTCGTACACACAATGATGAGGTATGGGGTTAAAACATTTCATGTTAGCCATATTTGTTAGATCACAAAATTGCTGTATAAATAGTCCTGTTCAATTAATCAAACCATAAAGTAGGGTTTGAAAGTTTGTTCTGGGATTTTAACAATACTTCAATCCAAGTGGCTCAACTTTCACTCTGTGAAGCATTGTTTACCACAAGTACCCAGCTTTCTCCCTCCTTTCCACCCATTCAGAACAAATTTATGTCTAAACTTTAATTTCACAGGAAAGACTTGCTGCCTATGAAATGCTGTGAAGTAGCAGATAAAAGAGGTTGTCCAAAATTTGAAATAAATCAGGTATAGCTTATCTACAGTGTTGATAAACATTCAAAGTAGGTTCGTGTTTTGTTATTTATGCAATATAAATTTTCAAATCTAAATCTAACTTCCACTAAGTCAATTTAGTTTAGAAGTAAATGGGCACAAAAAATGTCACAGGTTATCTTTTTTGTCAATTTTGAATGTTGTTGTGTGTGTTTAAATAGCAAGAAATTATAGAGTAATTTGGTTCTTACATTGCTCGAGGAACTTGTCAGTTATTTAATGTTTCTTGCGGATGATAGATAGAGAAAGACTAAGTCTTTCAATTTGGAAGAGAAACAAACTTCATTATGGGGGAATGGATAAGAGGTTGAGATGATGATACTTTGGAGAGTTTAAAGCTGACATAAAAACATAAAAGGGCAACAATCAGGAAAAGGCTTCACATAACAATCATATTTGCCAAATATCTATAACCACCGAATTATTAAAGAATCTATTCAAAAGCCATCTTTACATTAAAGAATCAATTTAAAAGCCATCTGTTTCTCTAAGAATCAATTCAAAAGCCACATATTTATCAAAGAATCAATTCAAAAGCCATCTTTACATTAAAGAATCAATTTAAAAGCCATCTGTTTCTCTAAGAATCAATTCAAAAGCCACATATTTATCAAAGAATCAATTCAAAAGCCATCTTTACATTAAAGAATCAATTTAAAAGCCATCTGTTTCTCTAAGAATCAATTCAAAAGCCACATATTTATCAATGAATCAATTCAAAAGCCATCTTTACATTAAAGAATTAATTCGAAAGCTATCTGTTTCTCAAAGAAGCAATTCAAAAGCCACCTATCTATCAACAAATCAATTCAAAATCAATTTAAATTTTTCTACAGAAGATAACAACAACATGGCTAGTAGAATGTTGCAAAAAAAATAATCCAATCAACTTTAGTTTTGAATTTAATAAGCCCATAATGTACTTCCTTTCAAATTACTTATGTACACTTTCACATAATCACGATATACAAATGTATCCATTTCCAATTCCATCCTATAAATGAAATGAAATATCCCACAATCCTTTTGGGATTTCATTCGAAAGCTCCAAATCAAAAAGATCGGCACAATAATCTACTCAGATTAGCAAACAGGTTAGATCACAGGCCAGCCACCAATTTACTTAGCAGCTGGCCTGTAATCTAACCTGTTTGCATAAGCATGAAGTTGGTTCCAGCCCTATAAGGGCTAATGCGTCTGCTGCAAGGTATTTGGTAAAGGGAGAGGGTGAAATCATCATAATTATAGATTCACTGACCAGGTGGGGTGAACTTAATGAAATTGATATTCCTGCTGATGGTGTTCAATACAATGTGAACAATACAAATACATGTGCGTAGCAACCAACACAAACTTGTGTCTGTAGGTGCATAGCAACCAATGTAAACCTTTTCTTTCTTTATTAATTTATTAATTTATTTAATTGTTTTACATTAAATGTGAAAGTAGCTTGAAGCTTGTTCAGAGTCAATCTTGATGACTGCTTCCTGGATACTTAATAAACCAGTACTCTTAGTGGTATAAAGCAACCAATAAATTAACTTTCTTCATTCTGCCCTGATACACACATTTTTGGTTCGTTTTCACTTCAATGTTAGATCAAACCGATTCCTCCATATTTATGCACCAAGATACGCTTCTCACAGAACGATAAAGCATGAAGGGGATTAAAGGAGAAATGACTCATAATGGGCAGTTACCCTTTGAGCTTTAATGATTTCTTACCTATATAACAAATGAGGTGTGGATTTTCTTCATACTTGATAATCCTTGTTTGAAATTGGCTTATGAAACTGAATAATTCCAGCCCCGAACAATGTATTCTTTTTTTTTTTTTATATAGGTTTTACATCACATCAACATTATTTCAGTTATGTAGCGATGCCCGACTACTAATGATGGAGGAAGACCTCATACTCAACTGCCCATAAGGGCTGGTCAAGACGGGTAGAACCAGCGGCATTCCGTAAGTCAGTCGGGAGACGAACAATGTATACTGAGGACAACCAAGTAGTCGTACCATGGGTATTCTACCTTAAATATACCTTGATTGTGACCAATATTACAATTCAGTACAGTCAGTGGTGAGTTCTTCACATAACTATTGCAGTAGACACTTCATAACCAAGGGTTCAATGCCAGACTAAAGTAAGTGCTTCACGTTCGTGAAACACTTACTTTAGTCTTGCATTGAACCTGTAGTATAACGCTCTCTATTGAGTCAACTACTTTACTGGAAGAAGAAGAACCCTCGATATATCATGAAGTAAAATCCTCTTATTGGACTTTGTGACCTGAGTCCAATTAAATAGCAGCAGCTTATGACAGTTATAAAATTTATAAAAAAAGATCTGTTTGCTTTATGATACATGCTGGACAACGCTGTGACAAAAAGAGAATTTACTTGTGATGAGCAATTTCTTATTTCATCACAATTACTTATGGAGGTGTCTGGGACAAGTGCATTGTAATGTGGGGGAGATGGGGCATAAACAATCAATACAACAATAATGGAACCCAGGTCAACTTCAAAGATTGTTGATCTAAGCTTTAACCCTTAGAATGCTGGGTAATTTTCAAAAAATAGATTTTTGTGTCGTCTGCTTTCCAAAACCTTAAATATCTTTCTTAAATTTGACAATGAAAAGATACTCAGAGTAGCAAACAGGTTAGATCACAGGCCAGATCACAGGCCAGTCACCAATTTCCTTGGTGGCTTGCCTGGATTTAACCTGTTTGCATAAGCATGGAGTCAGTTCCAGCGCTATATTAGGGTTAAAGGGACTAACTGAGAGATATGTGTTCTGGGAGTCATAAGTGCTAAAAAATTTATGTTTACAATCACTGTCATTAAAACAGTGAATAGAGCCTTTACGCCCAACAGCACTTCTATGTGATAGCCAGATTATAACTAAACTGAGGAAATCATTTTTGGCGCATCATGCTAGTGTCACATGAAAAGAGCATTTAAACATTTCCAAAAGACCCACATGACAATGGTATCTAAAAATACCACTTCTTTTTCTAAGTGTAGGCCATTTTTAATGAAAAACCTGTTTAAACAAATTGCAATATCTGCAATAAAATTGTTCTATATTTACTCTATACGGTTATAAACGGGGAAGGAAAGCTGTCAATAATCTAGTCTTATGTCACTTTGGTAATCTGTATTGTTCTTTTTACCCATAGAAGACAATTAATTTTAAAAAGTTAAAATTAAAATCTCAATCTGTGAGATAGTCCTTTAAACCCATTACAAAACAATAACAACAATTGGCAAGATTGTGTGTTGCATACAACTCTGGAAAATATTGTGGGAAAAAGAGAAATTGCTTGTGACCAGCAATTTTTCCCTTTTCCCACAATGTTTTCTGCCCTATCAGAAGATTATTTTTCAATTTCATCATATTTCAAAATGTCGTCTGCAAACTCTTTCAATTTGGGATAGTCTAAAATTTGCCGTTTGGTAAAGGGTTAATGACCCAATACTCAGAACAGCCAGTAATGTAAACTGGTGGAGTAAAATGATGGAGTCAATAGATGGCTGCCAATTGTTTTCATTGAGAGACAATCACCACATTCCTCCATTGGGAATTCTACAATCTATCTCTGGTGAATGACTTACTATAGTCTTGTATTGAACCCTTGCACTGATGTCACCAATCGGTTTCCATTTGGATAAGTCACATGATCTCATATGTTGAGGGTTCTGTGCAAAACTATACAAAGTCCTTCACAAACATTAAACACTTACTATAAATCTTGCACTGAACCCTCAAAATGCATTCATTTTAGTGCAAGACAAAAGTAAGTCCTTCACAAACATGAAACACTTACCGGTACTATAAATCTTGCACTGAACCCTCAAAATGCATTCATTTCAGTGCAAGACAAGAGTAAGTCCTTCACAAACATGAAACACTTACTATAAATCTTGCACTGAACCCTCAAAATGCATTCATTTTAGTGCAAGACAAAAGTAAGTCCTTCACAAACATGAAACACTTTCTATAAATCTTGCACTGAACCCTCAAAATGCATTCATTTTAGTGCAAGACAAAAGTAAGTCCTTCACAAACATGAAACACTTACCGGTACTATAAATCTTGCACTGAACCCTCAAAATGCATTCATTTCAGTGCAAGACAAGAGTAAGTCCTTCACAAACATGAAACACTTACTATAAATCTTGCACTGAACCCACAAAATGCATTCATTTCAGTGCAAGACAAAAGTAAGTCCTTCACAAACATTAAACACTTACTATAAATCTTGCACTGAACCCTCAAAATGCATTCCTTTCAGTGCAAGACAAAAGTAAGTCCTTCACAAACATGAAACACTTTCTATAAATCTTGCACTGAACCCTCAAAATGCATTCATTTCAGTGCAAGACAAAAGTAAGTCCTTCACAAACATGAAACACTTACTATAAATCTTGCACTGAACCCTCAAAATGCATTCATTTCAGTGCAAGACAAGAGTAAGTCCTTCACAAACATGAAACACTTACTATAAATCTTGCACTGAACCCTCAAAATGCATTCATTTCAGTGCAAGACAAAGTAAGTCCTTCACAAACATGAAACACTTACTATAAATCTTGCACTGAACCCTCAAAATGCATTCATTTCAGTGCAAGACAAGAGTAAGTCCTTCACAAACATTAAACACTTAGTATAAATCTTGCACTGAACCCTAAAAATGCATTCATTTCAGTGCAAGACAAGAGTAAGTCCTTCACAAACATGAAACACTTACTATAAATCTTGCACTGAACCCACAAAATGCATTCATTTCAGTGCAAGACAAAAGTAAGTCCTTCACAAACATTAAACACTTACTATAAATCTTGCACTGAACCCTCAAAATGCATTCATTTCAGTGCAAGACAAAAGTAAGTCCTTCACAAACATGAAACACTTTCTATAAATCTTGCACTGAACCCTCAAAATGCATTCATTTCTGTGCAAGACAAAAGTAAGTCCTTCACAAACATGAAACACTTACTATAAATCTTGCACTGAACCCTCAAAATGCATTCATTTTAGTGCAAGACAAAAGTAAGTCCTTCACAAACATGAAACACTTACCGGTACTATAAATCTTGCACTGAACCCTCAAAATGCATTCATTTCAGTGCAAGACAAGAGTAAGTCCTTCACAAACATGAAACACTTACTATAAATCTTGCACTGAACCCTCAAAATGCATTCATTTTAGTGCAAGACAAAAGTAAGTCCTTCACAAACATGAAACACTTTCTATAAATCTTGCACTGAACCCTCAAAATGCATTCATTTTAGTGCAAGACAAAAGTAAGTCCTTCACAAACATGAAACACTTACCGGTACTATAAATCTTGCACTGAACCCTCAAAATGCATTCATTTCAGTGCAAGACAAGAGTAAGTCCTTCACAAACATGAAACACTTACTATAAATCTTGCACTGAACCCACAAAATGCATTCATTTCAGTGCAAGACAAAAGTAAGTCCTTCACAAACATTAAACACTTACTATAAATCTTGCACTGAACCCTCAAAATGCATTCCTTTCAGTGCAAGACAAAAGTAAGTCCTTCACAAACATGAAACACTTTCTATAAATCTTGCACTGAACCCTCAAAATGCATTCATTTCAGTGCAAGACAAAAGTAAGTCCTTCACAAACATGAAACACTTACTATAAATCTTGCACTGAACCCTCAAAATGCATTCATTTCAGTGCAAGACAAGAGTAAGTCCTTCACAAACATGAAACACTTACTATAAATCTTGCACTGAACCCTCAAAATGCATTCATTTCAGTGCAAGACAAAAGTAAGTCCTTCACAAACATGAAACACTTACTATAAATCTTGCACTGAACCCTCAAAATGCATTCATTTCAGTGCAAGACAAGAGTAAGTCCTTCACAAACATTAAACACTTAGTATAAATCTTGCACTGAACCCTAAAAATGCATTCATTTCAGTGCAAGACAAGAGTAAGTCCTTCACAAACATGAAACACTTACTATAAATCTTGCACTGAACCCACAAAATGCATTCATTTCAGTGCAAGACAAAAGTAAGTCCTTCACAAACATTAAACACTTACTATAAATCTTGCACTGAACCCTCAAAATGCATTCATTTCAGTGCAAGACAAAAGTAAGTCCTTCACAAACATGAAACACTTTCTATAAATCTTGCACTGAACCCTCAAAATGCATTCATTTCTGTGCAAGACAAAAGTAAGTCCTTCACAAACATGAAACACTTACTATAAATCTTGCACTGAACCCTCAAAATGCATTCATTTTAGTGCAAGACAAAAGTAAGTCCTTCACAAACATGAAACACTTTACTATAAATCTTGCACTGAACCCTCAAAATGCATTCATTTCAGTGCAAGACAAGAGTAAGTCCTTCACAAACATGAAACACTTCTATAAATCTTGCACTGAACCCTCAAAATGCATTCATTTCAGTGCAAGACAAGAGTAAGTCCTTCACAAACATGAAACACTTTCTATAAATCTTGCACTGAACCCTCAAAATGCATTCATTTTAGTGCAAGACAAAAGTAAGTCCTTCACAAACATGAAACACTTTCTATAAATCTTGCACTGAACCCTCAAAATGCATTCATTTCAGTGCAAGACAAGAGTAAGTCCTTCACAAACATGAAACACTTTCTATAAATCTTGCACTGAACCCTCAAAATGCATTCATTTTAGTGCAAGACAAAAGTAAGTCCTTCACAAACATGAAACACTTTCTATAAATCTTGCACTGAACCCTCAAAATGCATTCATTTCAGTGCAAGACAAGAGTAAGTCCTTCACAAACATGAAACACTTTCTATAAATCTTGCACTGAACCCTCAAAATGCATTCATTTCAGTGCAAGACAAGAGTAAGTCCTTCACAAACATGAAACTTTCTATAAATCTTGCACTGAACCCTCAAAATGCATTCATTTCAGTGCAAGACAAGAGTAAGTCCTTCACAAACATGAAACACTTTCTATAAATCTTGCACTGAACCCTCAAAATGCATTCATTTCAGTGCAAGACAAAAGTAAGTCCTTCACAAACATGAAACACTTTCTATAAATCTTGCACTGAACCCTCAAAATGCATTCATTTTAGTGCAAGACAAAAGTAAGTCCTTCACAATGAGAAACACTTTCTATAAATCTTGCACTGAACCCTCAAAATGCATTCATTTCAGTGCAAGACAAAAGTAAGTCCTTCACAAACATGAAACACTTTCTATAAATCTTGCACTGAACCCTCAAAATGTATTCATTTTAGTGCAAGACAAAAGTAAGTCCTTCACAATGAGAAACACTTACTATAAATCTTGCACTGAACCCTCAAAATGCATTCATTTCAGTGCAAGACAAGAGTAAGTCCTTCACAAACATGAAACACTTTCTATAAATCTTGCACTGAACCCTCAAAATGCATTCATTTCAGTGCAAGACAAAAGTAAGTCCTTCACAATGAGAAACACTTTCTATAAATCTTGCACTGAACCCTCAAAATGCATTCATTTCAGTGCAAGACAAAAGTAAGTCCTTCACAAACATGAAACACTTTCTATAAATCTTGCACTGAACCCTCAAAATGTATTCATTTTAGTGCAAGACAAAAGTAAGTCCTTCACAATGAGAAACACTTACTATAAATCTTGCACTGAACCCTCAAAATGTATTCATTTTAGTGCAAGACAAAAGTAAGTCCTTCACAAACATGAAACACTTTCTATAAATCTTGCACTGAACCCTCAAAATGTATTCATTTTAGTGCAAGACAAAAGTAAGTCCTTCACAATGAGAAACACTTACTATAAATCTTGCACTGAACCCTCAAAATGCATTCATTTCAGTGCAAGACAAGAGTAAGTCCTTCACAAACATGAAACACTTTCTATAAATCTTGCACTGAACCCTCAAAATGCATTCATTTCAGTGCAAGACAAAAGTAAGTCCTTCACAAACATGAAACACTTTCTATAAATCTTGCACTGAACCCTCAAAATGCATTCATTTCAGTGCAAGACAAGAGTAAGTCCTTCACAAACATGAAACACTTACTATAAATCTTGCACTGAACCCTCAAAATGCATTCATTTCAGTGCAAGACAAGAGTAAGTCCTTCACAATGAGAAACACTTACTATAAATCTTGCACTGAACCCTCAAAATGCATTTATGCTTATTGAGGTTTCAGTGGCAATAGTAAGTCCTTTATAAAGGTAAATGACTTACTATAGTCTTGCACAGAACCCTCAATAGGCATGCATATCGGGATTTCAGTGCAAGACTGTATTTAGTTCTTCACAAATATGAAGCACTTACTAATTAATTATTCAATGAATATGCATGCATATTTAGGTTTCAATGCAAGACTGCAGTAAGTCCTGCATAAATGTGAAGCACTTGCTCTATAGTCTTGCACAGAACCCTCAATATGCATGCATATTCACTGAACCCTCAACGTAGGATTAGATAATGTTGACCCCACTTTTAGATAAGGACAAGGACTTATTTTAGACAAGTAATTGCTTTAATTTGCACCTGAACTCTTGATATGCTATTTATTTGTAAATGGTTCAGCATTGAACATTTCTACCAAGTTGCTATAAACAGTGACACAAAAACTGCAAATTGCTTTATTCAAAATAAGACACATTGGTTGCAAATCTTTGGTAATTACTCTCAAGTTTAAAAAAATGTGTGATAAACTTCAAACTTGGTATACCTACAAGGCATCAATAAATAACCCAAAAATCTTAATCTGGTATGTTACAACAATTCAGCTGTCAACATCAAAGAATTAAAATATCAGAAATCAAAGCTATGAATATTGTTAAAAATGTGGATTTACTTGCTTAAGAAAGATTGTTTTTCAAAGCAGTCTGCTATAAACAGCATTGGATCTATATTGCATACCGTTTTACACTTTTATTACAGTATTTCAGTAATATTGCAGCAACAATGGTATATTTATCATCATTATTTGACTATATTCACTTAAAATTGCTTCCTTTTTGTTAAGCATGAACATAAATGAATGAAAATGAATGAAGTCACAATGATTTGACAAAATATGTGATGGGATATCTGATAGGTCTCACACTAAAATCCCAGTTTTCTAAATCAGACTTGTTTGGGACTATCAAGGCTCAGCTTGCAGGTAAAGGGCGGATAATGCCTCCCCTACTACAATCTGCACCCCACAATCCCTACCCTCTCCAAACATTTCTCGGTCTCTTGTACCGAGGGTTCCGGGTTCGAATCCTCGTTATGTGAGTGAAAATTACCGGGTGAGTACTGGTGTAGTATCCGTAAAGGAGTCATGGAGAGTGAATTTGATAAGCTTCAAGCTTCCGTAACAATTGATGTAAAATAAAAAAGTTTAAACTTAACATTTCTTGAAATAAAAAGAAAACACCATCCATACATATCAATAGGACACAAATAATTAACATTTTAGGTTCATATTAAACAAAGAGGGAACCAACACCCAACTGAGGAAACGCACCCCTGTCAATGTGAGTGTGAATCTTTAACAAAATTAAAGATTCCTTTTAGTCTTGCACTAAGGCTTTGAAATCCTTTCAAGTTTATCTCACATAAAATGATAAATTCCTATGAGAGGATTATCTACTGAATTAAATACCAGAAAAACTACTTATATTAATGGCTTCCTTTAGTCATGAGTGATATTTGACAACTATTAAGTACGCACATCATTTAGGCACTTTACCCAAAACTCAAGAAAGCATTATGACACAAGAAATTGTTTTTAACCCTTTCCTTTAAACTCATTTTAACCTCTAATACAATATTTACAAACTTGACAATATTATAAAAGATGTGGATAAAAAAGTAGGCTTAAAAGGACTATCTCACAGATTTGGTTTTTAACTTAAATTTTAAAATAACCCGTCTTCTACCGTTAAACTGACATAGATTTCTAAAGTAAAATGTGACTAGATTATTGACAGCTTTCCATCCTTGCTTATAGCCATACAGAAAAGATATAGCTCATTTTGTATTGAAGATATTGCAAAATGTTAAAACGGGTTTATTTCATAAACAGCAAGTTGAACTTAGAATATGAGGTGCTATTTTGATACATGTATACTATTTTATTGAGGGTCTTCCGAAATGTTATAGCCCTCTTGTTACATGACAGCAGCAAGGTGCTCAAGAAAGAATTCCTGCGTTCATTTATAAACTGGTTTTTGCATAAAAGCACTGACAGGTGCAAAGGCTCAGTCTATGTTATTTTACGAAAACACAAGGTTGCAACATCTTAGAAGTAATGTAATAGAAAATGGTCTTTGGTTTAGTGACAATGATTGCTATTATTGAATTTTTACATTTATTACTTCCAGACCACAGATCTCTAAGCTAAGTCCCTTTCATTGATACATGACCTTTTAATACATGCAGTCACTTAACCTCCTGTAAGCTTGATGGTCCTTCCTTTGTCATTAAGGCTTCTTATCACATTGGTGTAGCGGCAGAGCATTGACCTCTGGAACTGAGGGTCCCAGGTATGATCACTGCTAGTGAGAAGTTGAAAATGCTGGGTCAAACACTCAAATGAATGCAAGTACTTGTCATGTAGCAAGAAAACAGTCATCAAGAGTGAATTTATCAAGCCACAAGCTTCCATTACGATCATTAAGTTTAAACCAAGATATTATCTAGGGGATATTTTGAATTTACAAAAAACGAACATAGATATAGGCAGAAAGACTTTTGGTCACTGTTAACCCTTTCCCAAACAACGCATTTTCAAATGTCCCAAATTGAAAGAGTTTGCAGATGACATTTCAAAATGTGATGAAATTAAACAATATTCTTCAGAAAGAGCATATCAAAACATTGTGGATAAAGGAAAAATTGCTCATTACGAGCAATTTCTCCTTTTGCCACTATGTTTTCTAAAATCGTCTGCAACAAAGTCGTCAAATGTCGTTATTGTTTGGGAAAGGGTTAAACACTGTAAGGATGAGTGAATATGCTCCTTTAAAGATATTAAATGATCCAAGAAAGTAAAAGAAAAGTTAAATGCTATAACAAACAAACTTCAACATAATATTTGGAGCCAAAATGGATGGACTTAAAAGGCGTCTGGGGCAAAGCTCAGAAATAATGTACAAGAGATAAATGGGGTATTTAAATAGATAGATACATAATACTTTTCTGTGGTTCTAATGGAATAAGTGACAACCAGCCAGCCTACAAAACAAATTGTTCTGTCTGTTTGTTTGGGATAAAACGCCATGTAAACAATTTTTCAGTTATGTTACTGCTTTCCTTCGTTCATAAATACTAGCTGGGACTCTCAACTGTCTTGGCAAAGGACACTCCCAAGAAAACTGGGGTAATGGTGGGGCTTGAAGCTGGGACCCCTGAGTGCAAAGGCCATAGCCGTAACCATTAGGCCATGCATGACCAACACAACAAATTTAAGACAAAGCTTTACAAAAAAACTTTTCCTGTATAGATATGTACATTTTAATACAATATAAACTTGAGATTTAACATTGTAACCTTATGTCACAGTGGCTTTCCTGGAAACCAAAAACAGAATGGTTATCTACATCTTTATAATTGTTGCTACACCTGAGATGATTAGTCATATAAAGGAGGTTCAATCAATAATATAGTAAGAGCTTCATAAATGTGAAGCTCTTACTATAGTATTGCACTGAACCCTCAAATTACATTTTTAATTAATTTCCTTGGATTTGCATTTGCAGTCCAAGATTTTAGACATTATTTTGGCAAACGAAATAAATTGATCATGACAAACAACCTTTGGACAATCCCACAAAAACCAATCTTGCTAATGAGGCTTGAACCTCGGATTGGAAGATTTCAGGTCCACTTTAACCACTTGGCCTCCCAGGATCCTATCAAGATCATAGTGTAAGGGCCAGGGTTCTTACCATTTAACCCTTTACAAATGTCAAATTTTCGACTATCCCAAATTGAAAGAGTTTGCAGATGACATTGAAAATCAACCTTCTGATAGGGCAGAAAACAGTGTGGGAAAAGGAGAAATTGCTCGTTAAGAGCAATTTCTCCTTCTCCCACAATGTTTTCCACAGTCATCTGCAACAAACTGTCAAATGGTGTTATTGTTAGGTAATGGGTTAAACAATCTTAAATCAAATTGGAGGGCCCGGGGGGGACTATAGGGTAAAGGTAAGTTCAGTCAATTCATAATGCAAACATTATTATAAAGACCATTTTGTACAGTAGTAGTTAAGGATGTAGTTCTAGGCTTCTTGACCTTCTTCAAATATTGACATGGAAGAACTCTTAGTAGTGGTTAACCCTTATAGTGCTGGAAACGACTTTATATGCAAACAGGTTGGATCACAGGCCAGCCGCCAAATAAATTGGCGGCTGGCCTGTGATCTTACCTGTTTGGTACTCTAAGAATCATTCCTCATCAAAATGAGGCAGATTTATTTAAGGTTTTGGAAAGCAGACGACACAAAAATCTACTTTAACACTCTTTACAACAATTACCCCAAACAAGTTCAGGCATGATAATTCTTTCTAGCGATGAGGGTTGTTTTCCACTGTCCCAAATTGAAAGGGGTTGCATAAGACATTTCAAAATGTGATGAAATTGGAAAATAATCTTCTGATAGGGCAGAAAACACTGTGGAAAAAGGGAAAATTGCTCATTTTCGAGCAATTTCTCCTTTTACCACAATCTTTTCTAAAGTCGTCTGCAACAAAGAGGTCAAATGTCGTTATTGTTTGGGAAAGGGTTAAACAATTACTCCCAGAGTACAAAATCGTGAGATAGTCCTTTTAAAGTCCTGTAACAGACACTAAGTGATCCTGTGACCTCTCGCTCCATGATACCCAAGTTTGATGCGTCTGCTGCATTAAGCTTTAGAAACCACTATGGTTAAAGGATGAATTACTTCTAATGAACACTTAATTCCTTTGTCATAATGGTTTCTTCCAAATATCAATTAAAATATATACATGAGTACTATTTTCTTGCTTATAGCATCAACTGGTTATGCTTTAAATTTGGACCAGCCAAATATATTACATGGGGAAATGAATGACCCAACTTCGTTAAGCATTTGCATCATGATATCAAGTAAGCAGAGAAATTAACCAATAATAATTAAAAAAAAAAAGATTCAAACGGTGCGCAACGGATCTTATTTGAAAATATGGTAAAGGAGAAATTGACTGTTATACATACAGTCTAACTTGTGTTAAGCAACCACCCTTTTAAGCACCCAACCTGTCTTAAACTACCACTACAAAAAGTCCCATTGTTAGATTTATAGTGCATATCAATTTGTGTTAAGCAGCCAACCTGTCTTAAACAGCCAATTTACTCTGTCCCATAGGCTGGCCTCTTAACACAAGTTTGACTGTATATTGAAATAGCAAAGAAACAAAATGAAAAAAAACAAACAAAAAAACATGATGAACAGTAAAAGGGATAAAAACACATTGAAATCGGTAAGACTAAAGAATAGGTAGCTCATCGTAGTGGAAGTGGAAGTGGAAGTGGAATTGAGTGAGTGGAAAATGTGAGAACTTGTTTCAAAAAAATCATTGGTATAAATACAGATATACATCATATGTAAAGGGAAGTAACTCCTACATTAGAGAACCTGTATTTTTTTGTGTAATGCCCCTCTATGAAAGGTTCATACACAGTTTTTAAAGAGACTTCCTCAGGGAATAAGATTTTAACTTTTTAAAATAAATTGTCTTCTACCTTAAAAATAACAACAAAGATTTTTAAAGTAACATAGAACTAGATTATTGACAGCTTCCAAACCCTGCTCATATCTGTACAGAAAAGATGCTCATATCTGTACAGAAAAGATAAAGATCATTAAAGTCGCAGATATTGCACTGTTTAAACAGGTTTATCTTGTAAACAACCATCTGAACAAAGAGTCAGTGGTGTTATTTTAAGGTATCATTGTTTTGTGGGTCTTTTGAACATTTACCACACATGTATATACTAATTTCTATCAAGCAAATACAGGTTGAGTGAGGTGGTTAACAGACAGCGAAAACATTAATATATTGAACGTTGCTCAATTTGATAAGGAAAAAAGACAATACATGTACTCACACTTTCCATATTGGATGCACAAATGTCCAATTCGCATTAATTGATGGAAATACAGCGTTTCGGCAACTTAAAAGTGAAGAAATTAAAAACCTTTTTTTTTGTCTAGTGACAAGGATACTAGGCAAGGATTTTGACTATCAAATTTGTTCATGTTTATTACTCCAAAAGCACAAATCTCTAAGAGTCTCTTTAAAGGCAAACCTTCAGAATATGACTTACTTCATGGTTTTTTTTTTATATATATTCAAACCATAAAGGTAACAGGATAAATAGAAAAGGTGGTTGGTGACTTTGAATGGAAAAGGTTATCCGACTTGGTTTCATATTATCTGATGAACCTTGGGCTAACCAGAAAATATTCCTACACCTTGTTTAACCCTTTTCCAAAAAATAATGACATTTAACCACTTTGTTGCAGACGACTTTAGAAAACATTGTGGGAAAAGGAAAATTTGCTCGTAACGAGCAATTTTTCCTTTTCCCACAATGTTTTCTGCCCTATCAGATAATTATTTTACAATTTCATCACATTTTAAAATATCATCTGCATACTCTTTCAATTTGGGACAGTCGAAAACTTGTTGTTTGGGAAAGGGTTGACACATTTTCAATTCAAGACACCAATCATCTATTTTCTTTTTGCAAACATCAACAGTGATATCAACACTGGATGTCAACCAACAACCCTTGTGACACAAAGTCAAGTCTACTCCCAAGTACAAGTCAAGGATTCAATCCAGGACTATAGTTAAGTTCTTTGCACATGAATCCTTGAACTATCCTTTATAATTGTATCAAATGCATCACAAGCCAAAAGCATTATTTCAAACATACATCAGTTACCATGGAAATGAAGATACCCATGCACATAACCGTTGTTCATCAAATCTTTGTGATAAAAAGAGAACTAGGTCCAGAACTAAATCACACTGTACTCAAATAACTCATTCACCAACATAGGTTAAATAGAAAGAGAACTAGGTCCAGAACTAAGTCACACTGTACTCAAATAACTCATTCACCAACATAGTTTAAATACAAGAGAACTAGGTCCAGAACTAAGTCACACTGTACTCAAATAACTCATTCACCAACATAGTTTAAATACAAGAGAACTAGGTCCAGAACTAAGTCACACTGTACTCAAATAACTCATTCACCAACATAGTTTAAATAGAAAGAGAACTAGGTCCAGAACTAAGTCACACTGTACTCAAATAACTCATTCACCAACATAGTTTAAATACAAAAGTATTTCAGAAAAGGGTTAATGAAAGTACCAACAAAACTTACCTTAGAAGACCACTGTATATAAGTGGCCATTTATACTTCAATTTTAATGATCCACTTGGTTTTTGCGTCGAATCAGTCTCCTCCATTTTCTAACTAGACTTAAACAGTTTTAATCCTTGCAAGTCGTGGGTTTTTGATGAAAGTTTAACAAATTCATTTTTTTAAGTGACTGACAGTGTACATACAGGGCTCTTCACTGGAGTGTCAGTATAATATTTCTTCTTTATCAAACATTCCTGTGTATATCCTAAACAGATTAAAAACTTACAGAAAATAATTTAAGAAAAAAAAGAGAAGGAAACCTTACATTAAATAGGTTAAGCAAAGCCATTTGAAAAATGAGAAAAAATGCTCAAACAAACGCCATTTATTTTTCTGCTCATGATGGAACCTTGTAAACCATAAACCATCACATTAACACATTTGGTGTGGAAACCTTTAAAAAACAACTGATATAGAATTCTTGTATTTAACAAGTTATCCTTCTGTCACAATGGTTCCTAACTAATATCATAAAGGAAATGTTGGTTTTTCATGTAATGTTTTTATGTTTATTGTTGCTTTCAGTTTTGACCAATCACAAATCTCCATATTGAGGAATGAGTTAAAGAAAAATTGAATTGGAGAAAGCCCTAACATTGACATAAACTAGTAACATCATGCATCTCTTAACCTTTTCCCAAACAACAAATTTTTGACTGTCCCAAATTGAAAGAGTTTGCAGATGACATTTCAAAATGGGATGAAATTGGAAAATATTCTTTAGATAGAGCAGAAAACCTTGTGGGAAAATGAAAAATTGCTCGTTACGAGCAATTTCTCCTTTTCCCACAATGTTTTCTAAAGTTGTCTGCAACAAAGTAGTCAAATGTCGTTATTGTTTGGGAAGGGGATAACCTAGCCAAACTATAAAGTAAGAGTATCTTCAATGTATGAACTGAATTGAAAGCAATGTGACAAAAGAAGAGGAAGTTCCTCATGTGAGACATTTGTACGATGGGAGTGTTTTCATTTGCTTGTCTACCACATTTATATATCAATTACCTCTAATCGTCATAAACATCTTTATCAGATTAATTGTGCTTCAACTTTAGCATGATGATCAAACTGTAGTGAATGTACCTAAACCACACTAATCTTCATAAGCAAGAACCTCGGTGAAATGCATTTATAAACCATCAAAACAGACTGTATTTCCAGTTGTTTAAAATGTCTTTTAACTATTTTGAAAGTATTTAAGCACCAACACGAAATTCAAATCCTCATAAACTTTTGAAACTGTAAAAACCACCTCTAATGCCCATAGAATCATCGCACACTGGCCTCTCTCAATTGCTATAATGAGTTGTTATGGGAAGCCAAATAAGTGTTTGTCTGCTATTGAGGGGATTGTTGAAACAAGCCCGTCATCCAACACTCAACTCAGTCCAATAGGTAATTCTATCAGAATCACGCCAAGGGTTACGTACAAGAAATTAAGAATACTTCACACATGTGAAATGACTTACCATTGTTTTGCACAAGGTTTATCCCTTATAGAGCTGGAACCAACTTCATGCTAATTCAAGATACTCAGAGTAGCAAACAGGTTAGATCCAGGCCAGCTGATAAGTAAATATGCAGCTGTCCTGTGATCTAACCTGTTTGCTACTCTGAGTATCTTTCCTCAACAGCGGATATTTAACATTCAGGAAAGCAGACAACACAAAGATCTATAATTAGAAAATTACCCAGCATTCTGAGGGTTAAAAGTATATAATGAGGGTTCAATGCGAGACTATAGTAACTCTTTCACAAATGAGGATTGCATTAGTGGTCCAAAAAGAAAAGAACCCCAGAAGATATTTATATTATAGGAAAAGTACTATTCCTTTTGGGATAATGGGTAGAGTAGAGGTTTTGTTCTTGAAAAATGTCTTGTTTTGTCAAAAAGATTTCTTGAATCTTCTCAAGCAATTTTATTAAAACAAGTTCATAATTATGAAGAAAAAATTCAAATAGAAGGGAATTTGTCAAAATCAAAAATTACAATGTTATATCTAACCCAAGCTACCTTTTTGGTAGCATTCTATTACTTTATTCTGAGCAGCAATATCTGTAACAGATGTTCCTGTAGGCCCTTTACAACAGAATCAACATAGAAATATCTCTTGATCAACAATTCTTACGATTTATAGTTGTTAATTTCCCACGTTATTAGGTTTTTTCAATCATGAAGAATATTGACCCTCTCCATGTTGCATCTTTGTTCCAATATGACCCTGTGACAATTAAGGATATATTGCTAGTGATGATAATAACTCCCTTTTCTCATGATTGTTTCTACCCAAAACCTTGAAAAAAGGTGTACTTTTTCAGACAATATACCAATTATGACATTTGACCAGATTGTTGCAGACAGCTCTGAAAAACATTGTGGAAAAAAGGGTAAATCGCTCTTAATGAGCATTTTCTCCTTTTTCTACAAAGTTTTCTGCCCTATCAGAGGATTATTTTTCAATTTCATCACATTTTGAAATGTCATCTGCAAACTCTTTCATTTTGGGACAGTCTAAAATTTGGCAAAATTAAAAGTGCGAGAAATAATAGAAAATATTATCTCTTTTAAACAGTACAAGGTTTGTTTTCCTTAAAAATAAAAGGTTTCATTGCGAGACTACTAACAAAGATTGTTTTCCTCGAGAAAATATTTTTAATATTTTTTTTTATCTCGAGAGCATGAACACCTTTTGTTTTCCTGAGTTGTTATTGTTGTGTGCATGACTTTCTTGTAACTAGCAAATCAAAACCAGGGCACTCTAACATGGAAATTTCGTAGGATCAAAATAGTGGTGGATTTACCAAATTCTGATAAGACAAGATGTGTTAAATAAACTAACATATCACCTATTAATGGCATTAATTGCCGTTAAACAATTCAAAATCCGCTAAATAGGTTTTTCACATTCCAGTGTGCATCCGCAAAAAAAGTTTATCAAGAGCAAAAAATGGACAATTTAACCGTTCTTACAAAGTTGATATGTGGAATACTGACATGTTATTTGTATGGATTGATCTAAAAAGGGTAATTTACAACTGTGTGTAATGATCAAATGATATTTTACTGTAATATAGAAATATGGGTGTTCAAAGTTATGACAAAAATTTTGTAGCAAGTGGCTACCTTTTAATGAATGGTTCAAAATTTTGATGCGACAGGAGATATTGCCAGATGCAAAAAAATCTCAATATTTTCCAAACACGTCAAATTAATTTGACTATCTCAGAAAGCTAGTATTTTTACATCTTCCTTAATCTATATCTATACAAAAGTCTTTGAAAAAAAAAAAATCTGATATTTCAAACATGCCATATTAAAATAAAAGGAGATGGCTGCAGCAAAAAGAGGAATTTCTTGTAACAAACATTTTATCTCTTAACAACGATGGTTTCTTCCAAATATTACAAAGCAAATGAAGTATTTCTTATTTGATACGTATTTCCTGCAACTGCAGATTTTGATTTATGGCTTTACCAAATGCGGAAATGTCGACTGCCCCAAATTTAAAGGCATGCGCGTAGCTACCCGTACGCAAGAAACAGTGTCTATTCTAAACCGCGCAATTGCGTGAATCGCCCTATTTTTTAAAAGATGGTGCACATTTTCTACATGCATGTGAGAAATTTGCGCATCTGAAATCCATAAACATTTTGATTGTTAAAAATTCACTCAGCTGTTAAAATGTGCTCAGCGTATTTGTGACAGAACGCTCGAAAGCAAAACTGTTAGTTTTCTGATACGGTTGAATAAACTTTAAGGAGTTAACTTTTGACAAACATTTACTGTAAAATAAACTAAACGAAAATTTCATCTGAATTTAGCAAGGGAGGTAAATCTTACGAGAAAACACTTAGTGTATGTAGTGCATACGTCCTTGATCAAACATGTCGAGGAAGCAGATAACGGACTTCTATAAGTAACCTGAACCCTCTACGAACATCTTTTGATACTAACCTATTATAATTGATATGAATGAACAGTCAATATCTGTAAAGTGAGTTTGGGGCATATATATGTTACAGGGAAACTGTGAAATCAGGGATTTCGTGGGATTTCCCTAAAATTATCAGCGATTTCATGAAATCCTAAATGAAGTCGTCAGGGATTTCACAAAATCCCTGAAAATAATTTTAAACTTATGTTTAACTTTTTTTTGTTTCAAACTATTTTGCTTATGGAGAAATTGTTAATGGAATTAAAGAATTTAAGAATAACAATAAGTAAATATAATAATTTTGATATTTTTAGACATTTTTTTCAAAAACAAATGACTATTATCAGTGGCTTTATAAACCACAGATATTCAATACAAAGATGAATTAAGTTATACAAAGTTTGATTATAAAACATGATCAGTGCAAAAATGAATTAAAAGAATACTAATTGTACTTTTTACAGAAATGTTCAGTACAAAAATTATTTAAATTAAAACTAAATGTATGCTTAAAGAAATATTCAGTTCAAAATGAATTAAGGGAATACATTTTGTATTCGAATAAAACGTGTTCGGTGCAAAACCAGTGTAAGTGCCTAATGAAACACACAGACTCTAAGATGTGATTTTCTCTTAACATTTGTCGGATCAATGCAATAAGATTGTAAGTGCTAAAAATAGCTTAAGCTATTGACAAACATTAAACGCTGAAATAACGATTTACATTTTAACACATATACTTGTAAATGCCGAATGAAATGTAAAGGCTCTTGCATTCTTAGTCGGGTCAGTGCAAAAACATTGTAAGTGCTGAAGAAAAGCATAGCCAATGACAAACATTTTACGCTGATAACTGATTAATATTTTAACTCGTATCCTGCTAAGCACGTCTTACATTGAGGTTGTAAACAGCAAAGATCCAGATGATAAAAGTCTTGTTTGAGCTCCTTTATCTGAATCTGTACTGTTTGCCATTTGAAAATACTTGTTTGTCAAAGTTATCGACCATTTGTCTATCTGTCGTCTTTAAAAGAAATATACAACAGTTATATTCGAAGACGGAGGATTCAAAATAATTCATTCAGCAAGATGAGGGTTAATGATAAACAGTCACTAGTTGAAAGAATGGACTACTGGAAGCAAATGCAAACACAAAAATAATATTATAATAATGTTTCATGCAAATATGATATTAATAAATTAATAATAAGAGTTTGAATGGATAATATTCAGGATTTCATTAATGTATAAAATAAAACTTGTAAAATAATCTTATAAAGTATCTACATCAAAAGCGATGATGATCAACTTGTGAACAACTTATACTTATACATGTCTTAATGCAATTTAGGATATTTTAAAGTGTGAAAACAAATTAATAATGTAAAAGGTACTATAAATTGGTTGATTACTCTCACATTTCAAACTTTTTAATTTCATTTACGGTCCACCCCATAATAGACCTGCAACCAGCTTATCTGGGGGCAGAATACACCTGGAGAGACCTTAAACCTTATCACTTATCAATCAAACAACTATTTCAAACTGATAATGTTTATAGTTTGAAAGAGAAAGTTCAAAGAGAGGTGTAAAAATAAATGAAAATAAAATCCCTTAAGCTGCATTTTCCTGTTTCATCTGTAAGAAATAAAACTTAAATCCTTGACTTATATTTTTACAAATCTCACATTATTATTTTCAATAATTTTTATTTTAATAAACTCATATATTTAAGATAATTTACTGTTTAAAGTTGATCAAATGTTTTACTTAAGAAAAAGAAGAAAACATTTATTAGCTTTCAAATAAATAAGTAAATCAGAATATGAAAGTTAATAAAAAAAAGTTTTTTTTAAACTGAACAGTTAACATAAGTCCAAAAGTCAAAATGAACGGTTATCTATAAAACTTTTTTAGAATCATTACATTTCACTACTTCCCTGAATCTTATCAAATGATCGTCAGTAAAACTGTGTAATATGACCTCTCAATTTTCAGGGATTTTGTGAAATCCCTGACATTTTTAGGGATTTCACGAAATCACTAAAGGATTTCATGAAATCGCTGAAATTTTCAGGGATTTCATGAAATCCCTGATTTCACAGTTTTCCTGTAACATATATAGACTAATACCACTAGGGTTCGTAGTTAGAGTACTTTTGAGTGATGAGTTTAATAATTGCATTTAATAATCACCCCCCTAATTTTAAAAAATCTCCCCTTATTTTCAAAGTAAGGGTCGAATTTCCCCCCTTCTTTTGGAATTTGAGAAAAGACACTGAAGAATTACAATTGCGTATACATTGTCCAGGAAAATGAGACAAAAATGCAATAAAATCCATCTATCGCCAGTCAAAGTAAAATGTTTGAGGTTAAACATCACGTTTTTAATACCACAAAGCCAGACAACTCCAACCCCCTAGATGCCACGATTTCAAACTTTTCCAGGGAATGGGGGTTGAATGGGGGACGGGTGGGGGGTAAATACCACCAGACCCCCTAACAAACTCACGCCTTTGACACTCCTTGGGTCCATGACCGAAAAAAACAATTGCATACACTTACTAACAAACTCACGACTTTTACGCTCATTGGGTCCATGACGGGAACAAAAAAATTATGTACACTTACTAACAAACTCACGCCTTTTACGCTTGTTGGGTCCATGCCTTTGACACTCCTTGGGTCCATGACCGAAAAAAAATTAGGTACACTTACTAACAAACTCATGCCTTTTACACTTGTTGGGTCCATGACCAAAAAAAAAATTGCTTACACTTACTAACAAACTCAGGCCTTTTACACTTGTTGGGTCCATGACCAAAAAAAAAATTGCTTACACTTTCTAACAAACTCAGGCCTTTTACGCTCCTGTAAGGTTTTGCAGATGACATTTCAAAGCATATTAAAATTAAAAAAATATCTTTTGATAGGGCAGAAACATTATGGGAAAAGTTGAATTTGCTCATTAATAGCAATTTCTCCTTTTCCCACAATGTTTTTCAAGAGGCATCTGCAACAAACTGGTAAAATGTCGTTATTGTTGGGTAATGGGTTAAAGGAATCACAAACTCCAAATGTAAGGGAAAGGGTTAAGAAAAAATACTTCAGGAAAAATTGTGTTTATCTATAGATCATGGATAGTTTGTTTCCTTACAAAAATCTAAATGAAAATTCAGCAACATACCACTTAGAGGTGCTTTTATCCACTTTAAAAATCCTTGATATTGCATACATTCTTGAGCACCAACTGAAGATCTGTTATTGTTTATGAACTGATCATTTTTCTCATTTTAGGGCCCTCCATGAAGTTGAAACTAATGTACTTAGATCAAAACAGTGGTGTAACCAGTATGTATATATTCATTTGCAAGTAAGTACTACAATTCAAGGGTTCAATGCAAGACTATGGTAACTTCTTCACACCAGTAAGGGAGTTGTTATAGCCTTACAATGAACCCTCAAATATTTGTATCATTCTTTATAGAAAGCATTAGCCTTGATCTTCTTTAACCCTTATAGTCCTGGAAATGACTAAACGCTTATGCAAACAGGTTAGATCCAGGCCAGCCACCAAATAAATTGGCGGCTGGCCTGTGATCTAATCTGTTTGCTACTCTGAGTATCTTTTTTTAACAAAATTAACCAGAAATCTATGGTTTTGGAAAGTAGACCACACAATTCTTTTTTTTAGGAAATTACCAAGCATTCTAAGGGTTAATCCAATTCTCCATATGGAAATACATGTATATGACAGCTAGATTAAATTTGAAGCAAAGGTAGACAATAGTCATAAGTGTGAACAATAGTATTCCCTTCATGATAATGGTTAGAAATCACTGTGACAAACAAAGATATTGCTCGCTAAAACTAATTTTCTTTTTGTCATGTTGAGTTCTCAAAAGTTCTGCAGCAAGTGGGGTCAAACAATATATTCACAACCATTTAGAAAAGGTGTAGAACATTTATTTATAAGATATTGCAAACTGTTTTAACATTATTTTATCGTTAACATCGATCTTAACCTAGAATTAGAGGTGGTATTTTTAGTTTCCCATTGTCATGTGGGTCTTTGGAAACATTTAACAGCTTTTGTCATGTGACGTTAGCAAGGTGAGAAAGAATTCCAGTGTCTACTCAAGAACCGGCTTTTCCATAGAAGCAAGGTCAGGCGTGACAGCTCACTTCACATTAAAGAACGAAAATACAAAAATTCAGCAACTAAGAAGTGAAGAAATTGAAAACATTATTTGGTTTAGTGACAATGATTGAACATGTCAAATTCTTAACCCTTAGAATGCCGGGTATTTTTCTAAAAAAAGGTTTTTGTGTTGTCTGCTTTCAAAAACCTGTAATATCTGCTTATTTTTGTTGACGAATGATATCCAGAGGAGCAAACAGGTTAGATCACCTGTTTGCATAAGAATGAAGGTGGTTCAAGCAATATAGGGGTAAAAGGGTCAATTCATAAAACAACCAGTAAGAGGCTGATAACCTTGCTATGAGTCTACAATGGTGCTGAATGTTTCGTGAAGGTTCACCAATTACAATAGAAATAGGCATTTTGATACATTACAGCAGAAAACTAAATAGGATGCAATATGACCAAAAGAGAAATTGCTAATAGTATAGATTTCTTGTTTCATCACAATGGTTACCCCCTTTTATCATAAATAACAGAATTACCACTTTTTGAGGAACGGTACTTTATCGATACACAAACAGCAGTCGGACCCCAATTTCTTATTAAACATCCGCCGTCACTGTGCGAACTAATACCTTCTTGGAACTAAGAATGTAGTCCGGATTTAATCGCTTTGTTTTGCTCTATATTATTATAACTGTTGCCTCATGGGAAATCATAAAATGTCCAGATGTTCGAAAAATAGACTATTGTTCAGTCTCTGTTCACAGAAATAATAATTATAGTAATGGTGGTAAAAGGCGCAGCTGTTTTTGTCGAGATGTTGCCCAAAGAAATTTTCAAATGTATTCTCTATCACCTTGCTCTAAACGCACCTTAGTCCTTCAGGGCTTTCAGCACTTTGATTATACTTTGTTTATCCCTAAGAATGCATGGTAATTTTCTTAAAATATATTTTGTGTTATCTGCTTTCCATAACCTTAAATATCTGCTTAATCTTGACGAAGAAAGATACACAGAGCAGAAAACAGGTTAGATCACAGGCCAGCTGCCAATTCACTTGGCGGCCGGCCTGGATCTAACCTGTTTGCCTAAGCATGAAGTCTATAGCACTATAAGGGTTGCGGTTGCTTTCAGTTTGGAACAGTAACAAAAACCAGTATGTGGGAATGATGGATTAGAGCCCGATATCTCAAGAATACAAAACACTGGGAATTCTCCTTAATCATTATCTCAGATCTGTTTGTGGAATTGGCTTTTAAATATTTAAACTGTTTGTGAGAAACACATTATCACCCATTACCCTCGGACAATCTTTTATCATGTTCAAATTACAAGCATCCACAATAGCTAAATTATTTTTGACAAATAAAAGTTCCTTTTCTCAAAATTGATTATACAATGGGTAATATTACACCAACCTCTTGAATTGTCACTAAGTTATCTGATATAACGATAGTTTTTTTTTATGTTCTATGCTGAATATGCATTTTGGGGAATCAAGGTGATATTTTTAAGGAGTCAATGGTTAACTCTTTATAATAATAAATGAAATCTTCTTAAATGATAAAGCAATAATTGCCCCCTTTGATACTCTTCAGTCAGTTCAAGCTAAAATATGTAAGCATATTCGATATGGATGGTGTAAGCATATTTTTCAAAAAAAGGAAGACAGTCTATTCGGGTGTGTGCAGAGGTCATTTGTCATTACGATTGTAACAAAAACAATATGACCTATTACATTTGACAAGAACAAGGCAATAGAAGCAATTTCATCTTTCTGTAGTATTATTTTTGTTTATTTGATTGGGCTAAACACTTACGGCTATATTTTGGCAAGGTTTCACTGATATGTACTCTCTTGGGTATTCAACCAGTACTAAGCTAGAAATTTGGGACTTGACCAGGGTATTCATGAAATAGTCACAAGCGGGAATGAAAGGTACACTTGGTCTCAATTCTAAGATGCTTACCAATACATCACAGTGTATACCATATTTTGACTTGTTCAATCAAAATTTTACATTGCTTCAACATAATTCCAGTCATTTTAAATGCACCAATCATAATTGATGTAGAAAGACACAAGCTGAACAACCAGTTAGGGATTGGCCAACTGGGGCAACCATTCAATTTCAATAAGCCAGTCAGGATGGAGACTACCTTTTCATTCGGAACACCTCGGCCATTTCTTAAAATAACCTCTGAGGTAATGGGGAGCCATTTTGAAAGTAGGCCATTGACGAAGGGCATGTCCGTTTGGAATCGTATCTTCTCAGCAATCCCCGACACAAGCAGGTGATTACTGAGAAGATACGATTGAGAAAATATGAAACAAAGATGTGTTGATATTTTAATCTTTTATGAAAACATTAAAAAGAAAAACACATTAAATTGTGATATATAACCAATTTGTGTATATTTACATAAATATTTAGTGCCTGTGTGCATGTTGTAATCATGTGCGTTATGTATACGCTGGAAAACAGCCGAATTACCCAAGGATTTCTGGTGTATTCATGAACTGCTTACCAGGTATATCCACCAACTTGTGCCAGGGATTGCCAAGTATATACGATTGCTACTTTTTATTAACCCTTAGAATGCTGGGTAATAATATAAAAATAGATTTTTTCTTGCATCTTCTTTCCAAAAACTTTAAATGTCTGCTTAATTTTGCTGAGGAAAGATACTCAGAGTAGCAACTTGGCAGCTGGCCTGTGATATATCCTGTTTGCATTAGTATGAAATTGATTCCAGCACTGTAAGGATTAAGATCCAGATCTACCATTATCAGAAACAAACTCATACAGAGAGAGGAATTGTGATGTCACAAAAGTATGTATCTTTTACAAGTTCTAATTAGTTAAATCAAGGACTAAGGACAATAGTATAAGAAGTGAATCATGTTTGTAAAGGAATGACTGTAGTTTTGCATTAAACTTTTAAAATAAAAATAAAGGTAGGCAAAACCAGTAGTACAATACTTCCAGTCCAAACAGTAATCTGCTCTTAGTATGAATAAGTTACGGTTACAACAAACAAATACAATAACTCATGTTGCCATTTGACAGAGTTCTGTACAAGTTGTCTCCCTTTCACAAATTTCCTCAATTTATAACACCAATCTTTACCAATTCCCTCACACTTGAGTTCTGCTGTTGTAATATGTGAATGGATTGAAAAAGCATTGTGGCAAAAGGAGAAATTGCTTATGACAAGCAATTTCTCCTTTTGCCACAATGCTTTTTGAATGTCGTCTGCTGCAAGACGCAAACATGTTTCAAAAACTTTGTTCAAGAGGAGAATAGATCATCATGACCCAAATTCTACTTTGTTACAAGCATATAAAGATTTCATCAGCCAGGGCTTTCAAATACCATCTATAATTTCAATCAAGTTAATAATGCTTTTAAAGATCAATTGCTGCAATTAAACCAAGGAAAAGGAAAGGGGAAATCACTTTGTTTATTTACTTGATCCTTAACAACAAAACTTATGGCAACTATGTGGTTTACTAAAGATTCTAAAGAATGCCTGAATCATAGGTCCAGGTATAAAGTACATTTCCCTTTGTTGTTTTCACTATTGCTCAATGAAATCAGAGTATATGGTAGATAACTAAATTACACATGAAGAAGGTCTTTACAATCTCAAGTCTTATGCTCTCCCCAATTTAGCCACAGAGACCTTCTTCAACTGACCATTAAATGATTGACTAAATGTAATTCAACTCAAAATCAACATATCACCTGTTTTTCACAAAATGTGAAATGAATGGAGACATGGGAGTTAACCCATTAACAAACAATAACGACATTTGACCTGTTTGTTGCAGACAACTCTGGAAAACATTATGGGAAAAGGAGAAGTTGCTCTAATCGAGCAATTTTTTCCTTTTCCCACAATATTTTCTGCCCTATCATAAGATTATTTTCTAATTTCATCACATTTTGGAATGTCGTCTGCAAACTGGTGTATTGTCCAGGAAGCAGTCATCGAGAAAGACTCGACAGGCTTTACTAAGCCTCCTTCACAATCAATGTAAAACAAAATCGATCAAACAAAACAATCAAATCAAACAAACTCTTTCAATTTGGGACAGTCACAGATTTCGCATTTGGTAAAGGGTGATATCTTGCCCCCTTTACATTCTATGAGACAAAAATAATTAAAGAATCTTACCATAGGTGGCTGTCCGTTAGTTCCTCATCAATGACATCATCGGGTGTTTCTGTGGTGTCAGAGTCCGGTACCAAGACCCCGATTGATATACCATCAGCATCCTGGGACATTTTAACACAGTCCACAAGCAATATCCCTGGTATGTATCAAAACGCCACAATCAACGCTTTACCGCCACAAGTGTCAAAATGTCATGATCAATACTTTTTAATAATAAATGTCAGTATGTGAAAATCACCTCCTGATGATTTGACAATAGGACAGCTTAGGAAGGCTGCCTTTGAAGTTCAACAATTGAAAATATCTTACAGTTCTCACAAATAGGTGTTCCAACTGCGATAGCTTTGCTCCATCACTACGATAGAATGTTTGCATTATTACAAAATGAAATTTGAGTATTGTGATCATTTCACATTCAATTCAATCTGCTCTTTTCTTTAAATAGAAAGTCCTTAATTCCTCTCATGAAAAAGAAATTGCTTTCATCAACCCAATTTTCTCATGTGTGATTTTGTGACAGATGGACAAAAATCAAAACAACATTAGACAGCATTGATGAAGTATAGAAAACTTTAGGTTGAGAATATATTGTAACAAAGAGATACATGTAATTTAACCCTTAGAATATGAGTAACTTTCTATAGAAAGGTTTTGTCTCGCCTGCTTTCCAAAACCTTAAATAGCTGCTTAGTTTTGTTGAGGAAAGATACTCAGAGTAGTAAACAGGTCAGATCACAGGCCAGCCCCCAATACACTTGTTGGCTAGTCCGGACCTAACCTGTTTGCATAAGTATGAAGTAGGTTCCAGCACTGTAAGGGTTAAGCAATGTGTTTATTTAAATAAAAATCAGACAAACATGCATCTGTGGAAACCACCATGACACAAGTGCAAAATAACTTGTAACAAGCAATATTTACTTGTGTCGCAATATGGTCTTTTCTAAATACAACTTAGGAAAAAAAAATTCTCATACTTTATAATTGCTATGTGCTGTTGCTTTTAATTAAGACTGCACAAAATTCTTTAACCCTTATAGTGCTGGAACCGACTTCATGCTTATGCAAACAGGTTGGATCCAGGTAAATTGGTTGCTGGCCTGTGATCTAACCTATTTGCTACTCTGAGTATATTTCCTCATGATAAATAAGCAGATATTTATAAGGTTTTGGAAAGCTTTAGCATAAAATGTTTAGTAATAATAGACACCCATGAGCATGGAAAGGTGTTCGGCTATATATCTGAGTATTGTTAAAATAACTTTGAAAAATTCCCTCTCAACCCACCACCTAACAAGACATGCCGTATGTATGACAACTGCAGAATGGTCTCTTTGTTTATCTATCTTAAATTTAACCAATTACTCATTAACTACCTCACTCTCATGCACTTACAGGGGGAAATTAGTATAACCCATTGACGATGGGAATTATTGCTTCTAATGAGAAAGTTTATTGTATTGTTACAATGGTTCTTACCTAAAACCAAAACAAAGTCCAGGGGTTGCAAAATCAATTCACCATTTTGCCCAGCTTGTCCAAAAGCATTAAAAGACAAGTAACTTTTTACGGAAATTTACTTTATAAGCATTATACAGCAGGTGCAGAAATAGATTTATTTATCATTAACAGACAAGTAGCTTTTTACGGAAATTTACTTTATAAGCATTATACAGCAGGTGCAGAAATAGATTTATTTATCATTAACAGACAAGTAGCTTTTTACGGAAATTTACTTTATAAGCATTATACAGCAGGGTACCGTTTTACTAAACAGTTTACGCTTAAGATTTGCGTAAGTCTAAAACAACAATTCCTCTTATTTCAATATTGGACGAAGCAATATTGCAAAGTGACACATCATTGGAATCGTCTCTCCGAGACGCTTCCAATGAAGTGCCACATTGCAACATTGTACTTTCATTGAAGATACTATCCATGTTTATCAATTATGACTTACGCAAACATTTTCCGTAAGTTGTTTAGTAAAACGGGCCCCCAGGTGCAGAAATAGATTTATTTATCATTAACAGACAAGTAGCTTTTTACGGAAATTTACTTTATAAGCATTATACAGCAGGTGCAGAAATAGATTTATTCGTCATTTACTGACAAGTAAAATAATATCCAATTCTGCCACAACAGAAGCCATGTTGCATTTACTTTGTTTCCTGTTATTACTTGCAATTCACATATTCCAATAAGTGAATGGCTTAAAAAAATCCCCATGCTGAGACTAAAAACCAATAATAATTTCCTCGTGGTTCTAATTACTTTTCACTCTTATATTGCTTAAACCCACTTCATGGATATTTAAACAGATAAGATCCAGGCCAGCCACAAAGTTAATTAATGGATGTTTGCAACTCTGCATTTCTTCCCTCATCAAAATCAAGCAGATATTCAAGGTTTTGTAAAGCAGACACAAAAACACAAAAATTTATTTTCGGAAAATTACCCAGCATTTTAAGGGTAAACCTATGCAGCAAATGCATCAAAGTGTGTTATCATGGAGGAAGGGACGATTAAGCCCTTGCCCTGCTCTAATTGAGTAAAATAATTCTAAGCTAAAATTCGATTAATCAATCATAAATTGCTCAAAATGTCCCAAAATAGCTTTCAAACCATTGTGACAAAGGGAGAAGTTGTCTTCTTGGAGCAGATTCTCTTTTTGTCACAATATTTTTTTTTAACAAAAACACTCCTCTTTACGAGCATCAAGTTTTGTTTACATTTGGAGAAGTGTTATTTGTCCAGAAAGCTGAATCAAGAGTGGTCTAAGTTGTATGAAATTGTTTAACAATTAATGTAAAATAGATAAGTTATGAACCAATCCAGGAAAACTTTAATTAAAACACAATTTAATCTTAATTAACCCATTACCAAACAATAACGACATTTGACCACATTGTTGCAGACCACTCTGGAAAACATTGTTGAAAAATGAGAAATTGTTCGTGACGAGCAATTTCTCATTTTCCAACAATGTTTTCTGCCCTAGCAAATGATTTTTTTTTCATTACAATTTGAAATGTCTTCTGCAAACTCTTTCAATTTGGGACAGTCGAAAAATTTGGCATTTGGTAAAGGGTTAACACAATTAATGTAAAATAGGTAAGTTATGTACCAAACCCGGAAAACTTTAATTAAGACACAATCTAATCCTATTTAGTCTCACATTTATTACGTCCAACTATAAATCCTCCCTGCAAGGCCAGGGAGACTATCACGATTTGCTGTTTTCCTATATTTACCGATCTTTTGTTCCGCCAAGAAATGTAAATTCTATTTAAAAATCAATAGTATCTGTTTAAATTTGTTTAATTTGCGTCAAGCAAACATGTGAAATCGTCACTAGGTAAGCCTCAACATTCATTTAACCCATTACCACACAATAAAGACATTTAACCACTTTTTTGTAGATGACTCTAGAAAACATTGTTGGAAAAGGAAAAATTGCAATTTTACCATTTCCCACAAGGTTTCTGCCCTATCAGGTGTTTTTTTTCCAATATCAACACATTTTGAAATGTCGTCTGCAAACTCTTTAGATTTGGGATAGTCGAAAATTTTGTGTTTGGTAAAGGGTTCAACACACATGTACTTATAATCATAACTCCAAGATAATACACCACATCCACGGTGTAAGTTGTGAGAAACCACTGTGATAAAAGGATAGATTGCTATTAATGAACACACTTTCTTTACTGTTTCCCACAGGACCAATGATAGAGAAATAATATCCAGTCTGAGATAATGGGTTTATTTACCCCAAATTCCACAGAAATGACTTCCAATATGTTATGAAAACAGCGAGATGAAAACATTTGTTTTCACAGCATAAGCAAGTGCTCGATATGCCATGTTTTACTTACCCTTAGAATGATGGGTAGTTTTCTAAAAATATATTTTTGTGTCCTCTGCTTTCCAAAACCTTAAATATATGCTTAATTTTGTTGAGGAAAGATACTCAGGGTAACAAACAGGTTAGATCACAGGCCATCCGCCAATTAACTTGGTGGCTGGCCTAGATCTAACCTGTTTGCATAAGCATAAAGCATAAAGTCTGTTTCAGCACTGTAATGGTTAAATAACCTTATAAATCAGTACTAAATACTAAACCTTTGATTTGTTTCACAAGCATCATTTCTTGTAGACTGTTGCAAGGCACTGGCCTCCAAAAAGGGATTCTAATATTACTGATCAGTAATAACCATCACATTCTGATGTTATCTATTTGAGTTAATCAAAATATGTCCATTCAAATAAAGTGTTTAATATGTCTAACTATAATTGATTTATCCAAATTTTTAATGAACTGCTTCCTTCAACCCTTTCCAATAATCTAACCACTTTTGACCTCTTGATCTGAGGCCATTTAAGGCGTTTAATACAAGACTACCCCTGCGAATGATATAAGAACTGTGTGTCAAAGCATTATATAACAAAATAAGAAAACAATAACGACATTTAACCACTATGTTGTAGACAACTCTGGAAAACATTGTGGGTAAAGGAAAAATTACTCGTGACAAGCAATTTTTTCCTTTTCCCACAATGTTTTCTGCCCTATTAGAAGATTATTTTTTAATTTCATCACGTTATGAAATATCTTCTACAAACTCTTTCAATTTGGGACAGTCAAAAATTTGGTGTTTGGTTAAGGGTTAAAAAAAAACCACTGAGACTGAAGGAAAAATTACTTATGACAAGCAATTTCTTCTTCAATCACCATGGTTTCTATCCAATATCAGGTAAGTTATTTGTGCATACTTTTTTTATGTCGTTGCTGGCTGCTGCTTTCAATTTTGAACATTCACAAATTTTAAAACTGAACCTCTAATGCTTCCATTGAACCTACCCTTGCAGTACATCAATTGGCCAATTTGGAAGACACTTGTCCCAATTATTTTTATGGAGATTTTACAGTATGATCTGAAGGCAGCCAAAGGGGCTGTTTGCTGGCCATAATAGAATGATAGGTATTTCAGAGTTCAATCTACAGAAAGGTTTTTGTGAGAACCAATTAACTAACGGGGCCTGAGATATGAAAACATTACCAAATACATCAACAATCTCATAAAGTTTTAACCCTTCATGTGTCAAAACAGATTAATCTAATGTCAAGGAAAAGGGTGTAAGACATATATACTGAAGTTTGGGTGAAGTTTTTGTAGCATATTTATAAATCCTATTTTGTGGATCACCATTAGAATCTGCTCTATGAGAAGATCCATATCAGTGCCAACAATATAGGGTAACGAATGAAAAAAAAAGGCTAAAGGAAGTATTGCTTTGGTATCTGAATCAACCATTGTATACTTCGGCCATTGGTATCAAATGTTCAAGGCAAACACCATTTTGTGGCAACTAAATCAATTGCAAATGAGAATTCAAGTAAAGAAAATCATCAGTTGATGATAATGGTTTGTTAGATTGACTTTAAAATATCTAACCCATTACCAAACAATAACAACTTTGTTGCAGACTACTCTGGAAACCATTGCATGAAAAGGAGAAAGTGCTTTTACGAGCAATTTTTGTTTTTCCCACAATGTTTTCTGCTCCTTCGAAAGATTATTTTCCAATTGCATTTGGCGTTTGGTAAAGGGTTCAAGTCTTTTGACAGACTATTTTGAAACAATTTACAAAAAAGGAATTCCATGCATTTTCACTCCTTCAAGGAAAGGATATACCAGCTATTGAAGGCAGTTCACATGGTATGGCAGATTTTAAATATTTGTCTTTAATTTACACAAAGTAGATTGTCAATCATGAGCACTTTCACTGATATGTGTACAGACAACTTATGTATGCCTCCTTTACAAAAGTTGACAATTGGGAAGAAAGATGTGAAAAAATGAGATCCTGCCCAAGACAAGCAAGTGAATTTGATAAACTATGTGGTTTATTCAGAGATAGTTTAATCCACTTACATAGTTAACTCTTTACCACCTGCAGACGACATTTTTTCAATTACTTGAAGCAAACAACTTCAGAAAAGCTTTGGAAACATATAAACAACCTTTCAGTTATGCTGTCGTGATATGTGAAAAGATTGAAAAAGCATTGTGGTAAAAGGAGAAATTGCTTGTGACAAGCAATTTCTCCTTTTACCACAATGCTCTTTGAAAGTGGTCTGCTGCAAGAGGCAAAAATGTGATGTCAGGTGTTAACATGTATTTTATGTTTATTCATTTAGCAATGACATGTTTTTTATGTTTATCTATTTAGCAATGACATGTATTTTATGTTTATTTATTTAGCAATGACATGTACTTTATGTTCACTTGTCTAGCACCTGACTGTACATCATTTCCATTTATGAGCAATGGCATGTTTGTCATGTTCACTTGCTTAGAAACGGCATGTATTTCATCTTTATTTATTAGTGGGCACCCAATCGGAACTACTCGGGTATTTCCGTGAGCTGTGAAATACACCACGGATATAAGTGTAGGGTTACAATTTTTGGGGTAAATCGGCATCCGCCGATTAACACCTTTTCTAAGCGTGCATGTTAAGTAGTTCAATGTGTATGGAAGTGTTGGACATCCTTTTTAATCACTTTTGATCAGTAACTCATACCAAATGGCGAACTTGTTGTTGTGACATGTATACTTGTTTCCTCAATCAAATTTAACGACTTTTTGGATTTTACATTCAAGATCTATTTTTAGAAAGGAAAGAAAGTGACGTCATTCTCGCGGGAAACAATATGGCGTCATCCCTATTATTTCAGAGGTGTTTTCTATTGGATAAACCCGATGTGTTCAGATTGAGTGGGCACCTTAGGTTTTAGATAGTAATACTCTTACCAAGGGTAGGTATTTCATCCCCATTTATCTGAAGAGGAAAGTCATTTTTTCCCAATCAGTTTTAGCAAAGAAAATGATTTTTTTCCATATTTTTAAAAGCAGGAAAGCATTTCATTTTCACTTATGCAACATTTCCACTTTTGTTTTCAAAAAATAAAAGCAATATCTGGTATTTTCAAAGCATAATTTACTGACGATAATTCCATACAAAGAAACTCTTTTGCCTTATACCTTTTAACTCCTTAGAATATCATTATATTTTATCTTAAGAGATATGTTTAATGGTTAAAAGACAATCAAAGTCTTAGAAAAAGTAATAAGTAGTGTCAAATAAATAACAGAGACAGTTGTTTTATGGACTCCAGGGAAGTAATAAACTTTCAAACAACTAACTCCAATTTAATTCTTTAATCCACAATTTACTACCATAGAGTAAATAGATTGGATAAATCTATGACCTCTAATGCAATAAATTGCCAAGACTTGTTCATTTGGAGAAGATTAAAAAGAGAAATAAATGGCTAATAGACAATAATGCTTAGATTGTTTGGTTTGTCTGAAGATTATTCTTAAAAAAGACAGTTGAGGAGGTTATTTTGGGACTTTTTACACAATAAACAGGGGAGGCAAATTCAATTGTCTGGATTGCCCAGCTTGTTCAAAAACCTTCACAGACAAGTGAACTTTTACTGGAATTAACTATATAACCATTTACTGATAAGTTCGGAAAAAAGGTTTGGCATTCAGTGACAAGTAAATCAAAATCAGATTTACCCGCCCCCTTAAGTAGTTCATTCACCATTTATTAATCCTATCTTGATGGTAATCATTAGAAATGCCTTAATAAGACAACTCAAGACAACTCAAACAAGTACCCACAATAAAGGGTTAAACCCTTTACCAAACAACAAATTTTTAGACTGTCCGTATTTGTAAGAGTTTGCATACGACATTTCAAAATGAGATGAAATTGGAAAGTAATCATCTTATAGGACGGAAACATTGTGGGAAAAGGAAAAATTGCTGGTTACTAGCAATTTCTCCTTTTCCCTAAATGTTTTCTAAAGTCGTCTGCAACAAAGTAGTCAAATGTCGTTATTGTTTGGGAAAGGGTTAAAGTGGAATTATAATGAAATAACTATTGGTCTTCGCCACAAATCTTGACCCCTAAAATGACATTAACCCTTTACCAATCACCAAAATTTGAACTATCCCAAATTAGAAGAGTTTGCAGACCACAATGTCATGTCAAAATGTGATGAAATTGAAAAATAACCTTCTGATAGGGCAGAAAACATTGTGGGAAAAGGAGATATTGCTTGTAAGAGCAATTTCTCCTTTCCCCACAATGTTTGCCAGTGTCTTTTGTAACAAATTGGCCATTATTGTGTGGTAATGGGTTAAGACTGTATTAACCATTGTGACTAAAGGATATATTGTGCTTGATGAACTAAATTCATTCTTTTGTCATCAACGTTTTCAACTAAAATGATAAAGATTTGTTTTAAATTCTACTTTTCGTTGTCTTATGCGGCTTCTGAATTTGACCAGTCAATATTTTTCATGTTGAGGAATGAGTAATCATGGCCTTAGTGTTTTAGAAAAAAAATAAACTTTGAACCCTTACTTATACTTAACCCATTATTAAACAATAACGACATTTGACCACTTTGTTGCAGACCACTCTTGAAAACACTGTGGGAAAAGAAGAAATTGCTCGAAACGAGCAATTTCTCCTTTTCCCACAATGTTTTCTACTCTATCAGAAGATTACTTACCAATTTCATCACATTTTAAAATGTCATCTGCAAACTCTTTCAATTTTGGACAGTGGAAAATTTGGTGTTTGGTAAAGGGTTATGTATGATTATCAAACCCATGTAAGTAAGATAGATGAGCCGTGTTCTCAATGCTGCTATTTTGAGCATTTATCAAATCATTGCTTAAACTAGACTTAGTTTTAATTAAAGCGTTTGAGTACAAGTTCTTTTAAGATAGATGAGCCATGTTCTCAATGCTGCTATTTTGAGCATTTATCAAATCATTGCTTAAACTAGACTTAGTTTTAATTAAAGCGTTTGAGTACAAGTTCTTTTAAGATAGATGAGCCGTGTTCTCAATGCTGCTATTTTGAGCATTTATCAAATCATTGCTTAAACTAGACTTAGTTTTAATTAAAGCGTTTGAGTACAAGTTCTTTTAAGACAGATGAGCCGTGTTCTCAATGCTGCTATTGTGAACATTCATCAAGTTACTTGAGAAATCATTCTTTAAACTAGACTTAAATTTAATTAAAGCATTTGAGTACAAGTTCTTTTAAGATAGAAGAGCTGTGTTCTTAATGCTGCTATTTTGAGCATTTATCAAGTCATTTGAGAAATCATTGCTTAAACTGGACTTAAGTTTAATTAAAGCATTTGAGTACAAGTTCTTTTCTAGTTTTGATCAACACTTTACTTCAATGCTTATACTTATACTCAAAGTTGAGCAAGAATTTTGAGTTCATGCAGAATATCATACTTAAGAACATTTCTGCAACATTTGCCCATGGTGTAAAGAGAGAGTAAAGATAGATAAGTATATCTCACTCCCCTTTGGGTGAAGACAAACATTTCAGAAAGACAAACATTTTACATAATTAATCATTGGTGTGAACTATGACATAAGAAGATCAATCACTCAATGCAAAAATCTTTTTTGAACACTTTCCAGCTGATTTATCTTGAACCCTTTCCCAAACAACAAATTTTCGTCTGTCCCAAATTGAAAGGATTAACCCTTCACCTAACGCCAAATTATTGACTGTCCAAAATTGAAAGACTTTGCAGATGACATTTCAAAATGTGACGAAATTGGAAAATAATCTTCTGATAGGCCAAAAAACATTGTGGGAAAAGGAGAAATTGCTCGTCAGGAGCAATTTCTTCTCTTCCCTTAATGTTTTCTAAAGTCATCTGCAACAAAGTGGTCAAATGTCGTTATTGTTTGGGAAAGGGTCACATATTTTTCATATTTAAATATTGTTTATTATTGTCATCAGCAATGCAGATAGATACTGGCTGAGACAAAAACAAAAACAAATAGACAAATTTAATGTTCAATTTTGAAGAACGATTAATGCAAATTGTTAATCTCTCATAAAACGCATCACAAAATTTTGCTCTCTATAATCAGAAAGTACTTTTTTTTCACAAGGTTTCCAAATCAAATTTGCTTCAAAAAAACTAAAAGCCATCTGTTTGAGGGAAAAGTGTTACTAATGGAATGGTGTTGTGGATATATCCCCTGTAATCCAGTTGCCCCAAACTCAAATATTTGTACAAAAAAAGGAAATCAAATGATTTATTCCTCAGTTTGTGTACACAGACATTGCAGTGTCTCTCAGTGATAATTAAGATAGAATGGACAATAAGTATTGAATTTTAATTTACAGAGGCACAAACGCTTTAACCCTTATAGTGCTGGAACCGACTTCATGCTTATGCAAACAGGTTAGATCCAGGCCAGCCACCAAGTTAATTGGCGGCTGGCCTGTGATCTAACCTGTTTGCTACTCTGAGTATCTTTCCTCAACAAAATTGAGCAGATATTTAAGGTTTTCTAAAGCAGAAGACACAAATATCTAATTCCAAAAAAATACCCAGCATTCTAAGGGTTAGCAGATGACATAGGCAACTGGCAAACATTTACCTCAATTATTCACAAAATATTCACTCTTAACTTAGACAGCAGAGGACTTTAAAACAACTTCGAAACTTTTCAAAGTCAGGGTTTGCTTCTATTCACTTTGTGAATAACCTGGCTAAATGTTATTTTCAACAACTTTAGATAATATTTGGCAACAGTTTACCTTTCATAACTCTCTAAATGGAAGCCATCCATTTTCACCAATGCATTCTTTTCTTTTGTATGACCCTGCATGAATTGTAATTGACAACCTTCACATACATGGCAAACAACCTTTGGGAAGGACTCAAGAACTGTGTTCATGAACAGATATGGTTGACAAATGGCTGTTCATGGACACAAAAGGATCTTTAATTTCAAGAAAATGTATATGAACATCAAAAACAGGTTCATGAATACATTCATGAACCCTTTTGTGATGTTCATCAATCAGTTCTTAAAATTCATGAACAAGTTCAAAATCAGCTTTGTTTCCATGAACAGCAATTTGTTGTTCATGTCTGTGCATTAAGTTCAAGAGCAGGTTTGTGTTCATACACGGCACCGTCATTTGCCATTTGTTGTTCATGTCTGCATTAAGTTCAAGAGCAGGTTTGTGTTCATACACGGTACCGTCATTTGCCATTTGTTGTTCATGTCTGTGCATTAGGTTTAAGAGCAGGTTTGTGTTCATACACAATCACTTGCCAATTGTTGTTCATGACTGTTCATGAAGTTCAAGAGTAGGTTTGTTTCATGACTGGCCATTTGCCATTTGTTGTTCATGTCTGTGCATTAGGTTTAAGAGCAGGTTTGTGTTCATACACCATCACTTGCCATTTGTTGTTCATGTCTGTTCATGAAGTTCATGAACACAGTTCTTGAACCCTTTAGAGGGGTGTTTTACTATGTCTGCCTTGAACTAGCTTTACGCTCATAATAATGCTACACTCATAAGTTCTGTGTTCACGAACAGAAAGTTTGATGTTCATGAACATTCATTAATGAGTTCTTGAACCTCTCACAGAGGGAATGAATTTGTCAAGTGATTAATTCTGTAACTTTCTATACAAGGCAAACACTTTACCTCTAGCCATAACAAATAACAGAGATTAAATCTGACAATAATAATAATGTCATTCCATTCACCATACCTTGCATTGTTTGAGTGAGTGTGTTTGTCTAATTTGGTTTTAAATCACGTAAACATAATTTCACTTATGCTACGATGCCCAATGAGGAAGACTCCATATTTGAAAATGCTTTTAAGTATGTATCCTTGGCTTGCCTTATTCAGAGGGTTCTAGAGAATCCCTACAACATAGTTTTTGATTTAGATAATCAGAAATCTTGAGGAGGAGATATCCCTTTATCTGGAAGCTTGATCTATTCACATACACATAGTTGGTTGTTAATTTATGCTGAACCTGTTTATTCATACAACAGTCGTGAATTGGAAATTTAATTGATTTATGTGACTTTCTTTATATCCTAAAATCAATTAATAACCACCTTTTAAAGTTCACATTGAATACCTAACCCTTGTGTACGAGTCAATTAACCCTATTCATTCAGTCCTGCAACTAACCTATAACGCAGAGAAATCATCTAAAAACTTTTATAAGTAAATTTGAAGTCACTGTGCCAGATGAAGAATTTGCTCATCATAATGATTTTAATCATGGGGCAAACTTTAACTTAACTTTTCCTGGATTAACCCTTTACCTAACGCCAAATTATTGACTGTCCCAAATTGAAAGACTTTGCAGACGACATTTCAAAATGTGATGAAATTGAAAAATAGTCTTCTGATAGGCCAGAAAACATTGCAGCAAAAGCAGAAATTTCTAATTAAGAGCAATTTCTCCTTTTTCCCCACAATGTTTTCCAGAGTCGTCTGCAACAAACTGGTCAAATGCTGATATAGTTAGGTAATGTGTTGAATCTTTCTGTTCAAGCTGACTTGTTATCGCTGTTGGTAAAGGAGAGTATGCTCTAGAAACCCATTTCCATTCATTCAATATTTCCTGTCCCTACCATCCAGAAACATTCTAAAATGCTGTGGAATAATTCAAGACAAAACAGTTATCACTTTTATTTGGGAATGATTGAATGAATGAATGAATGAATGAATGAATGAATGAATGAATGAATGAATGAATGAATGAATGAATGAATGAATGAATGAATGAATGAATGAATGAATGAATGAATGAATGAATGAATGAATGAATGAATGAATGAATGAATGAATGAATGAATGAATGAATGGTGTTTTAAGGCGCATCGACAGCTTAGTTCATTTAGTGTGCATTATGATGATGTGGATAAATGTGTAACTTTTATTTGGGATATCTTAAGTTTTCATGAAGAGGTGAAATATAAGCAGAGTTCAAAGTATTAGAGCTCTTCAAGGGGGAAAAATCACACTTTCTTTCACTTACATCATCTTTTTGTGTTTAAAACAGTACTCTTGAAAAGTGACAAAACGTCAATGTAATACAGTATTGGTTTTTTTAACCCTTTACCAAACGCCAAATTTCCGACTGTCTTCCGATTGAACGAGTTTGCAGACATTTTAAAAATGTGATGAAATTGAAAATAATCTTTTGATAGGGCAAAAAACATTGTGGAAAATGGAGAAATTGCTTGTTAAGATGTTTTCCAGAGAAATCTACAACAAACTAGTCAAATGACGTTAAAGCTCTTCAAGGGAGAATAATCATATTTCCTGTAACTGACATCATCTTTTTGTGTTTCAAACAAGACTCTTGAAAATGACCAAACTGTGATACAGGGATGTTTCTTTAAATAAACACTGGGACAAAAGGAGAAATTGGTAATGACAATCTAATTCTTCTTTTGCTAAAGTATCAAAAAAACGTAAGTTGAAAAGACATTGAAAGATGTTGAAGGTGATTCTTATTAACTCTTTACCAAATGCCAAATTTTCGACTGTTTCAAATGGACAGAGTTTGCAGATGACATTTCAAAATGTAATGAAATTGGAGAGTAATTTATTAAAAAGGGCAGAAAACCTTGTAGGAAAAATTGCTCATAAAGAGCAATTTCTCCCTTTCCCACAATGTTTTCAAGAGTTGTCTGCAACAAACTGGTTAAACATCATTTTTGTTTGGTAATGGGTTAAGCCACTCCTTATTCAAAGCTTTCTTAATTTTTTCATTTATTCAGAAGATATAAGATTATTTATGTCACAATCATAAAATTAATAAGAATTCAACAGTACATTAACCCTTTAAGGTATAGAGATAAGGCTTATCAGTGACACTATAGGTATAAACCATCCGATTATCGAAGACCATTAACGCATACATAACTAGTCACCCTGGGTACCTATTTGCACAGGATTATCTCCGATAATTGTTATTGATTGGGGTACTGTTAATCAAACCTAAATTAATGCATTTTACATTCATCTAATAGATTTTTTCAAAGAATAAAAGACGACGAGAACAAAATTTCCTTTAAGTTGATGTTTTTTTCTTAATTTAGTGATACATTCATATCAGGATTAAGTTGTAGAAAATTAAACAAACAATGAAAATGTATATTACGGTGTGAATTATACAAAATCAAAATTAATAATATGACTTATGTGTTCTCCCTGAGAGATCCGTAATTTGTTTTCCGTTTGTCATCAATTGCAGGGAATTTTGTTGCCGAAAAATACCGTTCATGACTCGAGATACATACTTTGTCTTTGCATATTTCTCAACAAAGCTGAATCGTTTTACTTCAATTCCCATTCAAACCGTTTCCAAAATATATAAAAGAATGTTTTTCAGCGCAATATTGCTTTGTAAAGGAGTTAAACCTAGTCCTTCTTATAAATGTAAAACAGTAAAAATCAACTCATTTTGGCAACGAAACATGCTTATATTTCCGTAAAATACGTGTCCATGGGTGATGAATTTACCAAAAGCTCGTAGTTGTAGTCAAAGTCGGAGGAATGATCTAATTTGCTTGTCCGTGAATTGGTAATATTTATCAACATTTCATCATCTTCAGGCTTAATAAAAAACGATCAAATTACTGCTCTGAATCTACATTGATGTCCGACTTGCGATCGGAAACACCAAATTGGCTAAATATTTTAAAAAGGCCGTCTTTATAACGTCAATTATTTGACGGCTCGATTTTCAATCGCCTTTAAACTTTGAACAATAGCTCCGTGTCATAAACATCCTTTACAGGTCGCGTGCCGTATGCTCTGGTTTTAATTGGATAGTATTTTTAGAAATGTGTTAAGTTACTAAAGAATTGCATGAAATCCTTATCGAGTCTTTACAAATCGGCAGTGTTTTGATCTTTTATGACCGGAAGACTTCTCATTAAATAGTCTACGGGTCGCGTGCCCTATGTTCTTTTTAATTGGATAATATTTTTAGAAAAGTGTTAGTTTGTAAAGAATTGCAGGAAATCCTTATCAAGTCTTTACAAATCGGCATTGTTTTGATCTTTATGACAGGATATCGAAGGCCGCTTTCAGTTTTATTGGGGGTGGGTATTTCATTTCCCTTCATCTCAATCCCATAGCGTCTCTTTTAGAAGTGTGCCGCGTGACCACTATCAAAAGATTCGCTCTAGAGCAAAAGTTTAAACTTTGACCCCATGATTTTATCATCGAATATGAAAGAAAACATATTTGTTTAATAGGAAAATAAACTTTGGAGAAAATGACGTGTGTGTTTATTTGTGTAATTAAGGGTTGAAGTTGAATCAATTTTTCAGCTGTCAAAAAGCGTTCTATGCAGTAATCGATAGCCCGTCAAAATAGGTTTTATACGGTAATAGGTATACCGGCGAAAAGCGTTTTATGCGGTAATCGATAAGGCGGCGAACGGCGCTATATACCGTAAAGGGTTAAGGGAGCCAACCTCTTTAAAACTTTCAAAATTACATCAGTTTTGTCCCTTTGTATAATCTATTTACCTTAGAATCATCCATGCATTTTGACCATTTGAAATCAACTACAGTAGTACTGTATTTGTATCAGAAACCATTATTGTTCATTTCACTGTTTGAAGATATAAAAAGCAGAAAATTTTGACAATCAATGACACAGCTTAAAGACTTAGACTCTTAACATATTGCCTAAATCATTTATCACATAATAGAATGCAAAGTGTTCCAAATCATTTCCCTAAGTACCGTATTTACACAGCCATAGTAAAGTAAAAACGATTCTATATATGAGCTGGAAAATCCAACTCAACTTATTGGCATGATTAAGTGAAAAGCAAATTGGAGATCTCTCAAATTAGAAAGTGTGCCAAGCTGATTATAAGTGGTAAATTTCCCCTGATTTGTAAACTTGAATCTGTAATATGGAAATGCTATTCAATTCGGACCTACACATAAAATCCGAATTTTATAAATATTGAATTATAACGACATGACCAAAATCAAAAATCTCTCCAGCATTTCAAGCCTGTTAGCAAGCAGAGGATCGGGAGAATTCTATTTGCCCAAATGCATGACATCTATTGTTATGCTTTCATTCTAATCACATATGAGATTGAATTAACCCTTTACCAAATGCCAAATTTTCGACTGTCCCAAATTGAAAGAGTTTACAGACGACATTTCAAAATGTGATGAAATTGAAAAATAATCTGATGAAAGGGCAGAAAATATTGTGGGAAAAGGAGAAATTGCTCGTTACGAGCAATTTCTCCTTTTTCAACAGTGACGAACAATTTCTCCTTTTTCAACAATGTTTTCCTGAGTCGTCTGCAACAAACTGGTCAAATGTTGTTATAGTTTGGTAATGGGTTAAAATACTTGAGGAGGCCTGGCACTCAGCCTGATGTTAAAAACATTGTGTCCCCTTCTATTTGGTCCTTTGAAATTTCAACATAATTTCTGCCACAGTAAATGGTCATAAGAAACCTCTGTGACAAAAGGATGAATTGCTCAGTAGGAGTTACAAACAAGTACCAAAGACATCATGTATGTTTTTCACAATATTCTGCTTGCATTCAATTTGAGTCAAACACAAAATCACATTTAGGGAAAAGGGGTTAGACAATCGGAACTACTCGGGTATTTCCGTGAGCTGTGAAATACACCTCGGATATAAGTGTAGGGTTACAATTTTTCGGGTAAATCGGCATCCGCCGATGAACACCTTTTCTAAGCGTGCACGTTAAGTAGTTCAATGTGTATGGAAGTGTTGGACATCCTTTTTAACCACTTTTGATCAGTAACTCATACCAAATGGCGAACTTGTTGTTGTGACATGTATACTTGTTTCCTCAATCAAATTTAATGACTTTTTGGATTTTACATTCAAGATCTATTTTTAGAAACGAAAGAAAGTGACGTCATTCTCGCGGGAAACAATATGGCGTCATCCCTATTATTTCAGAGGTGTTTTCTATTGGATAAACCCGATGTGTTCAGATTGGGGGTTAGAGTCACTCAATTAACATGGTACATTATTTGCTGTATTGTAAGGGAGCTAACTATCATTTAGTTTTCTTAACATAATATTAGTTACGTCCCTTTAAGAAATATCTGATCAACTAAAGATATTTGTTTTTACTTTCAATCAACTGTAACATAAAGTTTTAATCCTCCAACATATGAAATGCTAGCAGAAAATAATTAAAAATTGGAAGAAAAAAACAATACATATGTCTACAGTGCTTTATATTTGTATTGCAGGGAGTCTTCTTGCTTCTGACATTGTTTTATACATTTGAATGGGTTTAAAAACAGTAATTTTTGTTTTTTGATTAAGAAAATGTACCCAGAAATGTACCATTTTTGGATGCATATTTAAAAAGAAATTTACAGGGGAAGGAAATCCCAGATTTTAGCTATCATACTGTACATCCCTCCAACAGCCTCAAACACCCCAGCGCCTGAAAAAAATCCTAGGGAAGACTCTGTCCTTATATAATCACAATTATTGCTAATAAACTGCTGATATAGATCAGTTGAAGATGTTTGTTTACAGAGGAGAAAGTTTGAAAGTCAAATTAAAATGTCATTGAAACAATACAAATCTTGTATTTGTATAAAATTTCAAGTATGTCTTGAAAGCATAATTAATTCAGGGAGCGTCAATATATCTAAGGATGTATAGTTTATGATGTATAACTCAAGCAATCTCAGGCTTTTGGATCAAAACACAAGTTAAACTCCTGTATACATACTTTAGAGAAATGAAAACGATCTAATTATGCTTCCAATGACTATTTTTCAGTGTGTATCATAAAACTGTTCAGCTGTTGTGCAGTTTTAAAGAATTTTTTTTTTTACTTCCTAATTTCCACACATCTGTGAAGAAGCTCCTTTAACCCTTAAACAAATCCCAAATTTTCGACTGTTCCAAATTGAAAGAGTTGGCAGACAACATTTTAAAATGTAATAAAATTGAAAAACAATCTTCCGATAGGGTAGAAATCATTATGGGAAAGGGAGAAAATGCTCGTTAAGAGCAATTTCTCCTTTTCCCACAATGTTATCCAAAGTTGTCTACAACAAAGTGGTTAAATCTCATTATTGTTTGGTATTGAGTTAAATGCAAAGTTATGAAACAAAACAATGTCCAACAAGAATAAAGAGAAGACAACTTACAGTTCTAGGAGCAGAGATTGGCTGCTAGCGCTCCGACTTAGTTCTCCTTCCTTCTTTGTTCCTTTCATTTTTTCTTAATTAACACACACCAGTCTCAAATACTCAAACAACTTAACCAATTTGTCACATCACAGATGCACTGTTTTAAGATTCCATGCCTTAGTTTTTCTTGGAGTAATTTATCTTTCTTTCATGGCATCTACACCTTAATGTCACTTGTACCACTTTATATAAAAGAAATTTTACGAAACAAATGGCTTTAGTTTAAATGATACTGTTGCCTACATGATGATAATTATTGTATACATTTTATATATCAGATAACTTGGATAGATGCCAAATTAGCAAACAATTGATGAAATTCACTTTGCAATTGTTTCTTGATTGTAATTTAAATTCTCACTTAAAACATTGGGTTTTTTTCTTTATAAAATTTGAAAAATTGTTTACAATGTATCATGAACCTTTAACCTATAGGATGGCAATAAACTAAATTCTTTTCTACCAGAGGAAAGGCTTTGATTTATAACAATTTCAAATGTTCCCAAATGCAAACTCTTCTTCTTTTGGAAGATAAAAAAATCTTGACCTTTCATGGTTGATAAACAAAAAGTATCTAGCTTAATTGAATCAATATCTTTTACTTTCCATCTTTATACCTTCTATTATAACTTCGCTTATCCCAATAACAATGAAATAGGAACACTTACCTTCCATTTATTTTTAACCCATTACCAAACAATAATGACAGTTCATTGCAGACGACTCTGGAAAACATTGTGGGAAAAGAAGAAATTGCTCTTTACGAGCAATTTCTCCTTTCCCCACAATGTATTTGCCCTATCATAAAAATATTTTTCAATTTCATCACATTTTAAAATGTTGCCTGCAAACTCTCTCAATTTAGGACATTAAAAAATTTGGCGTTTTGGTAAAGGGTTAATTGATTTACCAGGGTCTATGTAAGGAAACAATTAGAGATCTTTAGGGAGGAGAAAACTTAATGATTCTTATTCATTATTGATTGAAATACAACATGGTCAACATTTGACCATACATTTGACCATGTTCAATAAGTTAATTGGGAAATAGCAGACTGAATATCACAATGATCAATTAGAAAACAGAATTAAAGAATTTAGGTTTGAGTTGAGAAAACTTGAATGGTTTACTCACAGCCTTAATTGACCTGAATATTTCACTTTGACCAAAATTTCCGAACAAACCTGTTGTCTTCTACTGATTTCAATCAACTTTGTTGTTTAAGTTAAGTGGTTTGATTTTGATATCTTTAAGATATAAGCATCATTTAGAATTTTATCAGATAGAAAGAAGACATATAAAAATAAATAACTGTGTCTCGTCCGATTCTTGCAAAGAAAACAAGGAAATTTGTATTAATTACAAATTCTTAATTAACCTAATTGTTAAATATCTTGGGCTTCCAGTGTGTGAAGATGTGTATTCATATAGTAAAGGATTGATAGATAGATGATCATTTTGTCCAATAAATCCATAATCAATTCACACCAAACCGAAAGGTAATCCCCTTGTTGTATACAGATATCAGCAAAGCTTTTAGCCAATTCCTTCATATCAAATTTTGCCATTGGTCCAAATTAAAACCTGCAGCAGACTACATAATTGTACACAGTGTGAAAAGAAATTATATTCCTTTGTAGAAATGGTTCAAACCGTATGATACAAAGAGATATATGAAATATGTTGTTGCATTTCAAATCCAAATGGTTGAGCCAAACTGTTATATGGAATATGTGTTTATGATACCAAATAGATGAGCCAAACTGGTACCTGAAATCTGTGTTTCATTTTAAAAAACATATGTTTGAGCTTAGCTGGTATATATATATCTGTGTTTATTTAAAAACCAAATGGTCAAGCTAAATTTGTAGTAAGCTGCATTTCTTTATAACACAAACAAAAATGAGCCAAACTGGTACATGAAATCTGTGATTCTTTGTGATACCAAATAGAAAGTTTACATCTGACAGTTGAAACATACAAAGATATTCCCCTGGTAGGATGAAAATAATTCCAAAGTGTCTGCTGCAGATTAATCAAAACAAGTTACTAGTAATAAAAAATAACCCATTTTTTCATTCTTGGTTTTTTCTTTTTTTCTTTTTTTTCTCTATGAAATAGAATGAAAATTTAACAATAAGAAGAGTGTTTCTTTCTTTTCCCATATTAAGTTGAACTAAATAAAAAAGCATTTATTTTCTTTTTCTCAAGAATACAATCAGTATTTCATTACTATTTAAACATCCAAATACACATTTAAATCCAATTTTACACAAACAATTTAATACCTTCTATATTTCTTTTTCTTTCTGAAACTGGCATTCACTTACAACAATTAGTGGTAAACAGTTTATAACAAAAGTGAAGAATTTATTAAAAGCTATTCAATTTACACACCATATTATTTGTCAACTATTACACACCTTGTCATAATGGTAGAGTATCTGATATTATTTCGCTGGATTACAAAAACGTCTTACGGTGAAGATAAAGTTATTGACATACAGACCAATTTTGTTTTCCTTTGAAATTAACCTAGGTATCACTCTATAGAGGTAAATAGAGGCCTTGAATCGACTTTTCCCTAAAAAAGACTCAAACTAAAGCAAAGTCATGGACTCATTTCATCTGGCAGAAGACTTTTACTGATTCCTCCGTACTGTCTTCTGTACACATTTTAAATTGAAAGCAATATAAGACTTATAACAAAAACCCATATATGAGAAAATGGCTTATTTGGTCAACCCTTTACCAACAGCCAACTTTTCAACTGTCCAAAATTGAAAGAGTTTGCAGACGACATTTTGAAATGTCATGAAATTTGAAAATGATCTTCTGATAGGGCAGAAAACACTGTGGGAAAAGGAAAAATCATTTGTTATGAGAAAAGTTTCTTTTGTTTCTGTTTATTAGAATAGAATAACATGAAGAAGGTTGTTTTCCATTTTTAACCCTCCACTTCATAATTAGGTATTCAAATGCAAATTGCAATATGAACTTTAAGAAACATTTGTGACAAATGAGGAAGTGGCTCAAAAAAGCAACTTCACAGTGAGTTTCCTCCAAATTGACCAAGGAAATATCATTTTTCATTTGCGTGAGTTCTTACTTTAAACCAGTCATAAAATTGCAAATGGGAGAATGTTTTCAAGCACAGAAAAGATCCCACAATGGCGGTTCAATGCAAGACTATAGTAAGTGCTTCATGTTTATGTAACACTTACTATAGTCTTGCATTGAACCCTCGATTAGAGTTAACTGATTTATTGTCATAGATCATGATTATGTCGATCTGAAATCTTGATACTAAATTATAATTTTTCTTTGACACTTTTGTCCGTAAAGAGTTTTTTTACCCTTTCCAAAACCCATGATAGTTTAAGCGCCCTTGCAGCATATCTTCACAGCATGTGACTGATGTAAAAAAAAGAATTTGTTTACTTAACCCTTTTCCAAACAACAAAATTTCGACTCTCCCAAATTGAAAGAGTTTGCAGACGACTTTTCAAAATGTGATGTAATTGTACAATATTCTTCAGAAAGAGCATAGAACCTTGTGGGAAAAGGAAAAATTGCTTGTTACGAGCAATTCCTCCTTTTCCCACAATGTTTTCTTAAGTCGTCTATATTTGCCTTTTGAGTTTGTTGCACACGACTATGGAAAACGTTTTGGGGAAAAGAAAAATTGCTCTTAACAAGCAATTTCTCCTTTTCCCACAATGTTTTCAGCCCTATCAGAAGATTATTTTCCTATGTCATCACACTTTGAAATGTCGTTTGCAAACTCTTTTGATTTGGGACAGTAAAAAATTCGGCGTTTGGTAAAGTGTTAATGAAGTCAATGCAACATGATATACTTGACTGTCAAGACTGATAATTTGTGATTATGTTGGAAATCTACTTAGAAATACTACTTTGCCATACTCATAAGGAAATACCTGGAAAATAAATGGTCATGTTGGCCTTAGGGATCAAACTCCACGCAGGAATACTTCCCTTTGTTACACTACAGTACAGTACCACTGTCATCACAGATATCACGTGATGATAGATTCAGTCTTGTGACCCAAACAATATCGGGCAGACGCCAAAGAAATGGGTTCTTTATGATTGAATTCAACATGCAATGCTTTGAAAATGAATGATGAGTCAAATTCATGCATACTTTGACAATTTCGTCAGTATTGTTATGGGACCTTGTTGCGAACCAACACAGAAATAAATAAGGTTACAAACTAGTTTGAGTACGATTTAAGCAACATCTGTCAGTTTTTTACATATAAATATATTTTACCATTACATTTTTGTAATGATTGGGCCAAAAGAGTGAAACATCTAAAATTAAAAAAAAACGGTATTTAGATTTCGATTCAAAATTTATAATGGAAAAAATATAATTCTTTCAGATCTGGAAGAATTTTTTTCTGTGATAGCAGAGAGCTCTTAACCAAAATAAAAAGGGAGATCACTGCTTAGGAGAATGCTTATAGGGATATGACTGAACCACTGTCAATAAAGGCTTAACCCTTAGAGTGCTGGGTAATTTTTTAAAAAAATATTTTTGGTGTTGTCTTAAATACCATATGTCTGCTTAATTTTGATGATGAAAGATACTCAGAGTAGCAAACAGGTTAGATCACAGGCTTGCCACCAATTTACTTTGCAGCTGGCCTGGATCCAACCTGTTAGTATAAGCATGAAGTCTGTTCCAGCACTATAAGGGTTGAATTTATAAATCACATCATTTAGTTTCCTTCGCTCATCAATGATAATGGAAGATCCAATCAATTGCATGTTGTCAGATCAGATCAAGTACCTTGGTAGAACTATTTATATTTTTTTTTAATCAGACATGATTCTTCATCATGTCAGCCAAACTTTTGCTATATGTTGGCCAAGAGCCTTGCACAGATTGAAAAAAGCATCTAAGTTTTGACCAAGGGCATATTTAATGTCAGCCTACATAGAGCATTCAAAATATTGGTCAAGAAATCTTTGTAACTCAAGAAGCTTCTATATGTCAGCAAAGACCCTCTATAACTTGGCAAAGGCCACCTATGTATATATCTCAAGAACCTTCTACTACTGGCAAAGAAACTTACATATGTCAGCAAGAACCTGTATGTTGGCAAAGAACCTTCTATGTTTCAGTTAAAAGCTATTCATCTCTTACCGAAGAGATTTCTATATGTTTGCCAAAAGCCTTCTGTAAATCGGCCATGAATATTCCATGAATATCTGTCAGGATATTTCTATATTTGGGAATTTTATATGTCAGCCAAAAGCCTTCTTTTTGTTAGCTAAGAGCTTTCTATAATTAACCGTCTATATAACGGATAAGAACTTTTCATTTTACCGTTTTCATATGACTCTTATTTAAAACATGAATCAATAACAAGAAAATGGTACAAAGGTACTTTCGACTGGTCTACATTACACAAGTGGTCATTGGTAAACTCGCACCTTGTTTACCCATTTCCCATTAATAATCATTGACACCAAACAATATCAACCCCTTACTACATTATTCAAGGGTTCACTGCAATACTATAGTAAGTGCTTCATGTTTATGAAGCACTTACTATAGTCTTGCATTAGACCCTACATAAACCCACTGAAGAAGACTATAGAACTCAGTGTGACATTTAAACGAATTGCTCCTCACGATCAATCTAATCTTTTGTTGCTATGGTTTCTTCCCACATCATAAATCCAATTTGCCAGGTTAAGGCAATTATCGATGATCTGCTGTAACTTTTAATTTGGGCAAGTCACAAATTCTCAGATAATAGAAACATGGCGGACGTTTTGACTTATCGAAATTGAAAGTATATCCGTGTACAGTCAACACTCTTGTAAATAAAGGAACGGGTTAAAGACATTGGTTGAATTGTAAAAAAGGTTTAATAGAAAATCAGAATATTGATTTGGCTGATATCGAACTGTTGAAATTATTGCAACAAAAGAAGTTAACATATGAAAATATCATCGTAATAAATTTTCGACCTTATTTCTACCTTTGTTTTATAACCCCTAGAACCCTGGGTAATTTTCTAAAAAATATATTTTTGTATTGTCTGCTTTCCAACACCTTAACTTTTTGCTCAATTTTGATAGGAAAGATACTAGGAGTAACAAACAGGTTTGATCACAGGTCATCCGCCAATTTAATTGGTGGCTGGCCTGGATCCAACCTGTTTGTATATGCATGAAGTCCTCCTAATAAATGCCTGCATTTATCAAATATCTAAAATATCTATTTTCAAAGAAAAAGTAACAGCTCAAATATGATGATACAGTTTTTCTTTACTTTGCACTAAGCCAGCAAAGGACAGTATTTTAAACTTCTCGCTATAACCGCACTGGTTTCTGTCTATAGTACAATGAGTAAAAGTGTTTAACCTTTATCTATTTCAATGACCCTGAAAAGTAATTGCCGATAAATCATGGATCGTGATATTTCCAAAATTATAACTGATTAAAGTATGAATGATTAAAGCCCTTTAACCAATACCTTCATGTTTAGTTCAAACATTCTCAAAGGGAACACACTTAACACATCTTAAAGGGACTATCTCAGAGATTTTGCTCTGTGCTTAACACATGTTAAAGGGACTTATTCAGAGATTTCGCTCTGTGCTTAACACATATATAAGGGAATACCTCAGAGATTTTGCTCTGTGCTTAACACATATATAAGGGAATACCTCAGAGATTTTGCTCTGTGCTTAACACATGTTTAAGGGAATTCCTCAGAGATTTTGTTCTGTGCTTAACACGTGTTTAAGGGAATACCTCAGAGATTTTTCTCTGTGCTTAACACATGTTAAAGAGAATAATTCACAGTCTTTGCTCTGTCCTTAACACATATTAAAGGGACTACCACTAAGATTTTGCTCTGTGCTTAACACATGTTAAAGGGAATACCCCAGAGATTTTGCTCTGTGCTTAACACATGTTAAAGGGACTTATCCAGAGATTTCACTCTGTGCTTAACACATGTTAAAGGGACTAATTCAGAGATTTTGCTCTGTTCTTAACACATTTGATTTCTTGACATATATCTCAAATGCAAACATTATAAAGTCAAAATTTGTTCTTCAAAATTCCTGACAAAAACTCTTTAAAACATCCTTCATAATTAGTGCACATGTTATATTTTCATGATAATGAAGCGTTTTGCAATTCTTAACATATTGAATCATAATCTATAACTCATTTTTTTCAACCAGTGTTGCATTTTTGGGGGAGACATTCTGGCTTTTAATCCCAGGTGTCTGGTTACCTTTTTTCCCTCTCATGTAATCTGCCAGTATAAGACAAGGACAGGACCGGTGAGGCCTACCCAATGGCACTCAATCACAATTGTAACAACCTAAATTGGCAACTCCAAACACAAGCCGGTAGATATACCTCTTAGGTAGTCCATGAAACACCAAAAATCCTGGAAAAATTTGGCTGTTTTCCGCAAGATAACACTCTTGATTACAAAATTTCACAAAGGGACTAGTTATTTAATGTAAATACACACAAATTGTTTAAATATCTCAATTGAATGGGTTTTAATTAATAATCTTATAACAGATTATCGAATCAACACATCTGTGTTTCATATTTTCTCAATTGTTTCTACTGAGCAATCCCCAGCTTGTGCCAGAGCCTGCTGAGTAGATACAATTGCAAACGGACATGCTCTTTGTCGCTTCCATGTTGCCGGACTACTTTCAAAATGGATCCCCATTACCTTTATGGTTATTTCAAGAAATGGCCGAGGTGTTCTGAATGACTCAATCATTGAAAAAAAAGACACCATTTGAGTGTTAAATGCAATATAGTAAGTGCTTCTTGCATTGAATCCTCAACATGTAAGTTACATCCAATTAAGTTAAAATCAAACAGCAAAAGTGTCAAGTACAAATCACATACCAAGATCATTTTTAGAAATTTAAATACTGCTTTATCAATCAGTAAAATTCCAGCATTTTCAATTTCTTTTATGAGAAAATAACCCTTTCATAGAATTTTCTTAATTTTTGATATGTTATTTAAAATTTTATTGTGAATCAAAAATGAAAAGAAAAATGCAGGTCTCTGAGTTAGTTTTTTTTGTAAAATGACAGTTTCCATGGTTACCGTTTGGGCCAAAAATGTCAAAATGTCCATACCATCTTCAAAGGTAAGTAAATAATTTCTGGAAGGTTTATTATAAAAAAAAGCATGAATTCATACATTCAATACCTTATACTTCAATGTTATTTCAAATCATTACAATATGAACTCTTTTTGTGATCCAAATCAGTTTTTCAAATTTTTGTATTCGACAAAAAACAATGAAAATTGACATGTATATCATAAATAAATGTAGATATCTAAAAATTCCTTTCATAGAATTTTCTGCTTTTTCAGTATGTGAAGTAAAACTTAATCTTGAAATACAAAATGCAAAAAAAGGTATATGTTGACGAGTTAGTTTTTCTGTAAAATGACAGTTTCCATGGTAACCGTATTTGAAAAACATTTATAAAGACAATTAAAATCACTTTAAACTTGAAAAATAGAAGCTTGGGGCTTAATATGCATGAGAAATATGTAATATTGTAAATAATATTTTAAAGTTTTATGGATAATATGATTATTCTTTGAAAAGAATTACATAGAGGTTATTTCATCAGAATAAAAACATTTATCCGACTACTATGCAAGTACCTCTTCGGTAACATATTATTATCTCTGTTGGATGCGCAGATGAAGTATGCATAAAAAACTACCGAGAATGTCCTTCAGTCGTTCTCTGTATACATCGGCCTGGGCCAGAGCAATTTGCTTTACATCAAATAGTTCCAGCCCCAACAATGTGTACTGAGAATGCCTGTAATTTTCCAATAGAAAAATGAGTTTTAAAATGGTGGATTATGGGTATTCTACCTTAATCAGTATCCATGTAAGGATGGCTTGGAAACAAAACATTTATAGTTCAGATTCACTTAAACATGCAATTGAGATGCAAATGATACCTATGATGTCTTTGTAAATCTTATTCAATGTGTTTCAAACAACAAATAAACTTTTGTGACTGTAATCTGAATGTACTTTAGTTGAACAAATATGGCACAAAATGATGTTTCATAAAGCATTGAAAAGACCATTCTGTTCTTGAGTGCAATGTTTGCTTAGGCATGATATTTTTTTAAACGGCTCATCATGCTTGAAATTTTCTTTTCAACATTATACCCTCCCTTCAATTTGCAACCTTTTAACCTATTCCTCTGTATGTTTGTAAACCTGTGATTGGTTCATATTGAAAGTAACAAAATTTATATTTCCTTTAGGATGATTGGTAGGAACCAATGTGACAATCAGAAAAAATGCTCATGAGGAGCAATTTATCATTTTATTGCAGTGGCATCTTAAAGTCTACTTCAGCAGATGTTCTTAACCCATTACAAAACAATAACAAGATTTTACCACTTTATTTCAGACAAATCTGGAAAACACTTTGGGCAAAAGAGAAATTGCTTGTTACGAGCACTTGCTCGTAATGAGCAATTTCCCCCTTTCCACTCATTCAGAAGATAACTATCCAATTTCATAACTTTTTGAAATGTCGCCTGCAAACTCTTTCAATTTGGAACAGTCGGAAATTTTGCCTTTGGTAAAGGTTTGAACAAGGTTAAATTCTTAAACAAGGTTTATACAGTAAAAGGTAAATTAACATTTATCACCTCTAAAACAGTTTTAAAACATTTTCACTACAGAAAGAAATTCTTTATAATAATGAGCGATTTCTCCTTTTCCCACAATGTTTTCTGCCCTATCAGAAGATTGTTTTTAATTTCATCACATTTTGAAATGTCGTCTGCAAACTATTTCAATTTTGGAACAGTTGACAATTTGGCGTTTGGTAAAGGGTTTACGCATGTTTTCGGACACATAATCGCTTACGAAGGTGTCCGTAAATCGCAGGAACAACTATTTACGTTTCAATTTGGGAAAGTCGAAAATTTGGTGTTTGGTAAATGGTTAGAAATTACTAGAGGTAATGGCTTGATACACAGTTTTATTTCATTCATAGAAATTAAGTGATGACACCAAGACTGCTCAAGCAAAGGATTTTGTCAAAAAATTGGGCAGGAAGAAGACATTTCCAGGGCAGGTAACTCAACATGCATTAGGTAGATTCTATGAGTGGTTATATCCCCTGATTTCTAAATAAGTGGTGAAATTTTATCAAAGAAACAGAGTATATCCATTACAAAATTGCTTGATTAATCAAGATTTCAAAATCTCTCCTTTTGTCATAATACTCTTCAAATTCACCAAAATCAGTTATGATTTTAAGAAGCATTTAAACAAAAGGAGAAATTATATTTTCATCATATTCTACATGAGAAATTCTCCTATCTTAAAGGTGCTTGTTCACAAAATTGAGGAAAAATGAGAGTCTAAAATCAATATCTTTAAAACTGCACAACAGCTATACATTTATGTGAAAGGGTAAAAAAAAAATCCAAAAATGACTGTTAAAGGATTTAATGAAAAAATGATATCAGAAATGTAAGACAAGAAAGATGTGGTAGTGAGTGTAATTAAATCTCCCAATTTGATTGGACATTGTGTTCCTATGGAAAAAAAGAGTCATCATGCTTTTAATTAGGTTGTTCCTAATTTGCCAATTTTAGAGAAAACCCTGTGAATTTTCTCAATTTGTCTGGAAACAGACCAATTCTCAAAATTTGAGAAAAACAAATCACCAAGAGGTATTAACAAGTAAGGGGTTCAGAGAAAACTACAAAACTTACCGTTCTGTGAAGTGATGTTTGAAAGTAAAGCCTCCATGGGCTGTCTCCCTCTGTTTTATCGTTTCCAGGGATATTGTGTTTCGTCGTGATGCCAGATACTTCTGCGATGGAACCTTGATGTCAGTATCCATATCTGCAATTGAGACTGAGCGATTTCGAAATCCACCCTGCTTTGTGTCAGGTGCCTTTCCATCACTAGACCGTCTTGACCTTTGAACCAATGCCATTTCTAGGTCAAGGTCATGATCAGATCAATTGTAAATGTTTGATAGATGTAGGTCAAATTTCAGCAGTTACCATGGTAATGGCATCCATAATACCTGTCAAAAAAAACCCATGTATTAAGTCTTTGTCATCTTCTTGCCTATTTTTGAATTTTAACTTGAGCATTTGGAAGAAATACATGAACCAGAGAACGAAATGTAGCATGAAAAAAACATTTCCATACAATATTCAAAATGTAGCATGAAAAAAACATTTCCTAACAATATTCATTTGAAAACATTTTGGAGAAAGGATGAACTGCTTATAAGAGAATTTACTCTTATGTCACAAACATTTCTAAGACTTTTGCAGGAGATGCCTTTATATGATGAATTATTATAGTAATCTGCCCTTAGGGCTAACCCACAATCTAGCAAGAGTACTCGTTTAGTGTCCAGGAAGAAGTCATCGAGAGACAACTTTTCAAGATTCAAGCTTCCTACACAATCCATGTATAACAAATAAGATATATATAAGTAAGTATTCTTAAACTCCTTATGAAAAAATAAAATTGCTCAATTTCAGTAATTCATAAATTTGTCATTGTGATTTTTCAAGTCATCATCAGATGCTACAAAGCAAGGTGATGATTTACTGAAATTGAGCAATTTCTTTTCTCTTGTTTTCATAATGAATCCTTTTCTAAAAATGTAAAAAAAAGATTTTTTCATAATTTTTTATTGTTGGCTACTAACGCTTTCAACTTAGAAATCTCACAAAATTACAAATGGGGGAATGGATAAAGGAATTAATCTCAACTAATCCTTATTAGTTGATGTTGAATCGTTGTATGTCCTATAGTGTGCATTGTTCATAAAATAAACAAAAATAATCTTTTTTAAAGAGAAATATAATAAACAATGACCTTTTTCTATTGAAATATTGGACATATAGTATAAACACTGATTTAATAGGATTTACTACATAGTCATTAATTATCTCACAGGTGCTTGAAACAATCTTCGATAATATATATGCTCTATATGCTATATAAGAGAAAAGGTATACAACGAGGATCTGACACCTGCTCCGATAAATCACCCAAAAGTCACTTAAAATTGACAGGATCTCAAAAACCTCTACTGCAGCGTGTCTAGGAATGATTTTTCTTTTCAAAAACACTTTTTGTTTTATCAAATTACGCCAATGCAATCAGAAACAGCAAAGAGTTTCACAAAATTCTGCGTAAAATTTCCCCATGACATTCCTAACATCCAAGGACCGGCAGGTCAAACTGTTGTTGTTATCTTCACTAAACAGAGTAAATAAATAACATCATCCCATTGGTTAAGAAAACAATGATAATTGCCCAATCAATCGAATTAATTTTGACAACCAATGGGATTGCGTTATTTATTCACTCCGATTAGAAAAAGTATTGGCTTGCCGGGCCGACTTCAAACGTCAAACAGTGAATATTTATTGTTAATATTGCAAATGTGAATTGTGTGTCCGATGCCCGATGTTGTAACCGCATCATATCAAAAGAAAATGGACATATCTTTCGAAGGTATGTGGCTTTTGGATTTTTTCGGGGAGGAATTAGTGAAAATTTGCTGAAATCTACCGGTTTCGTGCTTCCGTCCGTGGACGTTAGGAATGTCATGGGGAAATTTTACGCAGAATTTTGTGAAACTCTTTGCTGTTTCTGATTGCATTGACGTAATTTGATAAAACAAAAAGTGTTTTTGAAAAGAAAAATCATTCCTAAAAACGCTGCAGTAGAGGTTTTTGAGATCCTTTCAATTTTAAGTGACTTTTGGGTGATTTATCGGAGCAGGTGTCAGATCACCGTTGTATACCTTTTCTCTTATATAGTATATAGAGCATATGTTGGGATATTATCGAAGATTGTTTCAAGCACCTGTGGATTATCTTGTGTAAAAAAGGCCTAATATGCTGCATCATGCCAGACCAAGATTTACACAACTCATGGGCAACTTGTATAAGGCACGCTTTTAACCCATTACCAAACAATAACAATAATTGACCAGTTTGTTGCAGACAACTCTGGAAAACATTGTGGGAAAAGGAGAATTTTTATTTAGTAAATATTGGCCACACAATTGTATATCTATTCAATACAAATTGACCCTACAATTGTACATCTATTCAATACAAATTGACCATACAATTGTACATCTATTCAATACAAATTGACCATACAATTGTATATCTATTCAATACGAATTGGCCATACAATTGAATATCTATTCAATACAAATTGGCCCTACAATTGTACATCTATTCAATACAAATTGACCATACAATTGTATATCTATTCAATACAAATTGGCCCTACAATTGTATATCTATTCAATACAAATTGACCCTACAATTGTATATCTATTCAATACAAATTGACCATACAATTGTACATCTATTCAATACAAATTGGCCCTCGAATTGTATATCTATTCAATACAAATTGGCCCTAAAATTGTACATCTATTCAATACAAATTGACCCTACAATTGTACATCTATTCAATACAAATTGACCATACAATTGTATATATATTCAATACAAATTGGCCATACAATTGTATATCTATTCAATACAAATTGGCCATACAATTTAAAATCTATTCAATACAAGCTGGCCTTACAATTGTATATATATATTCAATACAAATTGACCCTACAATTGTATATATATTCAATACAAATTGGCCATACAATAGTACATCTATTCAATACAAATTGGCCCTACAATTGTACATATATTCAATACAAATTGACCATACAATTGCACATCTATTCAATACAAATTGACCATACAATTGTACATCTATTCAATACAAAATGGCCCTACAATTGTATATCTATCCAATACAAATTTGCCCTACAATTGTATATCTATCCAATACAAATTGACCATACAATTGTATATCTATTCAATACAAATTGGCCCTATAATTGTATATATATTCAATACAAATTGACCATACAATTGTACATCTATTCCATACAAATTTGCCCTACAATTGTATATCTATCCAATACAAATTGACCATACAATTGTATATCTATTCAATACAAATTGGCCCTACAATTGTATATATATTAAATACAAATTAACCATACAATTGTACATCTATTCAATACAAATTGACCATACAATTGTATATCTATTCAATACAAATTGGCCCTACAATTGTACATCTATTCAATACAAATTGGCCCTACAATTGTACATCTATTCAATACAAATTGGCCCTACAATTGTATATATATTCAATACAAATTGACCCTACAATTGTATATCTATTCAATACAAATTGGCCCTACAATTGTACATCTATTCAATACAAATTGACCATACAATTGTATAATTATTCAATACAAATTGGCAATACAATTGTATATCTATTCCTGGGCTCTTCATTGGACCAAAATATTATGAGCCATTTTGGCTAAGCTACCCAAATTTTCTTTAGCCACTTGGATTTTTGCAAAGCCAAATTTGGCTAAGTCTTTTTAGCCATTTTAGCAGAAATATTAAATATAAATTACAGTTCATTTGTTCAATTTACAGACCAATTATTGAAATAGGCTAGAATGGTATTTATCACATAATAAAATAAATGATGTGTAAATTGAACAAATAAATAACAGTTCTTGTATCAGCCACTTCATTGTGTGGTTGTTCTTAGTAGAGTACTACATCCTATACCTCAATAAATGTTTACAGAACTTTGGGACAGGGTTAGAAAGACGACAGAAAATAATTAAACTTGCATGCATGCACCTGGCATGATTCATTTTTTAAATAAAACAAAATAAACATTTAAAAAAAGAATATAAAATAACTTTTGATTGTAAATAAAACAAAATAAATTAAACATTTTAAAAAAGAATATCTAACCTTAAAGTTTGCAGGGTATGCTGCAGCGTTTACGTGATCTGGGAGTCATTGAACTGGCAAGTTGACAGTACTTGTACAATAATGACGTTCTTTTTACTAAATGTGGGAGTTCCAATGCATTAAGATATGCTCATAAAAGGTTATATTTCCTTGAATGTTTGTTTTAATTACCATTTTTCACCGGGAGTCCCTTTCCCTCATGTTGTTGTTGTTGTTGTTTCGTTGTCCGTAAATTCCGTACCATGGAATTTCGTTCTAATATTGCATCGATGTAATCATTTAAAACGCTTGATATATTGAATGTGTTTACACACAAATAATGTTTTTATTCGCGTGCTTTTTATTGCAATAAGTCCCATATCACCTTTATGAGTATCTTTTTTTAACGCAGTGAGCTACAGAAATAAGTATCGAAAACGTTTTGGTGCGTTTTATTATTCTGGTACTGACTTTAGTGTGACACATAAACTGAAACCGGGAACCGGCCTGTTTAAACGTTTTCATTAGACGTTGCTATTGGAAATATACATAATGTCTGGTCTCCGGATTTTCTAAAAGAGCGCTTTCACTAGAAAATCGGCGAAGGAACCAAACACTTCTATTTATATTTAAGCTGTTCAACGTCAAACTATTCAATTTTAATTAATGATTACCACTCGTAGTGGCGAAAAGACTTTAGCCATTCTTCCCACTTTCGCCATTACAGACTCTATACAAAATGGGGTCAATTTTACTTTCGCCAAATTGACGAAAGGGTACATTTCTTTTTTCGCCAAACCAAGTTGACTTTCACCTATGGCGAATGGCGAAGCTTTATGAATAGCCCAGTATTCAATACAAATTGGCCCTACAATTGTATATCTATTCAATACAAATTGGCCCTACAATTGTACATCTATTAAATACAAATTGGCCCTACAATTGTATATCTTTTCAATACAAATTGACCATACAATTGTATATCTATTCAATACAAATTGGCCCTACAATTGTATATCTATTCAATACAAATTGGCCCTACAATTGTACATCTATTCAATACAAATTGGCCCTACAATTGTACATCTATTCAATACAAATTGGCCATACAATTGTATATCTATTCAACACAAATTGACCCTACAATTGTATATCTATTCAATACAAATTGGCCTTACAATTGTATATCATTTCAATACAAATTGGCCATACAAATGCATATCTAATCAATACAAATTGGCCCTAAAATTGTATGTCTTGTACAAATTAGCTCCATAATTGTATTTCCTGTACAAATTGGCTCTACAACTGTATATCTTGAAAAAATTAGCTCCACAGTTGTATATCCTGTACAAATTAGTTCCATAATTGACCTTACGACACAGAGCAGTTAACCACGCCCACCGTAAATAGGGGAGGTCACTCTAATTTTCTCCGACATTTTGAGTGAAATAGCGTCAATGCACACACTAGGATCCCTGTTTGACATTGCCGATGATTTCGGATATTCTTATTTGAAATCGGAAATATTCTTACAAAATAAGCACCTGCCTTTATTGCTGGATAATATGTACATAGCATGACAATTTGTAAAGAAGATGGTATATTTTGAGCGTTAGCAGAGACATTTATAACAGCTCTGTTATATATCTCTATGGCGTTGGGGGAGTGATTTACCCCAGCAGTGTGGGGTCCGATCGGCACCAAACACGATCCGTCCAAAGTCAGATCAGACTCGGATTCGAACGACATTGGACCGTTCGGCACTGGTTCGATCAGACCTTCAAAATGACAGTATTTCATACTACTTCAAAACAGTTAATTTGCAGTATTTGCAGGTTACGAACAAAATTATCTCATTTTGATTCTTAAACGGTTTAAATTTTTATTTTACTAAATCGGCGTATATCCTGAATGATTCAAAACGCAGACCTGCCAATTTTGTCATGTTGAAAATGGTAAAATAGTGTTGGTCATGTTGAGATTATGGTGTTAAACAATTGCTGATAGGAACAATCACTATTTTGTTGTCAAATAAGTTAATAATCAAGATTTTCGAACATAATCTTTTGTATGCTACTTAATGGATGGTTGTCGGTTTTGCTACTTGATTACGAACTTTTTTACCAAACGTAATATTTTCAATTGTTCAAAATTTAAATAGTTTGCAGACGTCATTTAAATGAATATGATGAATTAATACTTTTCTGATAGGGCAGACCATATTGTTGGAAAAGGATAACTTGCTCGTTAAGAGCAATTTCTCCTTTTCCCACAATATTTTCCCTAGTTGTCTGTAACAAAGTAGTCAAATGTAGTTATTATTTGGTAAAGGGTTAACAAACCTCGATTGTTAAAAAGGATTAAGGGTTTCGACACTGATTAACATCAATCTGACACAAATTGCACTTTATGGTCAAGTCACAAACGCTTTATTGTTTAGCTGATCGGCGGTCTTTGTTATCAACCACTGTCTACCAAGAGTGTGTTTTATAACATATTACAGCAACATTAGATTCTTTAAGGTATTCGGATAAAGTTGCAACAAGGAGCTATGGATTTGTTTTGTTTTTAATAGCTTTTAAATTTGGATACAATACATCAATCATTACAGGTAGGTGGATTGATGGGCTATAATAAGAAAGTTAATTAATTGTTTAAGGTGCTCTTAGGGTCCGTTAAAAAAAAAATCAATTAATTAAAATCCAATTTGAAGAATTTGTATATATCCAACTGGAAACCATGTCCTCTCACAACATTATCGATCAATATTGTATTTTTAGTTAACATTTGATTCATTATCAAATGCAACTAATAACATTCGTCATAATTCCGTTTTTTAAAAACAACAATTCTTCATTTTCAAACGAAGATAAAAGACAAAAATAAAAATTTACTAACATGTGAAAGAAAAAAAAGAAAGAAAATTATAGTTCATACTTCTATTCTTTACATCGTTTTATAAATTAACTGTTTGCATATATTTACTAATTGCGTGTAGATCTCAGTCATTTCACAATATATGTGACAGATTTTGGAAACGGGATAAACTCTACTTCACCAACAAGTCTCTCCTTATACATAATTTCTCTATAATAAGTACTTAAACAATATCTTAAGCAGTAATGACGAAGAAAAACGACAGCACAATAGTGCTATGTGTTGACGGAGTCGCACAGCTTGTCGGAGAAAATGGCGGATAGCAACCGAAGTGTTCACTGATTGGTCAGTTCCAGCTGTCAATCAAAGTCTGTCGTAAGGTCAATTGTTTATCTTGTACAAATTGGTTCCACAACTATCTTGTACAAATTAGCTCCACGTTTGCATCTTATGTACAAATTGACTTCTCAATGGTTTATCTTGTACAACTTAGCTCCGTGAATGTATTTTATTTACAAATTGACTCCACATTTGTTTATCATATAAATGCCTATGCAATCTTTATGACCTAATTCAAGGGTACAAAACTTGGGAGAAATTTGGAAAAATAAATGTATGTTTTATAATGTTGTTTCATTTATGGTCACTGCATGTAGGTAACAATTTCAAATTGTCATTACAGCTCAATGAGATCTGTGGAGAAAATCAGAAAAAGACAGACTGGCCATTATACTGTTTGTTATGGTTTATCATGTCACCAATCTTGCACAGAAATAACATAATTTGATTTTTATCATACAAAAGCAATAATTTTTCCGATTCAAGTGTTACCTAAAATCTATATGGACTTGACAGTGCTTACTAAGTTATCAATAACTAAGTTTCCCTTTGCCTTGATAGTATCCAAATTTTGTTCTCAGATCAGATGTGCATTTCCTTGTCCATTTACACTGACATCACTTCGATATAAGTTACAATGCAACTAGATCCATCATCAGCCGATTTCCCTGTGCCTTGACGCAATTAGTATATAATGGTCTGATTGTGCGTCTGCTGTTTTATCTTTGGTGACTGATAACGTGAAGCTGGCAAAGATGGGTATCCGAAAGAGGTTTTACGAACATTTTCCCGCCATTCTCCTACTAAGAGAATGGCGGGAAAACGTTCGTTTTAGCTATTTTATATGTGTTAATCTACTTGCCACACGATGAACACATTTCGTTATGCTTAGGCGTAGATCTATATAAAAGAAGATCGCAAAGCAAATTGTTAATGAACTTACAATAGTCTTGCAAAATCCTTGCTTCTTTGAAGTCACACCATGCTTCAAAACACATTGTTCGTCTGTAAGCTTCATCATTCAGAAATAAACTTTTCCTGAATTGAACGAAATAAGTAATCAAACTATCTCACGTTTTTGTTCAAAGTGATCTTATTATATAAATCACTTTACTTTCCTCTATCAGAACTTTAACTACCATGCAACTTTAACACTTAAATCGTATTGACGATATCTATGTTTTTTTGTTTCCAACTAAATATCCTAAATGATTATTTCGTTAAGAAAAATATTTACAGAACCATACCGACTCGTTGCACGTGGTGCAATCTTTGCACGTCCGACTTTATTTGTGATAAAGGCTCTTTCCGGATTGAAATTCATCATGTCTTTTTTTTTATTCAGCTAAGAAACGACTTGGAGGCAGTTCTCAAAGAATTGAGCTGGAAACATCTTACGAGGAAGGAAAGGGGCAGGCTAACACCAAGTTGCAGCTGTGTTCCATCAACACAAATAAAGCTGCCCCCATCTCCTCTTTTCTGTCTTCGTAATAGTACCCCTAGTGCGTGGTATATATGCACGGGACGACCCCAGGCTAAAATAATGTACGTTGAACTGGTTTTCAGAGCGATACTGATAATACCTGGAGTACTCTGGCCATTAACCCATTTCCCAAACAATAAAGACATTTGACCACGCTGTCACAGACAGCTTTAGAAAACATTGTGGGGAAAGGAGAAATTGCTCGTAACGAGAAAATTAATCTTTTCCCACAATGTTTTCTGCCCTATCAGAAGATTATTTTCCAATTTCATCACATTTTGAAATGTCGTCTGCAAACTCTTTCAATTTGGGACAGTCGGAAATTGTTGTTTGGGAAAGGGTTACACATATTTATTTTACATTAATTGTGAAACAGGTGCTTAGAACTTAGATTAATCACTCTTGATTCTGCTTCCTGGATCATGATAGTACTCGCACCGAATGTGAATTAATGGAAGGTTGCAAGGCGGAACCCGCTACTCATGGGATTTGAACCTACCCTCGTGCCCGAATGCCGACGCTTTACCCCTGGACCACTGTCCTCTTATTCATGATGTATGGCCAGGCGAAGTTCATATACTCCAATCATCAACCATCTAAATATTAAGCGGGCATCTTCGGTGCCTCAGGCGTGAGGTTTCCTAATTAGCATTAAATCTTTCGTCCTTATCAGAGAAAGGTTTCATGGCGTCATCAAAATTTGAAATAGATCGCATTCGGTCATTTTACATCTCATTAACCATAACACCCGTTTAAATCTACCGTACATTGATTAAATACGACATTAGGGTCTTATAACACTTTCCTTGATTGTCCCTGATTATTGGTATCATAATACGGTATTTGGAAACAGGGGAATAAAGACAGGTAGATTTGATGATTGTCGAAATTACCATCGTACTTTACAATTCTAGTCACGATCCAACTAGTTAAAGTTAAGCTGAATATGTTTGTACTTGGATGTTTTCTGATTATTATTAAAAGAGAAGGTTATTTGAAATATATTAGCCATGATATATTGTGCATACAATTGATATTACAACATTTGATATAAACCTATGGTTTTTTAATTAGTTACCCAACTTAAATTGTCTCTCTTTTTAACTATTGATGATAATGTTTATTGTTTTCTTAACCCTTAGAATGCTGGGTAATTTTCTTAAAAAAAAAGAATGTTTTGTCTTCTTCTTCCCAAGACATTGAATGTCTGCTTTAATTTGATGAGGAAAGGTACTCAGAGTAGCAAACAGATTAGATCACAAGCCAGTCGCCCATTTTCTTTTCCCACAATGTTTTCAAGAGTTGCCACTAACAAACTGGTCAATTTCGATATTGTTTGGTTATGGATTAAGCAAATTATTTTTATTTCATGTTAAAGGGGTATTTAAATTATGATTTGGCAGCGCTATCAAAATCATTTAAGTTATACAACGGCGACATTTTCATATTTCAGTTATTCAGATACATTCCTCACCAACACTGTGTTGGCCACATTATACTTTCGTCTGTTACATGGGTTTAATTAACCCTCTACCAAACGCCATATTTCGCTCGTCCCAAATTGCAAGAGTTTGCAGACGACATTTCAAAATGTATTGAAATTGAAAATAATCTTCTGATCGGGCAGAAAACGTGTGTGAAAAGGAGAAATTGCTCGTTAAGAGCAATTTCTCCTTTTCCCCACGATATTTTCCAGAGCTGTCTTCAACAAACTGGTCAAATGTCGTTAATGTTTGGTAATGGGTTAAACTCTATTACTTAACCGGTGTCTTCCTATCAACAAACTGGTCAAATGTCGTTAATATTCGGTAATGGGTTAAACTCTATTACTTAACCGGTGTCTTCCTATCAACAAACTGGTCAAATGTCGTTAATATTTGGTAATGGGTTAAACTCTATTACTTAACCGGTGTCTTCCTATCAACAAACTGGTCAAATGTCGTTAATGTTTGGTAATGGGTTAAACTCTATTACTTAACCGGTGTCTTCCTATCAACAAACTGGTCAAATGTCGTTAAACTAACCGGTGTCTTCCTATCAACAAACTGGTCAAATGTCGTTAATGTTTGGTAATGGGTTAAACTCTATTACTTAACCGGTGTCTTCCTATCAACAAACTGGTCAAATGTCGTTAATGTTTGGTAATGGGTTAAACTCTATTACTTAACCGGTGTCTTCCTATCAACAAACTGGTCAAATGTCGTTAATGTTTGGTAATGGGTTAAACTCTATTACTTAACCGGTGTCTTCCTATCAACAAACTGGTCAAATGTCGTTAATGTTTGGTAATGGGTTAAACTCTATTACTTAACCGGTGTCTTCCTATCAACAAACTGGTCAAATGTCGTTAATGTTTGGTAATGGGTTAAACTCTATTACTTAACCGGTGTCTTCCTATCAACAAACTGGTCAAATGTCGTTAATATTCGGTAATGGGTTAAACTCTATTACTTAACCGGTGTCTTCCTATCAACAAACTGGTCAAATGTCGTTAATATTTGGTAATGGGTTAAACTCTATTACTTAACCGGTGTCTTCCTATCAACAAACTGGTCAAATGTCGTTAATGTTTGGTAATGGGTTAAACTCTATTACTTAACCGGTGTCTCCTATGTGAATATGTGGCTTGTCCAAAATGAAAGCAACAGCATATTTTTTCATGAACCATTGTGACAAGAAGATCAATCGCTCTTTGGAATCAATTTATCCTTTAGTCACCGTGTTTCCTTAAGTCTTCTGGGGTATATCAGGCAAAATGAGGATGAAGTTAAGAGTATAATGAAAATGCAAATCATCTGAGTTCTTATGTTGTCCCCATGTTACCCTCATATTTTCTGTAAAAAGAATTGAGTGAAATAAAGATGGTGTATTGTATTGTATTGTATGACAAGTTCTAGTGTCATCCATTATCCAGAGGGGTATGAAGGGGAAAGTATTCCTGCCCTTATAGATGGTCTTTGTTAAGAAGTTGTCCCCATGTTACCCTCATATTTTCTGTAAAAAGAATTGAGTGAAATAAAGATGGTGTATTGTATTGTATTGTATGACAAGTTCTAGTGTCATCCATTATCCAGAGGGGTATGAAGGGGAAAGTATTCCTACCCTTATAGATGGTCTTTGTTAAGAAGTTGTCCCCATGTTACCCTCATATTTTCTGTAAAAAGAATTGAGTGAAATAAAGATGGTGTATTGTATTGTATTGTATGACAAGTTCTAGTGTCATCCATTATCCAGAGGGGTATGAAGGGGAAAGTATTCCTACCCTTATAGATGGTCTTTGTTAAGAAGATAATAGGCGACAACATCAACAACGGAGAAGAACAGCAACAACGAAAATAAAAAATATGATAAAAGGGCAAAGAAGGGGAAGGACACAGAAACATAAACTGTGGTGATCGAAGAAACAGGAATTGTAGACGTAAAAGAAGTATTTATTTGAGAGGAAAGGGTGAAAAAAGATGCAGATAATGAAGGAGAAGAAGAATGCGAAGAGTTAAACAAGAAAAAGTAGAAGAAGAAAAATGAAGAAAGTTGTTGAGGTGGTGATGATAATGATGTAGGTGGTGGTGAAAATAATGATGAAATTGACGAAAGGAAGAACAGGAAGAAGACTAGCAAGATCGTCGAGACCAAACCGACAGTTTCCCTTTTTCAATGGACGGTTGAATGTTAGTTAACATTGACCCATTACCAAACAATAACGACATTTGACCAGTTTGAAGCAGACGACTCTGGAAAACATTATTAGAAAAGGAGAATTTGCTCCTAACGAGCAATTTCTCCTTTTCCAAAAATGTGTTCTGCCCTATCAGAATAATATCTTGCAATTTCATCACATTTTGAAATGTCATCTGCAAAATCTTTCAATTTGGGACCGTCGAGAATTTGGCGTTTGGTAAAGGGTTATAGAAAGCTGTTCTTATCCTAAGCAGCTTTTCCGCAGATTACACGGATATACCGGTACATATCTGTGGGTCTGATCAACCAATTAGGTCAATTGGAGGACGTCATTTTTAACCGTTAACCCTTAGAATGCTGGCTCATTTTCTTAAAAGCAGATTTTTGTGTCGTCTGCTTTCCAAAACTAATGTTGATGAGGACAGATACACAGAGTAGCAAACAGGTTAGAACACAGACCAGCCGCCAATTTTCTTGTCAGCTTGCCTGGATATAACCTGTTTGCATAAGCATGAAGTCGGTTCCAGCACTATAAGGGTTAATTTGGATCGCAGTGGTTAGTACACACATCCATGCTCCACTGTATATCTTAAAAAGTGCTGAAGAATTATCTTGCATGTTTCAACTTAAAAAATACCTATTAAATGAAGGAAATTGCATGTAACTGTATAAGAGATAGGATGGTTCAGCATTTATTCTATCAAACAACGAATAATGAATTAGTCGTGATACAGAGGTGGCATCCCCCGCACTCCATGTCGTGTTCTGCCGACTGAGCTGTTAAAGCTCGACTGGGATGAAGTGGAAATGAAACTTGAACTGGTTATCCCCTACCACATCTTCTGTAGAAAACCTTAAAAACCACCGATGAGAAATAATTCCTTTGGCACAGTTTTTCCCACCAATACCATAAAGGGAACGTATTATTTTCTAGCTATTTTTGGTCGGAAGCTGCTGATGTTATCAATTGAACAAGTTACAAATTTCTGTTGTACCGGATAATGGAAGAATAAGAGGAAGAATCATCGAACACCTTTTGATGTTTAAAAGACTGGATTTTTTTTCTAAAAATAAAATAAATCGAGGTATCTGTAAAGTAAAGTATTAGTATCAAAATGTATATCGTCTGATGTTATGATAAAACAGTGAACCATAGTTCTAGATGCAGGGTTTGTATAAACTTAAACTAATTCTATCCAACGGGGTTTGTTATATTGAATACAGTTTATTTACTTTATAAACATAACAGCGAATCGCAACTCAGGATGCGGGGTTTAAATAAGCCATAATCAAATATCTCAATCAGTGCTGCTGGTATCAAACTCACATGTGCACATGTCCAAATTTGGAAAATCTAGAATGTTCCATAGAATTGCATGATGGTTAAAAGGCCATGCACGGCGCCCACTCGTCAGACTGTTCTCTGATGTTGTGGAAAATTCACCATGTCTTCTTTTTCTTAATTTCAAGTATTGAGGCAGTTTTCAATGAGCTAAAACCCCTTACGAAGCAGGAAAGAGACAGGTCACCTCCAAGCTGTATCTCATAATTTTCCACCTCAATAAATAATGCTGCTCTGTGCCTCTTAATTCTCCTCTTTTCTTTCTTCGTAATAAAAGTATTACCATACATACAAATGTTGCTAAGTGCGCTGCAACCTTTTTCTTTCCCTGACGAATAATGTGTTTAAACAATCAAACAAAACGAGAACTTACGTGTTAAATGGATCTATGATAAAGAGGTTTCCGAAATTTATCCAAATAAATTACACCGTTTGCATTGACGGGGTTTCACCAGAACCCAGGAACAGTGGCACACACTTCGCATACATTTGAATTTAAGCAGATAAGTATTATTACAATAATAATACGGTACGTAGTATTTCTGACCCTTTCCACATATTTATCTACATATTTTAGGGTGCCTATCCGCATTATGCGATGAGTGAAAACAATGAGAAAAACAATACTTTAGGGCTACTAAACCGCTTTATGACCTTCCCTTTTGTTACAGCGTTTTCATATACATGTCCCACGTGATTCATAACGAACCCACTTTGAAGTACTGTCTGCCTAAGGTGTTGTTTCTTGAATTATTTGTCATGAAGTTTCTCGTATAAGATCAAGCATTAACCAATTAATAAACAACAACGACATTGTACCATTTTAATGCAGACGACTCTGGAAAACACTGTAGGAAGAGGAGAAATTGCTCATAACGAGCAATTTCTCCTTTTCCCACAATGTTTCCTTCTCTATCAGAAGATCACTTTCTAATTTTATCAAATTTTGAAATGTCGTCTGCAAAGTCTTTGAATTTCGGACAGTCGAAAATTTGGTGTTTGGTAAAGGGTTAAACTACTACATGTATTATCCTAAGCTGCATGACCCCTGACCCGGTCCATGAACGTATATTGATCAACACATAGGCGTAGGAGCCGGGGGGGGGCAGGGGGGCCCGCCCCCGCCCCCCAATATCCAGACCGGGGGGGCCAGACTATACTTTGGCCCCCCAATATTCACAATGGCAAATGAAGATATTTGAAAAGAAAAAGAAAAGAAACGAAATTTAACAGCAGAATAAAGATAAATGTGTATTTTTGTGCTTTATCTAATTCCAATTCGCCTTTTGTAACGAACAATAACCAAAATCTTTTTGACGTCATCATCGCAAATGACAATCTGAACACATCGGGTTTATCCAATGAAAACTCATCTCACAAAAATACCCGGGAAGTCTTGATTGACAAACACAATGGTGTAATAGAATTTGTTCTAAGGAGTCAGACTCAATATTGTCTTCAATTGTTAGCTAAAGCTTGAAGAATAATTTATTCGCGTTCTTGTTGTAGATGAATCCGTGGCTGTGACAGTCTGGTCGCTGCTACTCTTTGTTCAAAGCAATACATTTGATTTCCGCGTGAGATCGAGACCTGGCATATCCCTTCTTTTTTTTTATTATTATTAAAGATACACATTTTCATACGCTTTCTTTTAATTCTCATAATGTTATTGAATTTGTAAATGCATCGGTCTTCATCTGAAGTTGCCCCCAATGTTGAAAACGCTCCTACGCCTATGCAACACTATGGTCCAGTTCATGTCGTACACAAATTCCCTAAACCCAAGTCCTTTGTCAATGTCGGAGTTTACATTGTGAGACCTTAGATTCGATCCTCGTTGCGGGCGCCTTATTCTCTGTTCAGTATGTATCAAACACCATTATTGAGAGAACTAGATGACACAATCGGAACTACTCGGGTATTTCCGTGAGCTATAAAATACACATCGGCAATATATCTGAACACATCGGGTTTATCCAATGAAATACCTCTGAAATAATAGGGATGACGCCATATTGTTTCCCGCAAAATGACGTCACTTCACTTTCGTGTTCAAAAATAGATCTTAAATGTGAAATAAAAAAAAGTCGTTTAATTTGATTAAGGAAACAATTATATATGTCACAACTGATAATTTCGCCATTTCGTATAAGTTACCGATGGAAAAATGATTTAAAAGGATGTCCAACACTTCAATACACATTGAACTACTTGACGTGCACGCTTAGTAAAGGTGTTATACGCCGGGGCCGATTTAGCCGAAAAATTGTAACCCTACACTTCTATCCAAATTTGCTCACATCAGTGAACAATCACCTTTAATAGGGGTGATTTATCAATAGTGGATTGTAGTCTGTGATGAGCTGAGCAGAGACATAGATAATGTGTTATCTATGTCTCTGAGCTGAGTTAAGAAAAAAATTGTTTACAGGAGTAAAGAGAGATCGAGTACGAGTTTGTAATTATTTGATAAGCGCAATACATATCCTAAAGCGATCCCACTATTATTCATTCTCTACGACTTTCTTACCGGTTATTACATTGATGCAGTACATACAAAATGTCGCATCTTCTTCATTAAGACGTAGGAGTTACGAACTTTTGGATTGTCAGCGATCACATGGCTGCGTAAATAAAATTGGCCAATGCTTTCGACAGTAATCCGAATTTTGTTTACATTTCTCTTGATAATGATAGCTACATGTTTGTTGTTGATGATATGTTGAACAAATCGACAATTAGGATGTTCGTCGTAGCAATCTGAAATCGTCGGGTTTATCCAACGTAAACGCCTCTGGCATGATATGGAAGCCGCCATATTGTTTCTTGCAAGTCAAATTTCGTTGTTATTTCGTTTCCTAGTGAAATATTAAAAATCAACTCTTTCTGATATAACCTTTAATGGGTCAAGATAATTCAAACGTGCTGGAAACCTCATTAAATCTTACACTAACAAACAAAACAAATAAACTAAGAAGTGTTTTAGTCATCATTTATTTTGTCTTTGCGTCACAATTGATCTTTCTTGGTATGCATATATTCGATTGTAAACTATGTTGTTGTTTCCATTGAATAACTCGTCTTTAGAGTAAAAATATATATAATGTTTCTTTTATTTTTTGATGCTATATGCATTTAATCATCATGTTTTCAACCCTCAATTAATCAATTAACATTCCAAATTTCGAATTAGAGAAGTTTGCACAATGTAGCTTTTTTGTTACGAATTTGGAATATGTATCCATCCATAACTCTTTAAGGAACAATCTAATACATAAAATACGATAAATACGGAACATATTAGAAACCACTGCCAACAGTTGACACATCGATCTAAAATGCAATTCATTATTTTGTCATAATGGTATCTACCCAATATCTGGAAGAAAATGCATTTTTGTCATACGATACTTTTTTCCGACTAATGCTGCGATCACTTTTGACCAGTAATACGTTTGATTGAATAGTATATATTGACAAAGACTTAACCCTTTACTAAACGCCAAATTTTCGACTGTCCCAAATTGAAAGAGTTTGCAGACGACGATGAAATCGAAAAAATAATCTGCTGATAGGGCAGAAAACATTGTAGGAAAACGAGAAAGTGCTCGTTATGTTTTTCAGAGTTGTCTGCAACCAACTGGTCAAATGTCGTTATTGTTTGGTAATGGGTTAAACAAATCTCGATTTGTTTTGTCACATTCAGTCCAGATGTCCACGCAACAGGATTCTCTCGTCTGGGTCTACCTTAACATTCACCAGCCTTCTCAACGAAAACACGCGTTCTCTGCCTGAAACGAAGATAGATTTGGAACTAGAAAACTGCATAAAAAGGCGTATGTATTTTTGGAGACATACTTTGTCTTATAGGTGCTTGTTCAGGGCAGAAAATATTTTGAAACTCAAAATAAACTGTCGTTGAAACAATACGGTTTTTGTATTGTTATTGAAATACAATCAAAATAGCTAATGAAAGTATGAATGATATAGGAAGAGTCATTTATCTAAGTATGTACAGTTTATGCACGGTTGACCTAAAAAGCGAATGGAGATGAAATAATAAACAAACTTTAAACGAAATATAAATCAGAAATCTAACTTAAGCAAATAAAAATACAACTAAGGCCAATAGGTTATTAGGTCATTCGATTCCCATACAGCAGCTTCCTCCATGCATTGGCTCAATCCTCAACGAGAATCGGTTCAAATCTTCGTTAGGGGTACCTCTGTTTTCCGGCTTGCTTGCTCACTAGGTAGGCGAGTTCGAGCTCCATCCTTGCCGGTTGCTCCTTGATTCTTTTGACAAGACATATCAAGACGTTTCGACACTATGAAATTTTTCCATGTACATGCTCCATGCACATTTAGGTAAATAACATTAGGATTTCTACTGCCAAGATGGATGTAAACAAAGCAAGAAAATTGATATTAACCCCACCTGTATATGTGTATTTATGTTGTTTTAACCCTTTACCAAACGCCAAATTATTTTCTTCTGTCCCAAGTTGAAAGAGCTTGTGACAATAACAACATTTAACCACTTTGTTGCAGACTACTCTGGAAAGCATTGTGGGAAAAGGAGAAATTGCCTGTGATGAGGAATTTATCCTTTACCCACAATATTTTCTACCCTATCAGAAGATTTACTTCCAATTTCATCACATTTTGAAATATCGTCTGAAATCTCTTTCAATATGGGACAGTCGAAACTTTTGTGTTTGGTAACTGGTTAATGGCAATGGTCTACACGGCGTTAATCTCATTAGAGAAAGGTGATATATGACGTTTGTAAATGCGATGTGGGGTTTACCTGCAAGCAGTGAGGGCGAGTTCACATCTATTGCTGTAGGTCTGACCATCACTCCCACAGACTGGTGTATAGTCGTACTGACAGGCTACTGGACACGGGTCCATGCTCAATTGTCCAGTCACACCGTGACCTCCTCGGACGGTTCTTTAAAACAAACATAAAAAGGCAAACAAATAGAAGGAAAAAAGAATATTGAATAGTCGAATGACCCACCGCCTTTGACCCATTACCAAACAATAATGACATTTAACCACTTTGTTGCAGACGACTCTGGAAAAACATTGTTGGAAAAGGAGAAATTGATCTTATCGAGCAATTTCTTCTTTTCCCACACTGTTTTCTGCCCTATCAGAAGATCACAATTCAATGTCATCACATTTTGAAACGTCGTCTGCAAACTCTTTAAATTTGGAACAGTTGAAAATTTGGCGTTTGGGAAAAAGTTAAGAAACAGGGGTGATCCAAGCTGTAATGGTGTTGAATGAAATATATACGTCTGGATCATTCGGACTACCAGTAGAAAGGACAATGTTAGACTTTGCGTTTGAATCAAAGTTTTTAGGAGGACACTACACTGATTTATTTCTCTTTTAGTGTCTGTGAGGTGTTGTAGAAATAATCTTATAATTTACTTGTAACATTGTTTTTCTTTTCAACATTAAGACCGAAGCTATCATCAAGAATATCAAGCGATATTCCTGATAAAGTATTCGGCCGAATTGCTTGGCGGAAAAGCGGTCTTTTTTATGTGAAAAACACATACTTAATATTGCCCTTTATAAATTTTAAACAAAGCATTTTTAAAACACTTCAAGTATTGGTGGCTATTGTTTCTTTCTATTTGGACAAGTCTCATTCATCATACGGGGAATATGCAGCGGTTGCATCTGAAAACGCATATTCTAAGATAACAGTAAACTCGCCTTCGCTGTGATGATACACCTTGAAGGTTAAACGCAAGACAGTAGTTGCTACGGTATAGCATTGAAACCTCTATGTTGTGGATGGCAGTGACCATGGAATAGACAGCCGACTTCAAAACATTGGAGTCGAAGGTACGACCCCCATTGGTAGCGGATTCTACATTGCGACTTATCTTTATCCATAAACGGCACACGTACTGGTAAATTGGTAATGCATGAAGATTGCAGGAGCAAAAGTTATAGAAATAAATTTTAAGAGTAAAACGAGGTTTCTTGGATATTTTAAGTGATGTAATAATTATTAAAATGTCAATATTGTCAAATTGTCCAACGTATCGTAGATCAACATAGCATAGGTCAAAATACGACCAGTAAGTGGGTTATGATCTCAACAGAACATGTGTTTGAATCTCAACATGACATAGGATTGACCCCCAACAGTTCGTGTGTTTGAATCTCAACATGACATAGGTTTGAATCCCAACATGGCATAATTTGGAATCTCAACATGGTATAGGTTTGAATTTCAACGGGACATGGTTTGAATCACAACAGGACATAGTTTAAAATCGGAACAGTGCATGTGTTTGATGTTTTCTACAATGATGTTGCTACCAAAATCAATGTGAAATAAGTATGTTTCAATTTAAGATATAAGTCCATAGATGGGGCATCTTCTTTCATCTTTGATAGCCTTGCCAACATCAACCACAGGGAACAGTGTTGTTTGACATACATGTACCTATATCATTAATGTATGTATATATTGATGATATAGGTATGGCAAACAACATTGGTTCCTTTGACACCACATAGATAACATTAGCGTGATGTAATCACTCAGCCACTAATAACAATAGAACAGTGTGATGTATTCACTCAGCCACTCATAACAATAGAACGGGTTAGCGCATACCTTAGGTTAGCCAGATGTGACTTGATGTCGGTAAGATATCCGTCCACCTCATCGTGAAAAGATTCATCCGCCGCCATCATGTCTGCACTGGAAACTGAAACTAAAAAAATATCGGTGTTGGAAACTTTAAAGATTTAAAGACCATTAGCTCCAGTGATAATTAATACGAAAATGCGACTTAGATTTAGTATTTGTATGCTTGCGTACGATGCAAATATGGTTGTTAAGTTCAAAGTATATTCTTGTAAATAAAGGCTTCTGTCCCACAAAATGTTCAAAGTATATTCTTGTAAATAAAGACTTCTGTCCCACAAAATGTTCAAAGTATATTCTTGTAAATAAAGACTTCTGTCCCACAAAATGTTCAAAGTATATTCTTGTAAATAAAGGCCTCTGGCCCACACTTGGTTCAAAGTATATTCTTGTAAAGAAAGGCTTCTGTCCCACAAAATGTTTCAAGTATTATCTTGTAAATAAAGGCCTCTGGCCCACACTTGGTTCAAAGTATATCATTGTAAAGAAAGCCTTCTGGCCCACTTAACATCATCTATAATGAATGCAAATATATGATATATTGGTTTTGTTCTTATAAAAAAAATGATAACAAAATTGGTTATGAACAGAATTACCATTTCGTCTTGAAACAGGGCACGCTAAATATGGATGTCCCCATATAAAAAGGGAACCAAGGAAATGTACACTTGCTACAGTTTATTATCGTCGTTTATTATGAGCTGGAACGGACTTGAACCTGCAACATTCCACACATTATTCCCTACAGTGCCACTTGTCGGCCTCTTGTACCGAGCGTCCCGGATTCGAATCCCCGTTAGGCGAGGTGAACATTGCCAGGAGTAACCCTCAAAGCGGCGCGAGTACTAGTGGAGTATCAAGCAATCCTTGAGGGTGAATTTACTTCAAGCTTCCGTCACAATCGATGTAAAATAAAAAAAGATTAAACTTACAGTGCCACTGATTGTCTACAAGAAGAGATGAGAAATATAATTCTAAAAGTAGAAAATGAAATCATTACCTGCGACAACGGCGATTAGGAGGAGGAGCTGGGACGTGCACACCATTTTGTATTGAAAGCGCTTTTAAACTAAGATCGATCCTAGACGTTAGCTTTCTTAGATATCTGAGAAGTGAATGTTTTTTCGAGAATGAATGCCTACACACGCACGAAACTTGTCTCCGAGCAGATAGCGTAAATTGAATTTTACAACCCGAATAAATTAGATCGGTAATAAACCGGATTGATGAATTTCGTATCTTATTATAAGGCCCCTTTCCTTTCTTACTATGAGGCCCTTCTTTCGTACCTTATTCTGAGGTCCTTAATTTGTAAGGCCCTTCTTTCGTACCTTATTCTGAGACCTTTTTATCGTGTTTTATTCTGAGGCCCGTTTCGTTTCTTATTCTGAGGCCCCTTTTTATTATTCTGAGGCCTTTTTTTTCGTTTTTGATTCTGAGGACCCTTTCGTTTCTTATCCTGAGGCCTTTTTTTTCGTTTTTGATTCTGGGGACCCTTTCGTTTCATATTCTGATGCCCTTTTTCGTGTTTATTCTGAGAACCCTTTTTCGTTTTTGATGCTAAGGACCCTTTTTTCATGTTTGTTCTGAGGCACCCTTCGTGTTCATTCTGAGGCCCCTTTTTGTGATCATTACGTTTTATTCTATGGCCCCTTTTTTCGTGTTTTATAATGGGGCCCATTTTTTCGTTTTTTATTCTGAGGCCCTTTTATTTCGTTTTTTATTCTGAGGCCCTTTTATGTTTTTTATTCTGAGGCCCTTTTTTGTGTTTTATTCTGAGGCCATTTTATTGTGTTTTATTCTGGGGCCCATTTTTTCGTTTTTTATTCTGAGGCCCTTTTATTTCGTTTTTTATTCTGAGGCCCTTTTATGTTTTTTATTCTGGGGCCCTTTTTTGTGTTTTATTCTGAGGCCATTTTATTGTGTTTTATTCTGGGGCCCATTTTTTCGTTTTTTATTCTGAGGCCCTTTTATTTCGTTTTTTATTCTGAGGTCCTTTTATGTTTTTTATTCTGGGGCCCTTTTATTTCGTTTTTTATTCTGAGGCCATTTTATCGTGTTTTATTCTGAGGCCCTTTCTTCATGTTTATTCTGAGGCACACCATGCTACAGGTCATAGGGCGATAGACTCGACTTTGAATCCCTGTTTTTGAAATGTTCCGGTAATCAATGGAATTAATACGATAATAATTAATATACTCATGCACTCAGCTTTTGTGTTCATTCGTTTGATAGTCCTTCGTCAAAAACCAGCGTGGAGCGTTTATGTACATGCGCTTGGGTGCGTATTTTGTTTATACATGTACTAAACAATGTGCCAACTAAGTATCAGTTGTCTTCCCTGTGCAAAACGGTAAACAGCAAAGGCAAATCTCTGACTCTCAGTTTGGTCAGTAATCTGTTGATACACCATTTCCTTTAACCCATTTCCAAACAATAACGACATTTAACAACTTTGTAGCAGACGACTCTGGAAAACATAGTGGGAAAAGGAAAAAATGCTCGTAACGAGTAATTTTTCTTTTTCCCGCAATGCTTTCTGTCCTATCAGAAGATTATTTTCCAATTTCATCACATTTTGAAATGTCGTCTACAAACTTATCCAATTTGGGACAGTCGAAATTTGACATAATGTGATGGAATTGAAAAACAATAATCTGATACAGCAGAAAAACATTGTGCGAAAAGGAGAAAATGCTCTTGACGAAATGTGATGAAATTGGAAAATAATCTTCTGATAGGAAGATATAACAATAACGGTATTTGACCTGACGACTCTGGAAAAAGCATTGTTGGAAAAGGAGAAAATGCTCTTGAAGATTTATCCGAAAGCATATAACACCTTCAGCTTGTTGTTATCTTCATTTTTCAGGGATGATGTATTTCCAATTTCAATGCTAATGTTATTTATGACTGGTGTCGTCCTGGACGAAATAGGTCGTATATTTTAAACGTTATCTTTCGATAACCTTTCTACTGTTGTGCAATAATTTAACCACAAATTCAGTTTTAAATTGCACATTTATAAAATAAGAATGGGAACTAACACATGGGACAAAATGAGAACGTGTAATCAACGAAGAAGACCCCATACTCAACTGCTCATAACGACTAGTCAAACCGGGAAGAACAGTCAGCACTCCGTAAGTCAGTCGGGAAACTGTCTCTCATGAAAATCCATAAGCCGTCACTAGAATTTGAACCCACACGGAGAGATGCCGTGTGTTTTCAAATTCTGCACTCTAACCACTGGGCCACGACGGCCCGCTTTGAGATTTGTGGAACTAGGAAAGTTCGACTGTTCCTAATTGAAAGAGCTTGCAGACTTTTCAAAATGTGATGAAATTGAAAAATATTCTTTTTTTTTATGGGTTTTACATCACATCAACATTATTTCAGTTATGTAGCGATACCCGACTCTTAATGATGAAGAAAGACCCCATACTCAACTGCCCATAAGGGCTGGTCAAGACGTGTAGAACCATTGGCATTCCGTAGGTCGGTCGGGAGTCTACCTCTCATGAAAATCCATATCCCTCTCAGGATCTGAACCCACGCGGAGAGGGGCCATGTGATTTCAAGTTCTGTACTCCAACCACTAGGCCACGGAGGTAACCACTAGGCCACTGAGGCCCCCGAAAAATATTCTTTAGATAGAGCAGAAAACCTTGTGGGAAAAGGAGAAATTGCTCTTAGCGAGTAATTTCTCTTTTTCCCACAATGTTTTCCAGAGTCGTATGCAACAAAGTGGTTAAATGTCTTCATTGTTTGGTATTGGGTTAAGTAACTACAACTCATGAAAGGCAAAAAGGTATATACCCAACACAATAGGTAGCTTACCATGCTGCAAGTACCAGATTTAGACCAAGTAAATAGGCGGCTGGCCTGTGATCCAACATGTTTGCTACTCTGAGCATCTTTCTTCATCAAAATTAGGCAGATACTTCAGGTTTTGGAAAGCAGATGACACACAAATCTATTTTTAGAAAACAACCCAACATTCTAAGGGTTAATCAAGTCATCTTATACAAGAATTACTATGCAGAATAAAAGAATAAAAAGAAACAAAAGATGAGTTTGTAGTAGGTTTATTTCATACATGCTGAAAAAGTGGTTATTGCACATAGACAAAGGAAGCATATTTACAAACAATACAGAAATGTGAAAATGAACAAAAGGGACTTTATGAACAGGATAAAGACAGTTTAATAACCCAATATGATTAGAATACATTAAGACTAGTGATAAAAGACAGATGTTTTAAAGGCACATCAAAGGAGAGGAGTACAAATAAATTACAGATAAAATATATGGAGTTCTTTTATTATGCTCATAAAAGTTATGAGAATTAGTTTAGGAATGCATTGAGACCCTATTTAATAGACTCATTTAAAATAAGTTATTTTGTGCTTGAAACATAGTTGTCTCCAATTCAATCATGTTTATCAACAACCTGTTTGTTTACATATTCAAAATAACAAATTTTGATTGGTCTGTTCAAAAATGTGTGTATAAACTGTCAGGAAATCTGAATTATAAAACTTGCTAATTTGGGTTATTTCTGGTTTGCTTTCCCATTTAGGTTGTGCTGATGATTTTTCTGGTGATAACTATTTGAATCTGTCCAAAAGTTTACCAAATAATATAGTTTGATATAGCATTAATCTCCTTTAATGGGCCTTTAAGCAACCATTTAACAAATAATTATTTCCCATTTTATAAATCAAATAGTTAACCCATTCCACAATTTGCAGACAACTATTATTTTTGTTTGAAAAAAAAACGGAACATTTTAAAAGAAACCATTAAAACAAAAATCTACATTGCTTCCCTCAAGTAATTTCTTTTTTTTTTGACAAAAACTACCGACAAATGCACACAGCGATCACATGATCTAGTGAGGGATATCAAAAATGATATATGGCACCCTGTTATTGGTCCCTAAGTTGCCATGGTGGTAGGATAAAGGACAATATGACAGTAATTTGTGATATGTGTTAAATATATTTGCATTACATTTAGGACCTATATACTGGTTAACAAAGTTGACTTCACAACGCATGTACATACTTAAAGATGAAAACCAAGAAAGCCAATTAGAAATACCTCTGTTTTAACACATATTTCTCATGTAAACTTATCTTAACACACCTACAATAAAAGATTTTAAAGTTGCTGCTACAAAAGGTGAAATTACCCATTTTAAGCTTCAATGTTGCAGGAAACAATTCATTGCTTATATTTCTACATCGGAACATCAGTATTTCAATCATTTCTCACTGGGTAACTTGATACATGTATCAAAAACATTAGAGTTACTAACAACTTCTACAGGAAAGATCTATAAAAGCATCATTGGGAATGAACACTGGAAACATCTATGACTTTCAAGCTAGGTATCAGTGTCGATATTTGTGAAGTGTCGGTATTTTCGAGGAATGGATTTCCCTGTACATTCAGGATGGTGAGTTTCTTACACGCTGTCAACGCATGAAGACTGCTGTCGGACTTTAATACTGTAAAAAGTTAAGGGCAATATTTCCAAATCTAGTCCGACTTTATTTTATTTCTTCTTCTTCCCTGTAAATAATATATGGGTTAGTTTAAACTTACTTATTTTACATTGATTGTGATTGAAGCTTATTGAATTCATTCTCTATGACTGCGTCCTGGATATTAAACCCATGTTTGATTTGAGAGCTAGTACCGGTAAGTATCACAACACCTGAAGGGGATCAAACCAGGAAACATTGGTACAAGTAGCCGAGGCTTTACCTACGCATGACTGTCGCCCTTCATAGGTTAAGATGGCTTATTAAGGTTTTCATGCCATATCCAATATTAACCCATTAGAATAACGACATTTGACCAGTTTGTTGCAGACAACTTTGGAAAACATTGTGGGAGAAGGGAAAATTACACGTCACAAGCAATTTCTCCTTTTCACCCAATGTTTTCTGCCTTATCAGAAGATTATTTTTCAATTTCATCACATTTTGAAATGCCGTCTGCAAACTCTTTTAATTTGGGAGGGTCGAAAATTTAGTGTTTGGTAAAGGGTTAATGCAGCTATGACATGACAGTGATTCCATCTCATCATGCGGTTTCCATTATTTCTCACCAACACACCATGGTATTCTTCTTTATGTTTAACCATTCCTACATATAGACTTGACATAAAGGATCTGTAGATAAAAATATGATAAACTAATATGACAATAGAAGAAATTGGTTATCACAAAATCTTTTTTCAATTGTAAGATTGATTTCTAGGCAAGATCAAGGAAATACAGTTTTTTTCAATACTTTATAATCATCATCTGCATTTCTTATACCTGATAGTGCAACTGACTTCATGTTTATGCAAACAGGTTGTTTCCAGGCCAGCCGCCAAGTAAATTGACTGCTGGCCTGTGATCTAACCTGTTTGCTACTCTGAGTATCTTTCCTCATCAGAATTAAGCAGATGTTTAAGGTTTTGGAAAGCAGACAACACATTTTTTTTTTATGAAAATTACCCAGCATTCTAAGGGTTAAAAGCCAATTTCAACCAGTAACAAATTCCACACATGGGAAATGGGTTAGTGAAAGTGTTATGTTAACAAAAGTCAAAATATCCATATATAATTATTAAAGGATACAATTATTCTTCATGGACAGATGCATCAGGTTAGTCAGTAGGCCCAACTCTGTTACGTCGGTGATCTTGTTGTAATCTAAGATAAGTTCCCTCATACACACCAGACTACTAAACTCCTTCACACCAAACAGTTCATTATTGGACAGGTCTAATTTCACAACCAGGACCAGTAACTCTGGATGATACAGGGCAGTCAGTTTTTGGTTTGACAGAGTTACTGTTCTTTCATTAAATTCATATTGTTCCAGGTAGTTTTCAATGACGAATCTAGATCCTGAAATGGAGAAAGCTTAAGTTTCAACCTTTGACATAAAGTCTCTACCATCATATCTAGAGATGATATGCTTGAACCACAGAATGAATGAATGGGGTTTAAAAGGACCTTCTCACAGAATGTGTTTGTGAGTAACAAAAATTAAAAAAGATGATTTAAACACCCCTCATCTCTAAATAAATAACCATTTTCAATATTTACACTAAAAATTCTTTAAACCTATGTTTACATTAAATAATTATGAAAACAACATTAGGCCTTCAGTACTCTGATTGAATAACTTGGCTAAATAGTGATGGATTGCTCTCAAATTGATTTTAAAGTGTCAACCCATTTAACAATGTGGGTCCAAGATACTGTAGCCCATTTCAATTATGTTGCTGGACGGACATAACAGATCACTGGGTAGAACCCTTGAAATTCAGTATGTTTGTCTAGAGAATATCTCTCATAAAAATCTATATCTCTCACCAAGATTTGAACCGACCCAGAGAGAGGCCACTTGGTTTCAGGTTCTAACCTCTTACCACTAGGTCTGTTAAAATACATGTACAATATAATCTTTTGTCAGTGCATTTTTAAATCTTCTGCGACAGGTGCTTTATATAGATACATATATGAAGGAAGCAAAGTATAACCAATTACCGAACAAAAGTGACATTTGACCAGTTTGTTGCAGACGACTCTGGAAAACATTGTGGAAAAAGGAGAAGTTGCTCTTGAAGAGCAATTTCTCCTTTTCCCAAAATGTTTTCTGCCCTATCAGAAGACTATTTTTCAATTTCATCACATTTTGAAATGTCTTCAACAAACTCTTTTAATTTTGGACAGTCGAAAATTTGGCGTTTGGTAAAGGGATAAAAGATTTCACACTTACTAAGGTCTTTGTAATATGACTTCCTACAGGCGTCAATTTGTTGTAGCTTTTCTAACATCTCCTCTGACTGACCATCGTGTTTGACTGGATTAAGAGCCTTCATCAGCGACACCAATGTAAGCAGTACCCCTAAAACAGTAAACCATAAGCCATCCGTTTGTCTTTAACACTTTACCACCTGCAGACGACTTTGTTTTTACTTGGAGCAGACAACTTTAGAAAAGCTTTGTAAACATGTGAAGACCCTTTTAGTTTTGCTGTTGTGATATGTGAAGTGATTGAAATAGCATTTGTGGCAAAAGGTGAAATTGCTTGTGACAAGAAATTTTTCCTTTTGTCACAATGTTCTTTGCTGCAAGACGCAACAATGTGGCGTTAGGTGATAATGTGTCAAGTGGGATCATTTGACATATCAAAGTAGAAAACAGCAGAAGAAGACAATTATCAGATGTGGCGAATTATAATTTTGATGTACTTGTCTGTAAAAGCAAAATGTTTTTCTGCACTAGTCTTTATAATGGTTATATATTAAATTTCAGTTAAAATTCACTTGTCCGTTCAGGCTTTTGGACAACCTAGGCAATACAGAAACAGTGATTGACTTTGGTACCCAAGCAATGATAAAGCATGAAAAAGTATTATTTTCTTTGCTTTGCTTTTTATCTATTTTTTGTTGCTTATTTGGCTCACAGCATAGAGTATTCTCTGTTTCATTGGCTGTACCCTTTGGTAACAAGTAGCAAATTCAGTTTACCCTTTACCAAACAATAACAACACTTGAACACTTAATCAGAAGATCATTTTTTAATTTCATCACAATTTGAAAAGTCGTCTACAAACTCTTTCAATTTCGGACAGTCGAAAAATTTGGCGTTTGGTAAAGGGTTAACCCTTTGGTAACAAGTAGCAAATTCAGTTAATTCTTTATTCATTAACATAACTTAACAATAGATCACAACACAGATACACTTATGAGCCCATTCTGCTTTTGTACCGATGGCATTTCAAACCTATTCCCATGTTTAGCATCTTTTCCATTAGATGCAATGTCAATTTATCAATAATACTAATTTCAAGGCCACCTTCCATCATGATTTTAATGCCAGCTGCAATTACACATTGGACAGGTAATACATTAGTAACATAAACTCAAACCTCTTTAAAAATTGTGACATGGAGGATCTTTTTACCATAGTGACCAGTAATTGAACTGCTACGGGCAAGGATCAGGAAAATGCCAGTTTGTGACCGATTTTCGATTGTACCGGACCAATTGCAAGTTGCCATTTGATGAAAAAAATTGGTCCGGATATTACAGATGGATATTGCATTCAGCATACTTAACAGTACATGTATCTCCATAATCCCCAAAGTAATGTGTTAATTGTTGTCCCCATGTTAAACAATGCCTGACATTTCTAAAATAGCTAATGAAACTTAGAATTCAGAAACAAAATAAAATGTAATTTCAAATTAAAGGCTCATTTTGATATGGTCCCATCAAGCATAATGCATTGTTTGATGCACAAAAGCTTTATAGAAGATATGATGAGGGAGCAATAGGTAACATAGGGTATCGGCTGTCTCTAGGACCTATTTGGATTTGGAGATTTCCTGATCCTTGGCTACAGGTTGTACTCACATTTATTATCTGGCTCTAGTTCATATAACTCCTGTACAGACTCAAGTTCTCTCTGGAGCGTGTCTGATGTGGCAGAACTCAGTTCATGACTGAAACAAATACGGCTTTTGAATTACATACAATTTATCTGGTCACCTGAAGTATATAAAGACATGACTTAACCCTTTACCAAACACCAAACTTAAGACTGTCCCAAATTGAAAGAGTTTGCAGACGACATTTTTAAAAATGTGCTGGAATTAAAAATTAAGCTTCTGATAGGGCAGAAAACATGGGTTAAGGAAAGATTGCTCATTACGATCAATTTTTCCCTAATTTTTCCAGATTCATCTATAGTGGTTAAACGTTGTTATTGTTTGGTAATGGGTTAAAAGGACTAAATCAGAGATTATTACTCTCGTAGCGATAAGCCTTAAAAATTTGATGTTTGCAAAGATAGTCTCTAAACCAAATACCATTCAAATTTCTTTACTTTCAAGTTGTTGAAATCCTGTGTTTTCTTTAGGACTCTTATGGGATAGCAGGTTTATAAATAGACGCAGGGATTTTAAGGTAATTACTATGGATTTGATAACAGAATTTCATAATATTCATTATGTAAGTAAAAAGTAAAAATCAGACGGAAAAATTACTTGGTAAATGCCTTTCATAATTTACATTTTAATTTATTCTTTAATACAAGTTTTCCATCAGGGGTGGACTACCTTAAAGCCTATTTATTCGTCATTTCATCATAATTGAAGATACTATTACATTCAAATATATAGAGCTTTTTTTTATTATTGATTTATTTATATAAACATAAATATATATAAAAAAAACTCTCAATATGATTTAAACAATGAAGTACCTGTTTTAAATGTTACACTTAAAACACATTATAATCAAATAACACATTGAAAAGCACTTGAAACATCTAGTCATTTATAAACTAAAATAAACAGAAAATTTTTCCTAGTTAACCAATCACAATTATCCATTAAAAATGTTTCCTTGCCTAAATCTGCTCCCACAATCCTCCTGTGTCAGTGTCCAGTTTTCTGATTGGTCGGAATTCAAATACAAGGTTTCTGAAGAGCCCCATTCAGGATAGTCTGCCTCTACATTTATTTCCAACTTGGAGTTTTCTTCTAATAATGGACTAGAATCTTTGGATCGGTATATTTATTGATAAGTTAAAGAAGACAGTCATGTAGTAAGTTAACTCATTTCCCTCTTACAAAATTATGCGAGCAAACTGTATGAGAGGCCACTGTAGATGCCAATTGTAAAGCACTTTGTCCATATCTGGAAGGGACAGTATTTGTGATACATGGTTTCAATTAACCTATTTCTTCAAAAGCCATTTTTGAGTGATCCCTTAGCAAGGTGAAAATGACTGGACTGTTTTAAAAATCAGCGCGAGTATTTGTTTTGAACACAGGAACCAGAATCAAAATTATAAATCGAATTTGTAAAAACTTTCCTATCAATGCAAAATAGATAAGTTTAAACTTAATCAATTGTTTGAATACTACAACCATACTTGAAATGTTGTGACAAATGTAAAAAAAGTCAGTTTCAAAGTTATCTAGTTTTTTGTTAACAAATATATTCTAGGATGGCTGGGTGTATTGTCTATAACAGAGAAGTCATAAAGAGCAACCTTATGAAAGATTAAAAAAGAAATCATTAAAAAAAAACTACTTGGACAACTGCTTTAACTTCATTCAGTCTCTGAACCATCAAAGTTGATCAGAGCAGAAGCTGACCATTATCAGCAATGAAAAACTATTTTCTTCATGGAATTATGTAAAAAATATTGTGACAAAAGGAGACATTGCTACATGCAACTTCTCCTATACTCACAATGGTTTGTTAAGTCTTCTACTGTTGGACAATACAAGGTGATGGCTTAATCCATTACCAAACTAACGCCATTTGGCCACTTTGTTGCAGACAACTCTGGAAAACAATGTGGGAAAAGGAGAAATTGCTGCTATCAAGAAAATTTTCCTTTTCCCACAAAGTTTTCTGCTCTATCAGAAGATTGTTTTTTAATTTCATCATATTTTGAAATGTCGTCTGCAAATTCATTCAATTTGAGACAATCGGAAATTTGGCGATTGGTAAAGGGTATAATAAACTCTGCCATTTCAACTATTGTCCGGTCTGGGGCTAGGAACGTGGCCCCTCAACAATGCACTTTCAAAAGGATATCCAAATAAACGAAAAACAGTTGGTCTTGTTTTTATGAGTTTGCCACATTCCCTCTACCATGATACCATTTACAGCTATCGTCAACTCAGTAGAGGCAGATGAAACCTAAAAATAGACCGCATAGTATTAGTAAAAAATGTACTGGAACCAACTTCATGCTTTTGCAAACAGATTAGATCTAGGCAAACCGCAAAGTAAATTGGCGGCTGGCCTGTGATCTAACCTGTTTGCTACTCTAAGTATCTTTCCTTAAAAAAAATAAGCAAATATCCAAGGTTTTGGAAAGCAGCTGACACAAAGATCTATTTTTAGAAAATTACCCAGCATTCTAAGGGTTAAAGATACCTCTGTAATTAATTTCTCCATTAGTCACAATGCCTTCTATGCAATATCAGTTGAAAAGTATTTTCACATTTGATGATTGTTTTCTGCTATTGATTTCAAATGGGAGAACAAGAAAAATTTAAAGTTTGAGAATGGATTAAAACAATTTTTTTTTAACAAAATCAATGAAATGTATAACTTTGTACCCAGTACCTTAATAGGTTGTGTTGTTGTTACAATAATACACTGTCGACTTCTGGATGCATAAATACAATTAACACCTATCTTCTTTTGACCTAAAAAAATAAACACAATTACAAAGAGTTGGAACAGATACCAATGTTTTAATGACCTTTCTCATAATGTGTTCTTATCATACAAAACATATGCTAATCTCATGTTTCAAAATCAATTTAAACCTCAGCTAACGGAATTAAAAAATGAATTTGTCTTATATATATTTATCAACGCAAAAGAATAAATTGTCAGGAATTAAATTGTCTTCCCCACCAACAGTAGATGACTTCAAAGAAACTGGACAAAATAAACAAAAATAATTCTATAATTGTGTTAAATAGTGACTGACCTTTAACTACCAAACACACATCATCAGTAAGGTGTTCACAAATTCTAGTTATTCAAGATGAAATAGCTAAAAATAAGCAACAACTATCAGGTACAATGTTCATTGGTGAAAGTTGTAAAAAATAAAAAAAACTGAAACTGTAGCTGGGGGCCGCCAGGGCCCCCGGCGGGTCCAGGGCAGAGCACTTGTGGGGGGACCGGAAGCTCTTGAAACAAGCCATTTTAAGAGGTGTTGAAATTGCCCTAATGGAGGGTAAAACAACAACATTAAAACACAAGTTCTTTTTTAAAAAATCAACAGGTTTAATATTCTTGGATGGTTACTTCAGAACATATTTACATGCAACTCAAATTTTCATAAAACTGAAATCAGTTTTAAAACCGACAACTTTCACCCATGAATGTTTTCATTTGCCATAGTCTCATGAATGAAAACTGCATTGTTACCTCCCAGTACAGTGAAGCCTCATTTATCCGGACCCCTTCTATCCGGATGTCTCGCAATCCAGACGAAATTGTAAGGGAACGGAATTATTGTGTACTAGTTTGCTTAACCAATTACCAAACAATAATGACATTTGACCAGTTTGTTGCAGACGACTCTTGAAAACATTGTGGATAAAGGAGAAATTGCTCGTGACGAGCAATTTCTTCTTTTCCCACAATGTTTTCTACCATATCAGAAGATTATTTTTTTAATTTTATCATGTTTTGAAATGTCACCTTCAGAGTCTTTCAATTTGGGACGGTCAAAAATTTGGCGTTTGGTAAAGGGTTGTAAGTATACATGTGCATGTAGACCGTTTATGTCTTAATGTGTATATGACCAAGCCCTGCTTCATTAGTACGGCTGATTTGTTAATCCGGAAATTTTATAGGGAGCGGATGTGTTAGGATTAACGAGACATCACTGTACTTTGATGCATTCAAAATATACAACTAACCTCGACCAATCATCCAGCGGTGATAGAACCAAGCACTTTGATCATCTGGATCAGTGAAAAATGCATTCTGCACAGTCTCGTATTCTTAAATAATGAGAAAAGGGACAATTTGCATTACAAACAACCATTCCTGGTTGTGACATACTTTTTAAACTATCTGTAATCTGAGGATTATGGGTGTAAAAACTAAGGATGTAGGCTTTGCATGCAGTTTCACAGCATTATACTTAAAACCCTAGTTTGTATAATGTTTCATTTATCAGAAATATCTTCATGAGTTTGATACATATATAATGATTTTCAATGCTATGAGTGTTAGGGATTTTAGAAGTAATGAGGAAATCTACAAGGATAAAACACCCCTTATGTAAAGGTCTTAATAGTAACTAACAGGCGACGTCAAGTAGATTTTCAGCAGATTACATTCAAAACACTTTTAGGCAATACCATCAAAGACTGAACTATCAAAGATGTAATGAAATGTTGTCTCTAATGTTGTCATTAAATCACTTAAAATTTACATCAAATCCCTTGTATCTGAGACATAATCTTGTTCAGTATTTACACAACCTTCCATGTTAATCATATCAAGAAATCATCAGAGTATTCATCATAGTATTGCAGAACATTCTAATTCAATCACATCACTTGAAGAGCTGCTGTGACTTGACAAAAGTCAAATCTGTTTATAATGACTAGTTTCTCTATTTGTCACAACAGTTTCATTCATTATCAAAGAGAAAATACAATTACTAAACTCATAGTTGTCATCTGATGTTTTTTTCGATTTGGGCCATTCCAAATTCCTATATGGTTGATAGAGTAAAGGTGTTCCTACCTTTCAGCAGTATTTCCTCTGTCACCCCAATAGCTGTGCTGTCATCAGGATATATTTTTGGCAGGAGTTTACTTCGGTAATGCCAGGATGAAAAGTTAGAGAAGTTGTTACTAATCTTGTTTGTTGTGAAGTCTAGCTCCTCCTGAGGGGGTATGTCAGCTCGTTTGACAACAAACCGTCTGTAATCCCAGCAGTGGACTAAATTAAGGGGAAAAATGGGGGGAAAATCATTAAAAGGATTCCTACCCTATCTTTCAGGAGTTTGAAATATGGAGTTGTAAATCACAAGTAGTACAACCTGGTTTTCTTACTTCCCAAATCTAATGAAGTTAGTTAAAGATCATTTACCCTTAATTCTGGTATTTATTCCCAAATACTAAGTAGAATGTCCCAAACAATCTTCAAAGCAATCTTCTACTTTCAAAGAAGAACAGTAATGTTCAGTGGCAAAAGATAAACAAATCATGTTATTATCACTACTGATCTTAATATTGAAGCCCATGTATTTCATTACAGACTGTCTACAGAATGGAGCTTGACCGACCTATTCAAATTTGGCAGACTTGATTTGGATCATTTTTCTCAAAAGGGCAAGTGGACATCAATCACTTTAACCCTTAGAAGATCTACTCACAGTTTCTTTCATCGTATTCCAGGAACAAATTACACAGTTGAAGTTCTTTCTTCCAGTCAGGAACTGGCATGCTGTCCATAACGAAGCATCTGTGTTGCCACACTCCATAGGATTTAGGATTTGTGCGCAAACACGATTCCAAGAAAAGTAACTCCTCCACAAACATTCCCTGGAGATCGTCTGTTGACCTGAAATGGAACAAATATTCAGCATGAATTCATATGTGATGTGCTATTTGGGTCTTTTCAAAATAGTGTTTCACCATATTTCGTCCTATGCTAATGCCAGATGGTAACTTACTTCTTAGAATTGTCTCTTTCAAATAGTTGTCATGAGCATCCAATACAACTAGCCTATACAACATATTGAAACACCCTTGAGATTAGCACCACAAATCCAAGAAGCTTAGCCAATATTCTTTTTTGATTTGTTTAACAAATGACCACATAACACAACATTTTTGCGTCTTTCAACAGACAACTTTTAAAAAGCATTGTGGCAAAAGGAGAAATTGCTTGTCACAATCATGCAATTACCCCTTTTGCCACAATGGTTTTTTAATCTATATAAATATCAGAACAACAGAACTGAAAGGTTTTTCACATGTTTACAAAGCTTTTCTAAAATTGTCTGATTTAAAAAAAAAAGTTATGTATGCAGGTGGTAAAGAGTTAATAAAGTCTATGCAGCATTATTTATTGGGAATTCACAATTGATCAATATGTGTTTACAATTCATGTTTACATGTGAAAGCCATTAGTGTCATGGAAAGAATGTTGTACAAGCCCTCAACATGGCCATTCCTGGCGTGAAGGAAGAAAAAGACCCATAAAGACCTGGTCAGACTGTATTGTCTCTGACAGAAAGGAATGCAACCTCGTCAGTATGAGCCCAATGAACAGACTCATTTGGAGATCAAATATCAGAACATCAAGCCACCTGCTGTCCACGCCAGTGACTGGGACACCCGCAGTAGATGACAAATAAACTCAGGATTAACTAAGTAGTAAAGTAAGTACCTGTGAACAAACACTAGAAGCATAAAGAGGTACACTGTTCCTCATGATAAAACTCAAATACTTTTTATATTGTATGGTGTTTAATGCTGTAACGAAAATCTTAAGTTATGTAACGGCATTCCTGGTTCCACCAGTACTACCCAATACTTATGAAAATGGACTTTTACTCTTATCAGATTATTTCTCAATGAATTCAAGGCTGTAGGCATTCATCATTAAGAGCCCTAAGGCAGAAACTATTTTAGTCCTGTATCACTCATACATGTAACAACTTTGTCTAAGTAATGAGTAAATAAATATTTTGCAACAGTCAAGATATGTGTCGAAAAAGCTATTTGAACGCTGCAAAGTTTGTCATATGAACATTTTTCATTTCAACATTGAACAAAATCTATCAAATTCTACCTGTTGTCTTTGAAATGCAAGAAAATCTCCTTTCTGAAGTTCCATAGTGTAGTAAAGTCTGAGTTCACTGACAAAATATCTCCTGTTATCTTCAGCGCCTCTTCATCATACTCCTTGTTTCTCCTCTGGAAAAAGATCAACAAAGGAGAATCAATCAGTTAACTAAATAAGTGCTGTGCTTGATTAAGGTACATTGTATTGTGTGTATACTACATGGGCAAACTTGAGGCAGGAAAGAAGATGCAGGTTTTTATGAGCCTAGAATCTTTTTCTTACAATGTTTAAAACTTGTGTTGATAATACATAGTGCACAAGATCAAATAGCATCACATACACATGCAAGTCATGTTAAAAGTTTCATGAATCAAACACAATGAAATACATCACCTCTGAAAAGAAATTATCCTAGAATGTAGCATATTCAAGTACCTTATAAAATGAAAAACAATGTACATATCTTTTCTTTAAGCTATATGATGTTGGCTTTTACATTTTCAAGCCTGAAAGCTGTAATAGGATAAGAAACAATATTGAACAAATGATTTGGTGGCTTACATACATTTTGTATTTGATTTTAGATCACCTCAACAATTTCTTGCAATGCCTGGATCATCAAAGAAGGAGTAATACATACCACCCCAACACACACACATACTTAACTACCCATAAAGGTTAGTGAAGTCAGATAGGATTAGCGAAGTCGGATAGGATTAATCACACTAGATAGGACCATCACCATTCCATTAGTTAGCCGAGAAAACTACCCCTCCATGAAAATTCAAAGCTATTGCGATCAGCACAGAGAGGCTTTGTGATCTCAAATACAAACTGTAAACATTATGTCATAGGCCCAGTATGGATCATAGATACACTGCTTACCATAATATATTTGAAAACGGATGAAAAATGTTAAACCAAACAAAAAGTACAACCTTGAGTGATGTTCATACATGTATAACTTTTTCCAATACAAAAGAAATGTAACGTGCCTTCGGGCCAGATATTCAAAACAGTGTGTGACAAGCATAGAGTTATTTTAGTCTTCATGAGTTACTTAATGTTTTGTAACAAAGATTTCAATATCTTTCAATCAAATATTAAGACACACAGTATTAAATTTTGCACTCTTTAAAATTTGGATTTACTGATATAATCAGTATGATATAATCAACCCTCCACATTGAAAGGTTAAACATCGAATACATTTAAAGTCCAGATATCATCACATTTAATACTTGCAAGAATAGTATATGTTTATATGACAAAACACTTTTATCAACTAAATATGATTTTACTGACCTGAGGCATTACCTTATAAAATAAGATACGATTTAATATAGGTCTACGAATTTCATGCAATACTGTACATTTACTGAGAATTCTAAAGTTACCTTTTCAAACACTTTTTTTGTGGCTGCAGTGTAAACTTTAAGTTTTTTCTCTCTCTCCTTTCTTTTCGCTTCTTGCTGTTCAGCAGTACTTTTCACTTTTACACGACCATGCTACAATATAGGTTACAATATAGGTTACAAAAGAATATACACATCGGCAAAAAGAACATCACAAATTCAATTACCCTCCTTACGAAACAATTCTGGGGTTTTGCAGTTTGGCAGTAAACAACATTCTTAACACGTTTAAGTAATAGAAAAAAATATATTGGCTAGAGTTTAAAGGTGCTTGTTCACAGATGTAAGAAAATTTGGAAGCAAAAAATTGATTTCTATAAAACTGAAAATCAGATGTGCTGTTATATGATAGACACTGAAGACTGGTCATTGGAAATAATATCACATTGTTTTAATTCTTTAACGTGTGAATTGAACTTCGGATGTCGCCGTTTTTCCTGTTGGCAAAGCGGAAACCACTTGATTGGGATGACTCTATTTTCAACAAATGCTGTTAAGAGTGAAAGCAGTTTGTGAAAAGATTTGCCTTTCCTTTTTCTTTCATAATCTTTACTTGCAAAATATTTAGCTCGATCTGTTGCCCCAAATGACTCATGGGTCATTTAACTCTTTACCAAATGCCAAATTTTCAACTGTCTCAAATTGAAAGAGTTTGCAGACGACATTTCAAAATGTGATGAAATTAAAAGTAATCTTCTGATAGTGTGGAAAACATTGTGGGAAAAGGAGAAATTGCTTGTCAGGAGCAATTTATCCTTTTCCAACAATGTTTTCTGGAGTCGTCTGCAATAATCTGGTCAAATATGGCTATTGTTTGGTGATGGGTTAATACAATTTTTCAGTAGACACAAATCTGAGCTTAATTATGGTTTACTGGGACATGTCTTGTGATTTTATTTAGTTGTTGAATCACTCTTCAAGGTATTTTGTGTAAGTTTCACATTTTCTACAGTAGGTTCCAGTACTAGACTTATTGAATGATGCTGGTCTGGCTAGATATTGCCTTTTTTTAGGGTATTGGACCATCCAATCCCACTCAAATACCACAGTCTGTTTTGTATTCTGGTGTTGGCCCTGTGTTGAATCACTTCCAGGTCGTTGTAGCCTAGAAAGTAGTTCTTTGAAATATTGAAAGTCCCACTTCCAAGGTGTTTTCACAGGAAAGTGTTACATTTAGAGTATATCTATTGGTACTGTGTGATTGCTTTGTCTTCTCCTGCATGTTTTAAATGTGTTTTGTTTGTAGTTTACAGGACTACTTCTCCATGCGGTGAGAACCAAAGATGTCTGTTATCAGTCTGGGCGTGACCTCTACCATTTGAATTGACACGCCCCCTCATTATGCACATCTAACCCCCCAAATGGATTGTGTTAAGATAGTTTAAAGGTGACATGGTCACGAGAAAGTACGGTATGGGAGCAGTTTGTCTCTGTGACTGCTCAAACGGTTGCTATTTAACATGGTGGAGATGGGTGGAAATTAGACCAGGCCGACCCCTTCTACTCTACTCAATTCCATAATTCTTCATTTGTGGTCTTTTCAGGTCATGAAATCATAAATTTTGAAAAATGTGTTGTGAAAGTTCTGGATCTTTTATAGGGTTGTTTGAGTCTCTGCACTGTACTCAGGATTTTTCTAGTCAAAACAATTTGACGTTAAGATTGCCTTTTTTTCTGATGGGAAAATCTAACATCAAAATTTCGAGGGACCAAATTAGAGGTAGACTTTTACCAAATTTAGAATGACAGTGTAACGTGTATTGTGTCCCTCTCGGAGTAAAGGCATTGTGGGTCACCCATCCAGGTACTAACCACTTAGTATGTTGCTTAACTTCGAGAGAAAGCCAACCACTCTACCGAATCACCCATAAAAGCCGGCTTCCACAGCAAGACTGTAGAAGTAGTATTTTATACATAAATCCTATTACTGTCACATTTCTCCCACCTTTCTCTTGACTTCGTCCCGAAGTCACAAATGTCACAAAGACATACATGGGCAGTTACCGACTATTTTACAATTCAAGAATGTACTACTGCCACTATTAACACTACCTCAAAGCAGAAACAAGGATTGAGAACATGCGATGAAAAATGAAGGGTACAGGAATGATGGTAATATCAAACCAAATCCCACCGCTGCCACCAATTTCGTAACATGTATTGGGTCCCTCTCGGAGTAAACCTTCGTGGGTCACCCATCCAGGTACTAACCACTTAGTATGTTGCTTAACTTCGTGAGAAAGCCAACCACTCTACTGAATCACCCATAAAAGCTGGCTTCCACAGCGAGACTGTAGAAGAAGTATTTTATACACAAACCCTATTAATGTCACAACAGATTTAAAGTGCAAAATGGCCATTGTAAGTAAATTGATGAGACAAGATATGTAAATAAAGTTACAAATATTGGAGTTGATTGCAGTTAAAAAATTGAGAACCACTTAAGTGCCAAATGTCTTTGGTTACAAAGAAAATATGTGGAATATTGACAAATCAAGTCTCCAAAATTAGCATAAATCAATGGGTCAAGGGAAAACCCTGGTACTTTTTGTAAATTGTAAGAAGGATATCTCTTGAACATAGGATACACAATTTGGGAATAATGTTTATTTTCTTTAAGGACCTGATCTTCTAATGCATTGTGAAGCAACTTTTGCTTTGCAGTCATGACTTGATTTATAGGATGTTGGTCGTGCCTCCTTGTGTGGCGAAAGGCGAATTTCTCTGATGCTGTTGGGAGATGAAATACTGTCATCACTTTGATCGTAGTGTTCAATCACCTTTTTAACAGTTTTACTGAAAAGCGACAGACACTACATGACTAACTTAAGAATGAATTTCGTCCCCTCACCAATATCAAAACAGGTGCATATATGTGGGACATTTGTCTTCGAAAATGCGAACTCTTACCATTTTTCAAGCTTAAACTGTTTACTAGCAAGTCACTTCCGTATGAGGTTGCTTACATCCATAAATAAATTATTATTCAAATTTGGAAGAAATAAGCAGAAATAGTATCTACACCAATCTAAAACTTATACCTAACATAACTGTTCACAAATCTCTGGTATTGACCTTATTTAGGATATCATCTGAAATACTTGTTTATATAATTTTAATCAATGTCAGAGGCGGTAGGTAAGATGGCTGACTTCGGCGAAGAGGAGGTCTGTGATACAGAAGAAGACCTAAAACAACGCCACAGAAAAGAGAAGAAAGTGTTGCAAGGTGTCACAAATGTTTTCCATGAATCAACTTTGCATAGTGTTTTGATAATTGTAATAAAGACTTGTGGTTTTCTCCCTAAAGTTCCAGATCACTTACAGAAAAGAGATCGTTTTTAGTTGTAAAGCAAAGTTGCCCAAGAATTGCACCACCTGTCTTCTGGGCGACTTTAACCTTCCTGATATGAACTGGTCATCTGAATCAACAAAACCCAAATGCAAGGATTTGTATGAAAGTTTTCTAGACAATGTCAGAAACCACAACCTTCAACAAATGGTCAACCTACCCACAAGACAAGAGAATTTCCCAGACCTCTTTCTTGCAAATAACCCCTCTCTTTGGCTTTTATAAAGAAGAAGGAAGTTAACTATTGGAAGGCTAACACAGTGGAGCCATAATGTTACAGTCCAGAACACTAAAACACTGCCTAGCTTAGGAACATCGGATCATGACATTGTCTTCCATGAATTAAACATAAAAACACAGCAACCCAAATAGTGCATGGAACGCTTTCAGGGAGGAACTAAACCGACTTAGCACTGACTACATACCAACGAAAGTCTCAAAGTCATGCCGTGACCTACCATGGTTAACCCTCTCCATACTGAAACTGATCCACAAAAGAAACAAGCTGTACTCGAAACTAACCAGACACTTTAAATCACTTGAATATAGCATCCAAAAGAAAATGCATAATAGCTACTGGTTATACCTTGAATCAATAATATTCGATGGAGACTCTCAACCTGGCAACAATAAGAAATTCTACACCTTAATTAAATAACAAAAAACAGAAACTTCAGGTGTAGCACCCCTTAAACATGAGGGTCTCTCACATACAGATCCAGTTTCCAAAACAAACATCTTGAACAGACAATCTCAGTCAGTTTCTCCAGACCCCAACCATTTAGTCTCAAACAGCTTTGTAATCAGGTCACCGCTAGGCCCTCAACACCAAAAATGCCATCATCAAATATAGCAGTTGAAGGTGTTGAAAAACTCTTCTAAGGATTATCACCAAACAAAGCTGCAGGACCAGATGAAATCTCACCACACATTATGAAAGAATTGTATCATGAAATTGCACCAATCCTAACGACAATTTTCAATCTGTTGTTAGAGACGGGCATTGCCCCAGGTGACTGGAAAAGGGCAACTGTAGCCCCGTGTATAAAAAAGCCCCCAAATCAAAAGCAAGCAACTACAGGCCTATATCATACTTGTATTGCTCAAAACTTCTAGAACACATCTTAGTCACAAACAGCATGGCCCATTTAGACAAACACAGTCTTCTTAGCCCTTGCCAACATGGGTTCAGATCAAAACACAGCTGTGAATCTCAACTAATCAGCTTCACACAAGAAGTATACGACAACCTTAAAACTGGTCAACAAACAGATATTATTGTCATGGATTTTAGTAAAGCGTTCGACAAGGTTGATCACAACAAACTTATATACAAGCTAGATGAAATGGGAATTCATCCTCTGACCTCAAGATGGATAGGATCATTCCTTAAAGATAGATCCAAAAAAGTGGTTGTTGAAGGTTACTCATCAGACACACTGCCTGTTCTCTCTGGAGTGCCTCAAGGATCAGTGCTAGGTCCCTGCTTGTTTCTTATTTACATAAATGACCTCCCTGATTGTATCCATAGCAAAGCCAGACTGTTTGCAGATGACACAATTGTCTATCTCACTGTCAAATCTGCTACAGATTCAGCTATCCTTCTAAATGATCTCTTTGCCCTCGAAAAATGGGAAAGAGAGTGGTCCTTGGAGTTTAATCCCGTCAAATGTGAGGTGTTGAGAATCACTCGGAAAAGAAAACCATTCATCTACCCTACACCCTCCATAAAAAGAACTAAAATCAACTACTGCAGCTAAATAGCTAGGTGTCACAATAAGTAACGATCTCAACTGGTCTACTTGCATAAATAACATAACAGCCAAAGCAAATAACTCCCTCAGATTTATCAAAAGAAACATTAAGACCACTAATAAAAAAGTTAAGGCTAAAGCATATGACACCTATGTTAGACCCCAACTTGAATACTGCTCTACAATCTGGCACCCATGGCAAAAAACCCACACACTTAAGATTGAAAAGCAGCTGCCTGTTAAGTCTGTAACAACTACCACCAAACAAGCAGTGTTACCCTTATGTTAGAATCCCTAAACTGGAACTTGTTACATTATTGGCGCATCCAGTCATCCCTCCTTTACTTTTACAACATCAAAAATAATTTAGTGTGCGTTGATCACAATCATCTTACTCCTACACGAAATCTGAACTATTTGATCCCACAGTCCCGCACTCAGTACCACTCCAACTCTTATTTTCCCAGGACGATACGGCTTTGGAATAGTCTTCCCATCTTTATACAGTGTAGCCCCAGTCTTGAATCTTTTAGATCAAGACTGGCCACTGTAACCCTATTACAAAGTAATAATTGTTTTTAACCTTAGCACCTGTAGATCTTTTTTAACCTTTTAGACACCTAACAATGTCCTGATGATGGGGGTGATCCCTTCCAATAATAATTGTAAAAGATTGTTGGAAGTACCATATAGAAGTAGAAGGAGTTGTATTAACCAATTCCATAGTTTCATTGCATTCATAGAAATTTGAAAACAAACAGAAGATGATCCGGAACTGTTGATGATTCGGAATTGTCGAGTTGACTATAGGAAAGTCTTCTCCGATACCTGTTACATAATTTTACTGCGGTATTGTGGCAAAACTTTCATATGCACATGTTTGTACAACATGATACAACATGGAATCTAATTAAAATGTGATTGTGCCTGTAAATAACTGCTTCTCTTCCATAATAACATGAATGGTGACTGCTTATTTTTGGGTTAGATTAGAGTCAATAATTGTCAAAATAATTTGACGCGAACGGAAAATATTGAGAAAATATTCCATTGGGCGATATCTCCCATCACATCAAACTTTCGAACGATTCATTGCACTGTTTGAAGACAGATATTTCCATTATTACATTAAAATATTAAATGGCATTACTCACAGTTATGAATTAATCCCTTTTCAATCAATTAAAAAAAGACACTTGAAGGTATTCCTCATATCTACTTTGTAAGAATGGTTTAATTGACACTTTGTGACAGTTTTTCTGCTCCCAATAAACTTCCATTAAACATGCACACTGGAGTGTGAAAAACTTGATTTAGCGTGTTTGAATTGTTTAATGGCAATTGCATTATTTGGTGGTAGATAAGTTTATTTACATATAATCTTGTCTTATCAATTGACTTTGAATGGCCATTTTGTGCTTTCGAACCAAAAATCTGATTTTGATTTTATCCTCAACTGTTTGGATCGTTTGAAATTTCGACGTTAGATTGCCCCATCAGAAAATAAAAGCAATCTTCATGTTAAATCATTTTGACTAGAGTCATAAACTGACATAGGTCCCATATGGGTCCTCTTCGTCAGTGCTGTACCTACATTTTTCAGTTCTGGAATGGCTTTCCTGGATGCGCCAGTACTAGGCTAGGGTTCTGAAGTGACTTGCCAAAGGCAACTCCCATGAAACCAGAGGTCTTGGTGGGGCTCGAATCTGGGACCCCCGAATTCTGAGTCCACCACCTTAACCACTGAGCAACACAGGATCATATTCTTTTCTTCAGCAATGACAAGTTGAATTAATTTGTCAAATCAAACTTTTGGTGCTTAAATCAATGGAGGTTGGAAAAAAATAAAGTTATAGTATTGACATGGATATAACACATTTCAATTTAAGAAGGAACTAACTGACAAGGTAGCACAGTAGTTAAATAAAAAAAAAGATCTTATATAATATAACAAAGATCTCAACTTTAAAACACGTTATTGTTTTACTTGATATTTATTCTGTATGGTTTATAAGTTTATCAAAGAGACAACACAGAGAGAAAAAGATGCATGCAAAGTAGAAGGTATGATGCACAAAAAAATAAATTTGCAAAATTAGACAGGGTAGTAGATAAGGTAGGATTGTAATTATTAAGTGTAACATTAAGAATGCTGGGTGATTTAAAAAAAAAAAACTTGTGTGTCGTCTGCTTTCCAAAACCATAGATATCTGCCTAATATTGATGAGGAAAGATACTCTAAGTAGCAAACAGGTAGGACCACAGTCTTGGTGGCTGGCCTGGATCTAACCCATTGGCATAAGCATGAGGTCAGTTCCAGCTCTATATGGGTTAATGATATTATGAAACAAATACATCAGAGCAAACTAAAACAACCTGTCATTTTTATTTTTCCAGCTGAGATCACAAAACTCAAACACAGTGTTGCCAAAGGAGACAAGAAGAAATCAAAAGAGGTTAAAGAAAGAATTTTACAACTTGAGTGTGATTTGAAGGATAAACATGAGAAAGAGCTTAGAGAATTTACACCAGCTGTGACTGTAAGTACGTCCTGAAAAGGAGTTTCTGCCAATTTTTCATCTTGAAGAAAGTGAAGCCTTTCACGAATGCATGCAGACAATTTTTGGAAAAAAATGCGACAAAAGGAGAACTTACATTACTCATGCTAATCGTGAGCAAGTTCTTATTTTGTCTTGATTATTTTAAGGTTTTTTTTCATAAACAGTTTTCAACTTATTATGTGTATTTTCTATCATTTTATATCTTTTGTTATCGTTTTAAGGATGTTTGCTTCACTGTGTTCATTGTCAGTTGCAATGTCTAAATTGTGCTCCAAAATTCCCAACCACTGATGCTTTCAGTTTCATATGTACAATGATATGTTCATTGCTCAAGTTAATCAGACTTTTCACTCATGAACATATTCAGGGTATTTCCTCTGCTAATTTTATTGAGTCTATAATCCCTTTATGGTTTGTTTTCATTAGAATTCATTTTCATGATAGGAAATCTCCTGGCTTACTGAATACCAATGGTTCTCCCTGTCTTGACTGACCCTTATAGAGTTCTTCTCTCAATGAATGATGAGCCTAGCATTGTAATGGAAAAAGTTGTTCATGTAAAACCCCATTAAAACAGACTCATTCATAAGAATTTGTTTATTGAGAAGATACTCTTGAGTATTGAGATAAGAGAATAATTTCTTTTGTAGGCAGAGGATGGGGCAACAGAAGTGACCCTCCCTATAACAAAACTGAGTCTTACACAAGATGCTGGTGGTATATCCCCTGAGGAGGAGAGCAGCGTCGGTACTAATTCAAAAGAAAAGAAAAGTAAAGCGCAAAAACGAAGGGTAAAACTGTCACTAACAATTCTGTCTATAATCATTAACTACAAGAGCTATCATGCTCATGTTGGAATTCAAAACAAGAGAAGGCAGTGTTTGTCACATTACACATGATGAGCAAAGTTTTGATTCTAAACAATGTTTTTCATAAGAGATATGATCATTTATATCAGTTTTATCATATTAAGGCCATATGGCCTCTGCCCATTTATATCTTTATTGGTCGGAGGCAGGGGTAACCGCTACTATCCCCCCAACCCCTGGCTTTATTATCCTCTTTTTTTTATAAAGAGTCTCCTTGCTTACTATCACCTTTCTTACTGAAAACAGTTATATATGAGAATAGCCACAATTTTTTAAAGCAAATTCACAAACCAACATGCTGGAAATGTTATTTTCAGCAAACAAGCACATGCTTCATTGTTGGAAAAAGTCACATGTCAAAAACAGATTTGTTTTTGTTGTTGTTGGAAATAGACATTTTATGTCCTTGCTTACTTTCACCTTTCTTACTGAAAACAGTTATATATGAGAATAGCCACAATTTTTTAAAGCAAATTCACAAACCAACATGCTGGAAATGTTATTTTCAGCAAACAAGCACATGCTTCATTGTTGGAAAAAGTCACATGTCAAAAACAGATTTGTTTTTGTTGTTGTTGGAAATAGACATTTTATGGAAATTGTCACTGTGAAAATTGTCACATTATTCTTTTTCAGAAGAAGTAATTTGTTGTGAATGTTAACATTTCTGCTCTCAGGAAATAGCTATCTGGAGGAAAAAGTTGCAAATTGAAGTTGTCTCTTGACAAAAATTGAAAGGTTTTCCTCATTGGAAAGGTCTTATGTATTTATTGCTGGAATATATACTGATAGGGAATTCACTATATTGAAGTCGCTTTTAGAATATAATCACTTTAAAAAGAATTGCTTACTGAATAAAGTTACCTATAGGGAATAGTTATTTAAAGGGAATATTCAATTATAGTAGGGAATAGTCACATTAAGGGAAAAGTCATTCATAGGGAATGTTCACTTAAAAGTTTTGGGTATTACAGGCACTAGTCACTTATAAATGTGGAATTGCAATCTTGATTTGAAACAGTCGCTTGAAAAAGGGAAAAGTTTTTTTTATAGGAAAAGTCACCTATAAGGAGAAGTTGCTTTTTGGAATAGTCACTTGCAGGAAAAAGTCGCTTGTTTGGAAATTTCATCTATATGGAAAAGTCACTTGTTTGGAAAGGTCACTTACATGGAATAGTCACTTGTTTGGAAAGGTCACTTATATGGAAAAGTCACTTATAGGAAAAAATCACTTGTTTGGAAAAGTCATCTATATGGAATAGTCAATTATTTGGAAAGGTCACTTATATGATATGGAAAGTTCACTTTTTTGGAAAGGTCACATTTATGATATGGAATAGTTACTTGTATGGAAAGGTCACTTATATGATATGGAATAGTCACTTATTTGGAAAGGTCACTTATATGATATGGAAAGTTCACTTGTTTGGAAAGGTCACATATATGATATGGAATAGTCACTTGTATGGAATAGTCACTTATATGATATGGAATAGTCACTTATTTGGAATAGTCACATATATGGAATAGTCACTTGTTTGAAAAGGTCACTTATATGATATGGAATGGTCACTTATTTGGAAAGTTCACTTATATGGAAAAGTCACCTGTTTGGAAAGGTCACATATATGGAATAGTCACTTGTATGGAATAGTCACTTATATGATATGGAATTGTCACTTATTTGGAAAGTTCAATTATATGGAAAGGTCCCTTGTTTGGAAAGGTCACATATATGGAATAGTCACTTGTATGGAATTGTCACTTATTTGGAATAGTCACATATATGGAATAGTCACTTGTTTGAAAAGTTCACTTATATGGAAAAGTCACTTGTTTGGAATAGTCACTTATATGATATGGAAAAGTTACTTATTTGGAAAGGTCACATATATGGAATAGTCACTTGTTTGAAAAGGTCACTTATATGATATGGAATGGTCACTTATTTGGAAAGTTCACTTATATGGAAAAGTCACTTGTTTGGAATAGTCACTTATATGATATGGAAAAGTTACTTATTTGGAAAGGTCACATATATTGAATAGTCACTTGTATGGAAAGGTCACTTATATGATATGGAAAAGTCACTTGTATGGAATAGTCACTTATATGATATGGAATAGTCACTTATTTGGAATAGTCACATATATGGAATAGTCACTTGTTTGAAAAGATCACTTATATAATATGGAATAGTGACTTCTTTGGAAAGTTCACTTATATGGAAAAGTCACTTGTTTGGAATAGTCACTTATATGATATGGAAAAGTTACTTATTTGGAAAGGTCACATATATGGAATAGTCACTTGTTTGAAAAGGTCACTTATATGATATGGAATAGTTACTTCTTTGGAAAGGTCTTAATTATGGAATATTTGTTGGTTTGGAAAGGTCACCTAAATGATAAAGTCAATTGTTTGGAAAGCTCACTTTTTTGGAAAGGTCATATATATGCAATAGTCACTTGTATGGAAAGGTCACATACATGGAATAGTCACTTGTTTGGTTAGATCACATATATGGAATAGTCACTTGTTTGGAAAGGTCACATATATGGAATAGTCACTTATATAGAATACTCACTTATAGGAAAAGTCATTTGTTAAGAAAAGTCATCTATATGGAATAGTCACTTCTTTGGAAAGGTCACTTATATGATATGGAAAGTTCACTTTTTTGGAAAGGTCACATATATGATATGGAATAGTCACTTGTATGGAAAGGTCACTTATATGATATGGAAAGTTCACTTTTTTGGAAAGGTCACATATATGATATGGAATAGTCACTTGTATGGAATAGTCACTTATATGATATGGAATAGTCACTTATATGATATGGAATAGTCACTTATTTGGAATAGTCATATATACGGAATAGTCACTTGTTTGAAAAGGTCACTTATATAATATGGAATAGTGACTTCTTTGGAAAGTTCACTTATATGGAAAAGTCACTTGTTTGGAATAGTCACTTATATGATATGGAAAAGTTACTTATTTGGAAAGGTCACATATATGGAATAGTCCCTTGTTTGAAAAGGTCACTTATATGATATGGAATAGTTACTTCTTTGGAAAGGTCTTAATTATGGAATATTTGTTGGTTTGGAAAGGTCACCTAAATGATAAAGTCAATTGTTTGGAAAGCTCACTTTTTTGGAAAGGTCATATATATGCAATAGTCACTTGTATGGAAAGGTCACATACATGGAATAGTCACTTGTTTGGTTAGATCACATATATGGAATAGTCATTTGTTTGGAAAGGTCACATATATGGAATAGTCACTTATATAGAATACTCACTTATAGGAAAAGTCATTTGTTAAGAAAAGTCATCTATATGGAATAGTCACTTCTTTGGAAAGGTCACTTATATGATATGGAAAGTTCACTTTTTTGGAAAGGTCACATATATGATATGGAATAGTCACTTGTATGGAAAGGTCACTTATATGATATGGAAAGTTCACTTTTTTGGAAAGGTCACATATATGATATGGAATAGTCACTTGTATGGAATAGTCACTTATATGATATGGAATAGTCACTTATATGATATGGAATAGTCACTTATTTGGAATAGTCACATATATGGAATAGTCACTTGTTTGAAAAGGTCACTTATATAATATGGAATAGTGACTTCTTTGGAAAGTTCACTTATATGGAATAGTCACTTGTTTGTTCACTTATATGGAATAGTCACTTGTTTGGAATACTCACTTATATGATATGGAATAGTTACTTATTTGGAAAGGTCACATATATGGAACAGTCACTTGTTTGAAAAGGTCACTTATATGATATGGAATAGTCAATTCTTTGGAAAGGTCTTAATTTTGGAATAGTTGTTGGTTTGGAAAGGTCACAAATATGATATAGTCAATTGTTTGGAAAGTTCACTTTTTTGGAAAGGTCTTATATGGAATAGTCACATGTTGGAAAGGTCACATAATATGGAAAAGTCACTTGTTTGGAAAGGTCACATACATTGAATAGTCACTTGTTTGGAAAGGTTACATATATGGAATAGCCACTTGTATGGAAAGGTCACATATATGGAATAGTCACTTGTTTGGAACGGTCACATTTTTGGAAAGGTCCCAATTATGGAATAGGCATTTGTTTGGAAAGCTTACCTTTTTGGAAAGGTCCCAATTATGGAATAGTCACTTGTATGAAAAGGTCGCTTATATGATATGGAAATACTCGCTTGTTTTGAATAGTCACATGCATGGAATAGTCACTTGTTTGTAAAGGTCCCTTTCATGGAATAGGCATTTGTTTGGAATGGCCCATTGGCAGGAATAGTCACAAGTAGTTTGGAAAAGTTACATGTTTGGTAGAGGTCACTAGTTTTTAATTGACCCTTTGTAATCAGTTATTTGCAATAGTCAATCTGGGGCAAAATTCTTATCTTTTGGTTTGTTTCTGTTAAAGAGATTGAGATTTTAACTTTTAAAAATAAATTGTCTAGAACTCCCATAAAAGAAAAAAAATATAGATTTCTAAAGAAACAAAGAAGTAGATTATTGACGGCTTCCCAACCTAGCTCATAAATGTACAGAAAAGACAAAGAATATTAAAATCGCAGATATTACAGACCAATTAAACAGGTTTATTTTATAAACAGCGATCTAAACTTCGAGTAAGAGGTGGTATTTTTAGATACAATCGTCACATGGGCATTGGGAAAGTTTTACCATGCATGGGCATGGTCGCATACATCATTTATGTCCAGTGAAATTGGGTTGAGTGAGGAGAAAAACAAACAGCGAAAACATTAATACTGTATATTATTGAATCTTGCTCAATTCGCTTATGGAAAAACCCCTCACACTTTCTACATTGGAATCCGCAATGTTGTTGTTTTACATTGTGAAATTTTTTATTTTACACATGTCACATGACAATAGCAAGGCATGTGAGAAAAGAGACCATTGTTAATTTTTAAACCAGGTTTCCCAAAGAAGAATAGACAGGCAGAAAGCTCACTTCTTGTTTATTAATGAAAACACTGGCTTTTAACAATTTATAAGTAAAGAAATTGTGAAAACCGTCTTTGGTTCAGTGACAACGATTGTGAATATTAAATTTTTAACATTTAGTAGTCCAAAAACACATTGCTCTGATTAGAAATTAAGTGTAAGAAGCAATGTGTATGACCCTGATCAGGGGTACAGTACATGTATGTGTACATGTATATTGTTCTTGGCCTGTCTTTGTTTCCCTGTTACAAACTTTTGCCCTTCAATGGTATCTACAATCCCTACTAAAGTAAGGATGGTTTTTCATAGATCAAGGTCAAAGTCACTAGTTGAAACATCAAATTTTTATGTTGCTTGTTAAATTGAGAAAAAAAGACCTAGGTACATATGCTTCGAGTTTGGAGCTGTATAAAATGCTGTTAAGAGTTTAGAATGTACTTTAGGTGAAATGGAAACAAAATGACATTGGTACATATGCTTTGAGTAAGGAGTTGTATAGTATAATGCTGTAATGGGTTAAACTATAATTTAAAAATATCTTCAAGATGAATGTCCTTATTTATTGTGATCTATGTATATGTGCACATTTAATGGCTATGTTTTTAGGAGAAGAAAGCAGCTGAAAGTCAAGCTAGGGAGGTGAGAATCCAGGAACAGGAGATTGAAAACTTGACATCCTCTCGTCACTTAGAGGCAGTTAATATAAAAGCTCTTCTCGCTAAAAGAGGTCTTCAAATTTATGAGGTACGGTACCTTAGGTGTCTTTTAAAACTGTAAGCATGACTGATATGTTTGTCTGTTAGCTATTTGTTAACCCTTAACCAAACACCAAATTTTCGACTGTCACAAATTGAAAGAGTTTGCAGACAACACTTCAAAATCTGATGAAATTGAAAAATAATCTTCTGATAGGGCAGAAAACATTGTGGGAGAAGGAGAAATTGCTTGTTAAGAACAATTTCCCCTTTTGCCACAATGTTTTCCAGAGTCGTCTGCAACAAAGAGGTAAAATGTCGTTATTGTTTGGTAATAGGGTAAACTCATAGGGTGCTTTGGCTGGTTTGAATACAAAACAACAGCAGAAGACAATAGTAGAATAAGAAAGTTTCATTTTCATAAAGGGATTTGGTAGAAATCACTTCAACTATATTGCAATTTCTCCTATAGATGCAGTGGTTTCTCAAGTTTAAACACTGCAGATGTTACAAAATGCCTTTTATATCTAAGCTTTGACTGTTGGAACAAAGTTTTACAATCAAGTTTATATCTTATTAGTGTAGGGAATAGATTGAAACTTTATGCAGGTGTTCCGGGTTGTATAGCGTGGACCTGGCCAAGTCTATGAAAAAAGGTTTGATTTCAACAAGTTTTGCCAGGACCAGTCCCTCTATGACTATGTATCATTTTATTTCTAATTATATTGATGTTTCCATCAGTTCCCCTTCCTATTCCCTTCAACCTTTACCAAAAGCCAAATTTACCAAAAGCCAAATTTTCAACTGTTCCAAATTGAAAGAGTTGGCAGACGACATTTCAAAATTTGATGAAATTTGAAAATAATCTTCTGATGGGGTAAAATGAATTGTAGGAAAAGAGTATTTTCTTCCTTTCCCACAATTTTTTCCAGAGTCGTCTGCAATAAAGTGGTAAAATGCGTTATTGTTTGGAAATTGGTTAAAGCAAAAGAAGGACATTTTTTTGCAATTTGAGAAGAATATTTATTTAGTTAATTACGTTTTATTTTAGATATATATCGAAATGTCCTATTAGTAATTATATGGCTATTGAACTGTACAGTTTGAAATTGAGGATGGATATAAATGTACAGAAATGTATTACAAAGATTCTCTTTTCTGTTGCAGATCCCTTCAGATGGAAACTGGTATGTATATAGAGATTTCAGTTCATTATTTTACGCATATTGCATATAACATTTTTGTATTTGGATTGACATGAATTCAAGAAGATATTTAAAAAGTCAGTGATCTGTTTCAGAAGTCTTTGTAAAAAGGCATAGAGTCCAACTTGTGTTAAACGACCATCCTTAGGAGCAGCCAACCTGTCTTTAACAACCACTACAGAAGGTCCAGTTGTTGGATTTATAGTGTTGATCAATTTGTGTTAAGCAGCCAGCTTGTCTTAAAAAGCCAATTTTCTCAGTTCCTAGGGCTGGCCTCTTAACACAAGTTTGACTGTATCTGGGTCTTCTTCATGAAGTATTTCAAAAATTTGTAATACAAATCATGTTTTGTGAGTATTGTAATAGAATCTATTCAAGAGACAATTCTAATGAGTACCAAAAATAGAGGATTTAGAGAAGTAGTCAAGAAAATAGTCAGGAGAAGACATCTATTTTTTGGACCTCTTTATGTTATTTATTTTTGGTGTGATAAATGGTAAACAGTTGCTTGTGTGTAAACAGAAAACCTGTTAAGATGGTGGCTATAACCCTGTGGCTATAGCGCCCTACAAATGCAGTTATAAGTGTCAAGTTATTTATTCAAATTGTTTAAATGTGGCATGTCATACAGCCAGTATGTTTACCCTTACAATGCTTGGTAACTTTCTAAAAATAGATTTTCGTATTGTCTGCTTTCCCACACCTTAAGTATCTGCTTAATGTTGATGAGGAAAGATACTCAGAGTAGCAAACAGGTTATATCACAGGCCAGACGCCAATTTAGTTGGCAGCTGGCCTGGATCTAACCTATTTGCATAAGCATGAAGTCGGTTCCAGCACTATAAGGGTTAATCAGAATTCGTTCAATTGACCACAGCATGATTTTCCATTAGGTTGACTAATGATTTCTAAGATCATCTCAACATAAGTCATATTTAGGATTTGAAAGGAAGGGCTGTATTTTGTAAGGGTATGCCCAGCTTCCCACTTATGTTTGTAAAAAGGATAAGTATAACCCATTACCAAACAATAACGACCTTTAACCACTTTGTTGCAGACGCCTCTGGAAAACATTGTGGGAAAAGGAGAAATTGCTTGTAACAAGCAATTTTTCCTTTTCCCACATTGTTTTCTGCCCCTTCAAAAGATTATTTTCAAATTACACCACATTTTGAAATGCTGTCTGCAATTTCTTTCAATTTGGGACAGTCTAAAATTTGGCGTTCCGTAAACAGTTAAGCAAACTATATTGAATATGGACCAGCCTAACTCAGAACTACTGAAGAAATTCAAAGCCTGTATTGAAAGAGTTGAGTTGTTAAATGAAGGTAGAGAGAAGGTTGTTGGTTTATGCTGTTTTCATAAATACATGTATTTTATTTGTATCATGACTGCAGTGTTTGCATTCAAATATCCATTCTACCTGTTGAGCTTATCAGTAAAAGGCAAGGAAATAGAAATGTCTTGTCCAAGGACACACACCAATGAAAAAAATGGTCTTAAGGTAGAATACCCATAATCTGCCATTTGAAGCTCATTCTTTCAATGTATTAGTTTGGTCGTTCTTGGGTAAACATTGGTTGGAACCATAACTATTTTTTTTAATGTTAATAGTTCCTGTCGAGACCGGTGTCTGATGCCAATAGTTCTGGCCCAGACCAATGTTTACCAAGAAAGACTGTAGTAATATGACGATTCAACAAAGGAATGAGTTCCAAAATGGTGGATTATGGGTATTCCACCTTACCTATAAGGATTTGGGTCATATCACACCTATTCTGCTCACAAGTGTTTAATCCAATTGTTGTTATTGTTCTTGATTGTGGATCATACCCATGTGTTTAATGATAATAAACATTTGTTTTACAGTTTATATGCTGCTGTCAATCATCAACTTGGTCAAAGAAAACTGGCTGTAAGTGATTATACTTCTTCAACCCTTTCTTCCTTATTGGAAATTGGTGACTAACCAGTAACCCAAAATTGTGCCAAAAGCAGATGACAGTTATTACGCATAAGTAATAATATTTTCCTTTTTATACATGTTATGAGAAATTGTAGTGACAAAGTAGAATAACTTGTTTTGAGCATTTTAAGTAACCTCTATAACACTAGAAGTAACTATAACTTTTTCCTTTGTTTAAGGGGTTTCATAAATTCTCTGCTGCATGTACCTTTCAATAAGTGTATATGAAATCCATATTTAGACATAAACAAGAAGATATTCGTTTTTAAGGATGTTTCTATCTTAAATGGACCTGATGAATTTTGATTTTTTTATCTTCTTAAATTTCATATAATTGTCTTTGCATAAAATATAAAGCTTCAAATTACCTTTATGATAGAGGAGGTAAAGAAATGTACTGTAATTGTCCATCTTTCAGAGCACTACAGATGGTTTGAGAAAGAAAGTAGCAGATTACATGCGGGGAAACCAAGATAACTTTTTACCATTTTTAACTAAAGATAATGGTGATTGTTTCACTTTAGGTAAGATTTTATGATGAATAAGCTTACAATTTGCAGGTGTTAGTTTCTAGTATTGTGACGAGGCATAAAGATGATATATAAAATGGAAAAGCTGTTTCTTGGGTATATTGTGATCCCCAGCTCATCAGTGATTGATAAGATCCAAATAACTTCATAGCCCAATACCAAACAATAACAACAATTAACCACTTGTTACAGACAACTCTGGAAAACATTGTGGGATAAGGATAAATTGCTCGTGACAAGCAATATTTCCTTTTCCCTCAAAGTTTTCTGCCCTGTCAGAAGGTTACTTTACAATTTCATCACATTTTGAAGTGTTGTCTGCAAACTCTTTCAATTTGGAACAGTTGAAAATTTGGCGTTTGGTAAAGGGTTAATAGCTCATCATGGCTTCATCAAGCAACTTATTACAACCATCAATTTTATTATAAAGTAAATAGGGAGTTTTTTTTACTCTAGAAAAAAAATAAAACTGTCAAGTCTTTGACACGATCAAACATGAATAAGTATGATATCATTCCATGTTCAAACCATGGTGCCTTATAAAGCTTATAAAACAGTGACAAATATATATCGGTCATTACAGTCAATTTTCATTTTACATGTTGAACAACAGTACTAAGCAATTCATACCTTTGCTTACCTTATAAAAAAGACACATTTTTAGAGCATTTTGGAAACATTTTGGAAACATTTTGACAATTTAAGAATTGACTCTCCCAATTATGTTATTATGATCCATATCCTTATATCAGATTTTGACACTGGTCTAAATTCAAAGCAACATCAGATTGTAAGTATGAATAAGTAACACGTTTTTTTTACGATCTTGGAAAAAGATGATAATTTTGTTTTTGTCTCATGTTTTCTATGTTTGAGACATAAAAAAGCCCTGATAAGACAAAGCTGTCTTGCTGCAGGCAGACTTACAGCTTAATGTTTTAACCCTTTTCCTTTCATTTCTAGATGACTTTGAAGGTTACTGTGTTCAGCTAGAAACTACACCAGCTTGGGGCGGTCAATTAGAGGTATATTGTAATTATTTATTGAGGGTAATCTTGCGATTATCACAAACTAAAGCATGAGCAGATGAGCAATTTAGTTGAGAACATTGTGACAAAATTAGAAATACTTGGCTTTGCAATGTTGCATTTTGTTATAATGTTTAAATTTTATCTGCAGTAGAATCTAATATTTTCATATGGATTAGAAAAAGAAATATTGTTAACATACCAAAGAGTTTTGTTTCATATTCATTTGTGATGTGCTTACTTTGAGAATTTGATAGGTAAAAAATAATATTTAGTTATGATGAGTCTTAATGGAGAAATAGGTCAAATAGATTTATCTTGTTGGACAAACTGGGTTCAAAGAAATACCAACATCCTATGAGAGCCTACTTAAAATTTGAATTACCTAGGGCTTAGCAAAGTTAAAGTTAGTGACATTAACAAACTCCGAAACCTTATAAAGTGCTTAACCCTTATTGTGCTGGAATTGTCTTCATGCTTATGCAAACAGGTTGGATCCAGGTCAGCAACCAAGTGAATTAGCAGATGGCCTGTCATCTAACATTTTTGCTACTCTGAGTACCTTTCCTCATCAAAATAAAGCATATATTTAAGATTTTGGAAGCAGACTACTCAAAAACTATTTTTGGAAAATTACCTAGCATTCTAAAGGTTAACCCATTATCAAACAATAACGACATTTGACCAGTTTGTTGCAGACTACTCTGGAAAACTTTGTGGAAAAAGGAGAAATTGCTCTTGAATCCCACAACGTTTTATGCCCTATTAAAGGATTATTTTCCAATTTCATTACAATTTGAAATGCCGTCTGCAAACTCTTTCAATTTGGGACAGGCTTTAATTTGGCGTCTGGGAAAGGGTTAAAGGATTGCTCCCTTTATTGCTGAGATGATTTATTATGATCTTGTAGATCCAAGCGTTATCCTCCATTTTGGAAGTTCCGATTGAAGTCATCCAATCAGAGGGGCCATCTCTAGTCTCAGGAGAGGGATTTGTTCAACCACCTTTAATAATAACGTAAGTTAGGACTTCTTTATATTTGGGCGGCATTTGTTCAACCACTTTTAATATTAACGTAAGTTAGGACTTTTTTATAATCGGGCGACATTTGTTCAACCACCTTTAATATCAATGTAAGTTTGGACTTCATTATATTTGGGCGACATTTGTTCAACCACCTTTGATATTAACGTAATTTAGGACGACTTCTTTATATTTGGGCGGCATTTGTTCAACCACTTTTAATATTAACGTAAGTTTGGACTTCTTTATGTTTGGGCGACATTTGTTCAACCACTTTTGATATTAACGTAAGTTTGGACTTCTTTATATTTGGGCGACATTTGTTCAACCACTTTTAATATTAACGTAAGTTTGGACTTCTTTATATTTGGGCGACATTTGTTCAACCACCTTTGATATTAACGTAATTTAGGACGACTTCTTTATATTTGGGCGGCATTTGTTCAACCACTTTTAATGTTAATGTAAGTTTGGACTTCTTTATGTTTGGGCGACATTTGTTCAACCACCTTTGATATTAATGTAAGACTTCTTTATATTTTGGCGACATTTGTTCAGCCACCTTTAATATAAATGTAAGACTTCTTTATGTTTGGGCGACATTTGTTCAGGCACCTTTAATATCAACCTAAGACTTCTTTATATTTGGGCGACATTTGTTCAGGCACCTTTAATATCAACCTAAGACTTCTTTATATTTGGGCGACATTTGTTCAGGCACCTTTAATATCAACCTAAGACTTCTTTATATTTGGGCGACATTTGTTCAACCACCTTTGATATTAATGTAAGACTTCTTTATGTTTGGGCGACATTTGTTCAGGCACCTTTAATATCAACCTAAGACTTCTTTATATTTGGGCGACATTTGTTCAGCCACCTTTAATATTAACGTAATTTAGGACTTCTGTTGGCTTGAGAAGACTTTTGGTATATCATCTTTATTGTAAATGTAAGTATGGACTGATAAAATCTGAGGTGTAGAATTTGGTCAGACATCTTTTTTTCAAGGTAAGTAAGGATTAAAAATATTTCAAAGGTGTCTTTTTTCACCCACTTAAATTAACATAATACATTTTCTCTTGTCCAAAAAAAAGTGATTTGGTCAACCAACTTAAACATTATTGTTAGTTAGGAATTCTATTATCCCAGGTGAAGGATTTGGTAAGCCACTTTTGTTAGTAAGAATATTTCTAGTTTAATGTGGGAAATTGTTAAATAAATTGAAGTAGGATTTACTTCATAGGAAAGATGTTTGCTCAACCAACTTTGAAATTAAGATTGTCTTCCTAGGTTAAACATTTTCTACATTATAACAATGAAATTATTCCAACAATTGAACTTGTTTAAGATGCAAGCAGCAAATAGCCTTCAAAACTGGTTGCTAAACACTGAAACAATTAATTTTTTCAGTTGTCACAATGGGAAGGTATGCCTTTCACAGCCAATGCTTTTTGCCTTTCTGGTTTTTGGTTTGAATGTTTTTTATTACGGCAATTTACTTACTTTTTAAAAGGATCAACATCCCCACTACAAGACATATCCTTTCATGAGCTACTTTTCTAATTATAAGTAACTCTTAATGAATTAACTGGAAGTGCTTATAATTCGTGTCTTTTTTTGTCATAATAGTTAAAAGATTGGTTGGTGCATAAGTTATATACTTAGAGATAACAAATGTATGATGTTATATTTTCTGTTTACAGGTACTACAGACACGCATATGGACTGGGGGAACACTATCATTCAGTGCAAATACTTACAACAGATGATGCAGAGGAGTTTTTGTGACAGAAGAAACAAAATCTAATAGACTTTTTAAAGGAACAGCGTAGAACGTGATTCTACCATTTCCTTTGATATACCTGTTTCAATGGTCCTGTTGCAGATGATTCTAGAAACAATGATGGAAAAGGAAAAATTTACTCCATATTATCAGTTTCTATCTAATATGGTAAAATATACCTTGTTGTTGATAATAGTTTCTATCGGTTGTTTTCTGTTTGGACCAAACACAAAATCCCATATGAGGGATTGATTTAGGGTTTTGTTTTGTATATCACAATATGCGTTCTTACAGCAGGCAATTTTCTGCTAAGTCTCTGATATCTTTCTTCTCTAAAGATTTTATAAAGCAACATTTATCACTTCCTATGAAGTGATGGTGTGTTTTGTTTTTAACCCTTATAGTGCTGGAAGCAACTTCATGCTTATGCCAACAGGTTAGATCCAAGCCAGCCACCAAGTAAATTGGTGGCTGGCTGTGATCTAACCTGTTTGCTACTCTGGGTATCTTTCCTTAACACAATCAAAGATATATTTAAGGTTTTGGACAGCAGACGACACAAAAATCTATTTTAAGACAATTACCCAGTATTCTAAGGGTTTAATAATTTTTAACTCTTCAGCTTTTAGAAGAAAGTGATGAGTAAAAGTTTATGTTAATGAGCTAAAAGAGCTTCAGAGGTCGAGATAAGAGGAGGTATCAAGTTGCTAAAAAGATAAAAAAATCTTCTCAAAACCCCATTTTATGGGTACTCATAGAATCAATTGTACTTATTCTTAAAAACGGATTTATCTTCTAGCTTTCAAATACATTCAATCTTGTTTAAAATGACCACTCTTAAGCAGTGCATGAAAGGTTATTTAATTTGAGGCTATCCTAATTATGGTATCCTTACACAGTATGTGATATATACTTCTGGAGCTATCTGAATGACTTGTATATAAAGCTGTCAGTTATCTTACACACAACAATTATTTCTCCTTTTTATGATGGTCACTCAAATCAAGATCGACTTTACATGCATGCAAGAACGCTCTGATATTCATGTTTATTCTGACCAAAGAGCTTGGTGAACCAAAGTTTAATTATGTTTGGTTTCATTTAATGAAACAAAATACATTTGTAAATGTTTGCATCTTCTAAGATACGCAATTCTAGATGATAAAATGGAAGATAATATTCTGTTCAGTTGCTTAAGATGACATTTAAAAACTTGTTTATGTTAGTCTTCTTATCTTGGGTCCTGCTTATCTTGGGTCCTGCGAAGTGAAGTGGTTAACACGGCGGACTTAAAACTTGGGAACCCTGGGTTCAAGCCCCAACGTCACCTCTGGTTTTGTGGTAGTGACCTTTGGCAAGATTCCTTGCCTAATACATGTTGATCCAGGAAAGCTGTTACATAACTGAAAAATGTTGATACCACAATAAACATTTTAAAAATATAAAAACTTTCTTATCTCATATAGGAAAAGAATTATAAAGATCATGAAAACATTCTTGCAGAAAGTGAATGTGTTCATTTTTATCTAATTCTTGCTTGAATATTGTAAAAGCATGTACCATATGGTTGGTTCAATCTAAGATTATCGCAAGTTCTTATAATTGAGAAGGAGTTGCTATTAGTCTTGCATTGAATGCTTAATAAATAAAGCATTTTCAAAAGTTCAAGTTGGTATCATGATGGAATTGGCAATTTACTGGATACTTTTTGAATTTTGTGGAAATACAGTCAGAGACCAGCCTATTGGACAGAGTAAACTGGCTGTTTAAGACAGGTTGGCTGCTTATCACAAATTGATGTACACTATAAATCTAACAATGGGACTTTCTCTAGTGGTTGTTTAAGACAGGTTGGCTGCCTAAAAGGATGGTTGCATAAACTACGTTAGACTGTAGTTGTATTAGTTTAACAATTTGTAAAAAAGGGAAAGAAAATCAAAGAAATAAATAAATAAAAATGCATGTACATGTTCTTGTTATCTGTTTTATAGTTTTCCTATCTGCTTCATTTTGCTTCCTCCTGGCTTCATAATCTTCATGTTATGAACTCCAATGATGTTAAAGGTTCATGAAAGGAGACTTATGCTTAATCAAACTATATTATTTGGTAAACTTTTGGTCACATTCAAATAGGAATTGCCCAAAAAAACAATCGGCACAACTAAACATGAAAGCCAATGAGAAATAACCCAGATTATTAACCAGTTTAATAATTCAGATTGGCTGATTCTTCACCTCTGACCTGGTCACATGATTCACAAATTTTTTAACCGACCAATCAGATTTCGTTTTTTGAATATGTAAACAGACAAATTGTTGATAAACACGGTTGAATTTGAGACAACTATATTTCAAGCACAGAATAACTTAATCGGATTAATTAAATAGGGTCTCACAGCATTCATAAAATCATTTTCATTACTTATATGAACATATTTTTTTTCAGTAATTTATTTGACTCATCTTCTTTCATGCGCCTTTAAATTGAAAAAAAAATCATTACAACTTTGATTAATCACTTTCGATACGGCTTTCTGTATCATAATGAGTACTCGCCCCAAATGTGGATTTATGAAAGTTTGCAAGACAGAACCCGCTAATTGCGGGATTCAAACCCACAACCCTCATGACTAGAGGCCGACACTCAACTGGACCACTGTCCTCCACAATGTTGACTTAAGTTCCAGGAGGTTTGGAAAAAAATGTTCCTTAATTTTAGAGAACATTTATTCCACTGAAATTTCCCCCTGAGGGAGAGGTTGTGGTTAAGCGAGTTCTCCCATTCTGATCATCATTTCATAGTTGCCTCTTCATCTTTACCTTTTTCCAACAGTAACTCTTGTTGAAGTGTCTTCCATATGTTGCAACTTTCATGTTGAAATGGACATGGTTGTATAGCCATTGTTATGAGTTGAAAAGTCATTACGATAAGTTAACCAACCAGATGGTTTGTTGTCATTCATATGACCTAAGCTTGACTGGAAATGACTGACAGTAATTAATGTATTTTGAAATGATTTTTGAAGGGTTTACTGTAAAGAAATAAAACTTGCTGCAATTTTTATATTACAAAATGTATCTATTTTATTGATTTTTAATCAGCCATTTTCAGTCTTGATGTTATGAAAGACAACAAGCCATCTCTTTAGTATGCTTATTCATTGAAACGAAAGAAATATTATTACAGGTTATTTTTGGTAATGACACACATGTAAGGAGATTGGAAAGAAACTCATCAAACATGTCATATCTGTGTCCCTGTACTTGTCCCCAGTTAACTATGATTAGATTGTTTGATCTGGGATTAAAAACAAGTTAACAATGATATTTATATAAAGCATTAGCAAGATGAAGGGGCAAGGTACATGTGTATATCTAGCATTGCACAGCATATTCAAATTCACCAAAAACAATATGGTTCATCTGATTGAAATAACTTTCTTAGAGGTTTGAACTTCTATTTTCTTCCTGATAATTGATTTGATCCTTTGCATAATTTTCCTCTAAAAGAGGGACGTTCCTAAAATGGAAGGTTAAGTTGCAAATTTTGGGCTTTTTAAATGCAGTTGACAAATCAAGGAATTGCTGCAGAAGACTTAGGTTCAACCCAAAACATACGAAACTGCTACTTAAATAGTTTTACTTTATTGTACTTTTTATGGAAATCTTATTATCACACCGCCACCATAAAGGATTGCGCATGCGCCGTGGTTGGCCAGGTGCAACAAACTGTCAATTTACATGTGAAGTCCTGTCAAAGTTTAACAAAAACAAATGGTTCAGTGTTTCTTTTGCACGATAGAAGTCTTGCATCTAGAGCAATTTATTGGTAGCGACGATCTCGTCAATTTATCGTGTTAGACGCGTGCGAGACGACCATGAGTCCGTAACAAAGGACGCTTAATTTGCAAATGGCGGATAACACCTGCAGAGTAGCACGATAAGTTATCGACTTTTCGGCCGATAGGAAGGTTTTTGATCTAACTAGCGATTTAAATGGTGTACGTGTCAGCAATCTGAAAGCATAGAGAGGCTTTTGTCAGTTTGCCTTTGACTTGACACTGGAACATTAAATAAGTATTTTAGTTAAGAAGTTTTAGGTCCTGTAAAGATTTCGAGATGCCTCCGAAAGTAAACGCGAAAAAGACCCGTGTTCTGGCAAACAGGTACGAGGTTGGCAAGAAGCTTGGAAAAGGAAATTTCGGCACAGCTTACTTATGCAAGGACCTGCGAAGTAAATCAAAAGAAGGAGATGAAAGCATGTAAGTTTTATGTACCCACCACTCTCCTCATCAAATTGGGTTGTCAGAACAAGTTTCTGTGGGGACTTCTGTGGCACTTTTCCTTTAATGCCTTCACAATTTCATATAAGCATCATTATGTCATAAAAACTAATAAATATTTATATTCCTATTGACGATAAAAACAATGTCATATCTTTGCTAGATGAAATTTGATCCACTCCATTTATAAATATACATTTTGTAAAATAGCCTAAACTGCCACTGGCAGACACAACTTAGATAAGTGACACAAGAGGCAGAGCCTCAAACTTGGATTCCCATTCAAAAATGTAAAATTTAATACAATTGATGTCCGATACAATTCTGTCTAAATCAAATCTGAACTCTTAGGCAATTTCTTATGGTATGGAAATGCAAAGTTAGTTAATCAATCGAATTCAATTCAATCACCATGACGCCTTTTGTGTTAAAAGCATGGGTTTATGTTTGTATCACTTATCACATCTGGGACTCTTATGTTTTTATTCGAATCAAGCGCCAACTCTTGATAGAATGACTACACCCAAAATGAGATGATTTATTTAAGCATTTCTATTGCTTCCATGGTTCCTAAGTAATCCAACTGTATAAACGCTAATTACAAAAAAGAAGACTTGTATTTTTAAAAAAAATAACCTATAGCATATCGGCTGTAGATGTAGTCAAAATAGATAGATGTGAAGATTGCCTTCTATTTTCTGATTGGACAATCTAACATAGAATTTAGTGGTCTGAAGTCTTGTTGGAAGAGTCCTCCACTTTGGGGTTCTTTCCAATGTATCAAAATACTTTTGATTTGCGTCAAATTTGTTTGATCAGGATCCCAAGAAAACAGCTTTTGATGGATGAATCCCAATAATGGAAGGTTGGCTTTCTGAGAAAGTCTCTAAACATGTTATTCTAATTTTTACCAATATTTTGATAGATTGTAGCATTTCTAATCAACTTGTAGCCTATACTTTTAATGGGTCACTGGGAAAGAACATTCAAAAAGTCATTGAGTAACTCTTGTGTCAAATATTTGTTTCTCATATTTCTACAAAGACTTTTTATTTCTATTTTGGAAATGAGTGTAAGAAATATGATTGCAAAGATAGAATTATGTAAGTGTCGAACCCAGCATTCATTTGAGAAAAATGACTCCTTTTCACACAGCAAATTCATGTATCATTATTAAATTGTGCTTTGTAATTCCACAAGATCATTCATTGAGAACTTACTAGAGTCTCAGCGGATTGTCATTGGAAATTATTGAAGAAGAATTCAGGGATTGTTTAATGCAATTTAGTCTCATAGCCTATCCACAACATATACACAAATTGTTGCATTTTGGAAAAAAATCGTAAATTTTCAAATAGAAATTTTGCCAACGTATCAAGAATAAGAACTAACTCCCTTGTAACAAACCCAGCAAATAGACATTTTAAAGTCATTTTCATATCTGATCAGGAAAAATACTGTTGTCCACTGATTGGTTGCACTGTCTTTTTATATACCTGCATATTGTCTATTAAATTGTGTAAGGTACAAAAACAAGCAAATTAACCTCAAAGACACTATTTCATCCGATTAGTGAAAAACACTCATCCTTCAATTGTTTGTGCCGTTTATTTATAAACCTGCATGTTCTCTATAACAATGTGTTAGATTCTCAAATTTGAATAAATGTTCCACATACATAACACCTACCTCCAGCTCAAAGAAGACTTGTCTCAAGTCTTGGTCTATGGGAGACATGTGGCAAGGCAACTCCGATAGAAGGAGAAGGGTTCATCCCATCAGTGCCAACAATGTAACAGTCCTGCTAATATTCATGCCTGGTCCTGATTTCAGACTTTGAGATTTTGAATTTTCCATCTTTGTTCATAATAAAGATGTTTAAAATCACGCTTCAAGTAATGATTTTCAGGCTTGAGCATTCCTTAACAATAACAGGCCTGTGTAAGGAACCAAGTGAAAAACACTGTCAAGTTCTGATTGGTTGGCATTATCATTTATATACCTGTATATTCTCTATATAGATACAAATGCGTTAGGTTCTCAAATTTGCATAATCATTCAACAAACACTACATAACAATGTTCTGATCTCGATTGTCTTGTGTTGTCTTGCACCAGGTAACTAGCAAGCATACACTTTGTCTTAAAGTGTTAAGCATGAAATATTCAACATACATGTACATGTACATGTATCTATAATTAACACCGACTCCTCTTCAGAAGATGGCCAGAGGTAATGAAGAGTTTCTCATTGAAGTTGAACTAATCGAACACTAAATAATTCAAACCAGTATATCAGGAGCCTTTAGTAGATAATAATTTTCTATAGTTATACTTGACTTTCTGAATTGTACAAACCTCATATTAACCCTATTCCAGGAAGGTGATGAAGGAGATATCTGTGGGGGATTTACAGCCAGACGAGACAGTGGACGCCATGCATGAGGCTAGGCTGCTGTCGAAACTCGACCATCCCAGTATTGTTAAATTCCATGACAGTTTCATAGATGGGGAATTCTTTTGTATTGTTACTGAATATTGTGAGGTATGTATACAGGGCCCAGGATCAGAGGGTGTATTTTGGTGTTTAAAGGACGAACGGTATTTCAAAACAGATATTTAAAATTTTTATTTGTTTGTACTCATTTGGATCAATTCAAATGAGTACAAACAATATAGAGTTTGGAGACCAAATAAAGATGCTAGACAGAGAAATATGCCTCTTATTTGGACCTCAGGGTGAAGTAGTTTATGGTGATTTTAACCGTAAGCCAAATCTGTTTGATATCAGTAATCTTAATGTTGTATCTAATTCTTACTGATGAAACATTACATAACAATGTTCTGAGTCATATTTTCACCAGGGTTGTCCTCATCAATTGATTGCCAATTAAAATCAATGGTTGAAATTAAGAGAAAATTAGTTGTTTTTGCTGAGACATAGGCCTAAATAAGGCTGTATTCTTCCGTGACCTATGGTTGAAACCAGTTACATTTTCTAGACATAGTTTTATCCTTTCACCATTTAAGATGGATTGTTACAACATAAAGACCTTATATTTTATGGGCTGATTGATACTGCGATAAAAAAAATTAGTATACACTTTAGAAACAAATTTCCCATCTGGCAGAGATTAACAAAAACTTTAGCTTTCATCTGAATGTTTGTTGAATTTGCTGGATTTGGAATCCTAGATACATGTGATACTTGAATCATTAGGAAACCTGCATGACTTAAAAGATTGATTCAATTGAAAAGGAAACCTTTATAAGACCACTTGATATAAAGTGAAAAGCCATGGAATGTCACCTGTATGGCATAGTAAAATGGTTAAGACAACAGAATGTAATCTTCAGATTTTGAAGCTTTAATGTTTATCTTATCATTTTTGATTTTCTAGAAGTTGCAGCCTAATTACCCATTTTATTCAATGAGTTGGTGTTATGTCCGAATAATGCAGATAAATATTTTCTGTACTCCGCCATATTCCTCCATATTTGTCGACATACCCCTCTTGTTCTATGCTCTTGTTAGTATGTAGGATCCAATAAACATTATTGTTGGTTTTTACAGGGTGGGGATTTAGATATGAAGATAAATGAGTACAAGAAGTCTAAGAAAGTGTTTGAGGAGAAAACAGTATTAGATTGGTTTGTACAGCTATTGCTAGCTGTCCATTACATGCATACGAGGCGTGTACTGCACAGGGATTTAAAAACAAGGTAACTTTTAAACTCATTCCATAGTCTCAGATATAGGTGCTTGTTTACAGATGTAAAGAAATTAAGAACTTATTTCTTTAACTCTGCACAACGTCTGTACTGTTATATGATACGCACAGAAGAATACTCAATGGAAGCAAAATTAGATCGCTTTATTTCTATAAAGGTTGTATACAGTTTAAAGAGTGTATGCAGTGGATAAATATGTATTTTAATCCAAAGGTGTGACATCCTTTTTGAGATCTACTGCATAAAAACTATACATTCTAGATGAATTGACACTTCCTGAATAAGTTACCGGTATGCTTTCAAAAGCTACTTTTATTTGTATATCAAACAACAATACAAAAGCTGTTTTGTATCACCGACATTTTATTTTGACTTAAGTTTTTCTCCTATGAACAAGCAGCTTTAAACCATATATGACTGGATCCGACTTTATGCTTATGCAAACAGGTTAGATCCAGGCCAGCCACCAAGTAAATTGGCGACTGGCCTGTGATGTAACATGTTTGCTACTCTGGGTACATTTCCTCATCAAAATTAAGCAGATATTTAAGGTTTTGTAAAGCAGACGACACAAAAATCAATTTTTAGAAAACTGCCCAGCATTCTAAGGGTAATCACTATTTCGTTGAATTATTGCATGTAAAAGTCTCCGTTTAGTCTCATTATTTAGACATAGGTTCTTTTTGCAATACAGGATACACATTTACCAAATCAAGGGTTCAGTGCAGAATATAGTTAGTGCTTTATGTTTGTGAAGCACTTACTATAGTCTTGCATTGAACCTGCAAAATGCTTTTTATGTAAGTTGAATTATCTGTGGTAAAAGGTGGTATTTTACCATTAACCCTTATAATGCTGGGTAATTTTCTAAAGATATGTTTTTGTGTCGTCTTCTTTCCAAAACCTTCAATATCTGCTTAATTTTGATGGGGAAAAATAGTCAGAGTAGCAAACAGTTAGATCACAGGCCAGCCGCCAATTTACTTGGCGGCTTGCCTGGATCTAACCTGTTTGCATGAGCAGGAAGTCAGGTCCAGCACTATAAGGGTTAAATTTTGCTAACAAATGGAGGGGGGAGGGGTGTGGGTGGGGATCGATCATCTACTGTTTGCACGTTATGTTAGAACTGCAAAGAGATTTAAACCAGTGGATTAGGGTTTCTGATACATCTTAAACATGCATATCTGAGAGCTTTCCATCTTCATAGAATATTCAACCATTTCTATAATACAAGAATAGAAAATAATTTTGTAAACACTATTTGAAAAATTGAAACAGTTGTTGCAATGCTTGCAAAAGTTCTTTTATACCTTGGGGCCCATAGAATATGTTGTTTTAACCAAAGTTTCATATAGATTGGCTTGTTAATAAAAGAAAATTCAAATCAAAAGTAGAAATTAATGATAATCTCAAATGAGTGGATGTAGAAATATTTCAAAACTTAACCCTTTACCAAATGCCAAATTTTGGACTGTCCAAAATTGAAAGAGTTTGCAGACGACATTTCAAAATGTGATGGAATTGATACCTATCTTCTGATAGGGTAGAACGAATTGTGGGAAAAAGATAAATTGCTTGTTAAGAGTAATTTCTCCTTTTCCCACAATGTTTTCAAAAGTCGTCTGCAACAAACTGGTGAAATGCATTGTTGTTTGGTAAAGGGTTAGAACCTTTATTTGTAGAAATATATTCTTGAAGCAGAACCGAGTAAAGATTGGTGATTTTGGGATCTCGCGCATTTTAATGGGTACGACAGATTTAGCATCAACATTTACTGGTACTCCCTATTACATGAGTCCAGAGGTTTTAAAGCATGAAGGGTACAATTCAAAGTCAGACGTCTGGTAAGCATGGTTTTCAATTCAAATATTAATCTCCCGAATATGTTTTTTGACAGATTCAAATCGAAAGCAACAGCAATTGACAATTGCAAAATATGCAAAATGACAGTAAAACAGTATGAAATGTAAAATTTTAGTATAATATTAGGTAGAAACAATTGTGTAAAAAAAAAACAGTGTTAAGCAGCCACCCTTTTAAGCAGTCAACCTGCCTTAAACAGCCTCTACAGAAAGTCCCATTGTTAGATTTATAGTGTAAATCAATTTGTGTTAAGCAGCCAACCTGTCTTAAACAGCCAATTTACTCTGTCCCATAGGCTGGCCTCTTAACACAAGTTTGACTGTATAATGGAAAAATTTTCTTTTTGGCTCTCTGGTTTTTAAGGTTACTGCTGAAGGTGTATCTGTGTGAGTCATAGTAAAATAACATGCTATGTAGCTGTTTTAATCCTTTCCCAAACAATAACGACATTTGACCACTTTGTTGCAGACAACTTTAGAAAACATTGTTGGAAAAGGACAAATTACTTGTAACAAGCAATTTTTTCTTTTCCCACAATGTTTTCTGGCCTATTAGAAGATTATTTTTCAGTTTCATCACATTTTGAAATGTCGTCTGCAAACTCTTTCAATTTGGGACAGTCGAAAATTTGCTGTTTGGTAAAGAGTAAGCAATATAGAATAATTTTTTCCAGTTTGATCATTCAACTGGTTTTGTTGCTCCAATTTAACAGCATTTTCTGATTTTATGACAAATCACTCTCTTGTTAATTAACTAATTTCTTTGAATATAAAATTGTCAGTGAATCAAAGTAACAGCAGACAACCCTTAAAAGCAAGTAAATAAATAATTTCCCTTATGATGTTGGTTTAAAAAAAGATTGGTGGAGCAATTTGTCTTTTTGTCACAGTGGGTTTAAAGGTCTGTTGCAGCGGTTTTAGGGATGTGAGAAATTATTGTCTTAGCACGCTAAAGGTTTGTCTCAGTTTGACATGGTCAGTAAACCCATAGAATGCTGGGTAATTTGCTAAAAATAGATTTTTGTGTCGTCTGCTTTCCAAAACCTTAAGCATCTGCTTAATTTTGATGAGGAAAGTTACTCAGGATAGTAAACAGGTTAGATCACAGTCCAGCCGCCAATTTACTTGGCAGCTGGCATGGATATAACCTGTTTGCATAAGCATGAAGTCGGTTCCATCACTTTAAGGGTTAAGACTTTGGTCTACCTCCAGCAAGAAGGAGATGGGCAATGCAATAAGGGATTATTTCTACCAAGACTTCACGAAACTTCGTAGGCCCTATGCCCTTGACGGACTGAAATTCCTGAGGTCTGACAGAGACCCTCTTTGGTCTGACAGATTTTTACATTGCCAAAGAAGAAAGTGTACAGTTCGGTCCTGCTGGGGCTCTTACAGTATCGGGAAGTCTGTCTACCGTTCTCTGTTTCAGGTCCATAGGGTGTATTCTCTACGAGTTGTGTGCATTAGAGCATGCCTTTGATGGTAAAAGTCTGATGGCGGTCATGTATAAAATTGTAGAAGGCGATCCCCCAGATCTTCCATCAAAGTACTCAAGAGAACTCAACAATGTATTTAAGTTGTAAGTAAAGCCAACACCAGTCTAAGATAATAGAGCTTCTATCAGATTAACCCATTACCAAATGCCAAAATTTCAACTGTCCAAAATTGAAAGAGTCTGCAGACGACATATCGAAATGTGATGATGTAATCTTCTGAAAGGGTAGAAAACATTGTGGGAAATGGAGAAATTACTCGTCATGAGCAATTTCTCCTTTTCCCACAATGTTTCCAGAGTCGTCTGCAACAAAGTGGTAAAATGTCGCTATTGTTTGGTAGTGGGTTAATACAGTTTGGTGACATATTGCATTTTAAGGAAAAGTTGAATGCTAATTGCTACATTTCAATTTGATTATTTTCTTTGCAAGTTACATATTTTGTAACTGGTTTTACAGCTGCTGTTCATGCATGAGTCAATATGCAAATCAACATAAAGTGTCAATGAAACTTTACAGTTTTTGTATAGTGGTGATGGTAAGTTTAATGAAAAATAATAACAATCCACAAAAGCCTTACAATGTGTCAAAATATCCAAGTATGTACAGGCAGTATGTGAAGGATTTCAAAGCTGTTGCAACACTTATGGATCTGAATACATAGTCATTCGTTGTATGCAGGGACTAAAAACTTAAATGCAGACTAATTTTACTTCCAATGCAGGGCTCACCCTGGCTGGAAAAAAGTCTGCGCCAGCACATTCGCCAAATGACAAAAATAGGAGCCAAATTAAAGAAGTTGTAGCCAAATTCTAAGCAAATGGCTCCAATTAAAATTTCTTCATTTTAAACACTTTTCATGTTATATGTACATATGTGTTAAATCCTATTGGTAAATTATTTCTGTTTGTTATGTTTCACCATTTGTATTAAAATTATATTGTCATAAATATGTAATGTGTAATGCCAATGAAAATATCATGTTAAAAAAAAAAAAGCCATTGAACTTTGACCTTTCTATAAACTTAAAACATTAACAGACATCAATTTCATGATTTAACACAAATTAAGGTAGGGTCTTTATTATTTTGACAAAGACAAAAAGCAACATTCTCGCAATTACTTCAGGGTCTTCCTCAGGGGCCAAAGGGTGACGATACCAGAGGGGTACCCCTTCCCCTGTATTTTCATTTTTTACATATGCATCCTAAAGTTGTGAATTTTAGATAAATTTTTGGAATTAAAAGACCAAAAATACTGTTTTCAAACCAAATCCAATGTAACAAACAATGTTGCAAGCAAGTTGACTGGCTGTGGGACAAATTCAAAGTGCTGTGGGCAAATTGAAAGCACAATGGAATGATCAATTCAAGCGCCGGGGTAGTGCCAATTTTGAAATTCAGGGGCTGATGCCCCACAGCGCTTTAAAGGTCTGGGGAAGACCCTAAACTTTGTTTTCTTTTGTGGATGAGTTACAAGAGTTAATTGATTTCTCTGTATATTGTTTTTAGAATGTTGAAGAAAGATCCAGAGAAAAGACCAACAGCTACAGAATTAATAAAGATACCTTTGATATCATCACATATAGCTGTAAGTTTGAAGTGTTTCTATTTTGTGTTTAAAAGAATGGGATCTGATTAAGTTTTTAAACCTGGGCAGGTTAATTTCAAAAGTAGACAAAATGATATTAATTGGTTCCTTTAGTTTAAACTTAATTATTTGTTATTGATTGTGAAACAAGTCGCACAATTTATATCAACCACTCTCGGTTCTGTTTCCTAGATACATAACCAGAACTTGCATTGAACATGGATGTATTTAAGGTCATAAAGTAGGTACTGTCACTAGCAGGAATCAAACTCATGTCTGTTTTGTTCCAACACTGACACTGCACTCCTTGACTAATGTCATCCACTAATTAATTCTGTTCATGGCTGACTTCATAATGGATTTTGGGGTTATTGCTGCAAAGATTATAAACATACCCTCCTAGGGACAGGGGCAGAGGGTCAGCCTTTGGACACAAAGTGATTAATGTTTAAAGGTGTTAAATGTAAAATAAAAGAATCAAAAGGGATTAATCTAAGTTGTAAGAATTTGTTTCACAATAGATAAAATATAAAATATAAAACAATATAAAAGTAGTTGTGAAGTGTATTAATAATTCAGTTTTCTTTAACCTGATAGATTTATGATGTCATTTTATTGATAGAAAACACTTCATTTTAAGAAGATTAAAATCTCCATCTGTGAGATAGTCCTTTTTACTCTTAGAATGCTGGGTAATTTTCTAGAAAAAGACTTTTGTGTCAACTGCTTTCCTAAACCTTAAATATTTGCTCAATTTTGTTGAGGAAAGATTCCCAGAAAAGCTAGCAGATTAGATCACAGGACAGCTGATAATTTACTTGACGGTTGGCAAGGATCTAATCTGTTTGCATAATCATGAAGTTGGTTCCAGCACTGTAAGGGTTAAGTGATGTTATTGTTTTACAGAAAATGTCCGAAGAATACCAAGCCAAGCACAGTACCCATGACAGAGCAAATAGAGATGCTACAGATATTGCCAAGGCCTTGTGAGTTCTATCACTTAACCCTTTACCAAACACCAAATTTTCGACTGTCCCAAATTGAATGAGTTTGCAGACGTTATTTTTGAATTATAATAGATTAAAAAACAATCTTCTGATAGGGTTGAAAACATTGTGGAGAGGGAGAATTTGTTCGTTTAGAGCAATTTCTCCTTTTCGCAAATTGTTTTCGGTAGTTATCTGCTACAAACTGTTCAAATGTTGTCATTGTTTGGTAATGGGTTAACAGACTTTTCAGATGATTTCCTGATGATAATTAAACACATGCAAACAATGTTTAGTATGGGATATACAGTATTCCTTTGTACATGTATTTTGTATATAACTCAGTTACATTTTTTCACATTTCTATATGGAAAATAAATACATTCTAGACTTATGTCCCATACAATTCAATTGTCAAAGTATTTCATGAGAATTTTAATCCATAGGGTACAACTCTTGTAACCATATTCTAATGTTACTTGACCTAAAACTCCATTTATGGTAGGTATCCTAGGTTTGCTGCTTATGCATCCCAAATTAAAATTGTGGAAAAAGAACACTGTGTCAATTTGTAACAAATTTCTCAATGATTGATAAAAAATAAATAAGTTTAAACTTAAAAAAGGATATTCAATTGTACACCTATAAAGAATGTGTAATAGTGCACCTGTGAACCTTGGATTTCACATAAGAACTTGTTTGCTCCACTCACTCGTTTCTTACGCCAAAACCAAAGCACTTTCGGATATACTATATTTCATGTAAGGATGTGGGATGAAATTAATAAAGAAGGTATAAGGAGGTCAGTTATGGTGGGATGGTCAGTTGATTAACCCTTTACCAAACACCCAAATTGAAAGAGTTTGCAGACCATTTCAAAATGTGAAGAAATTGAAAAATAAACTTCTAAAAGGGCAGAAAACATTGTGGGAAAAGGAGAAATCACTTGTTAAGAGCCATTCCTCCTTTTTACACCATGTTTTCCAGAGTCATCTGCAACAAACTTGTCAAATGTCTTTATTGTTTGGTGATGGGTTGAATTGTCAAGACTTGGCAAATAAACCAGTTTAATCTAACTTAAACAGGAGGGAAAGGTCACATCTGGAAGACTTAAGGAAGTCTGAAGATGATGTCAAATGGAAGAATCTTCCCCCTCGAGAGAGAATGAGACGAAAGAAAATGGAACAAGCAGATTCAGAGGCAAAGAGATTAAGGTATGAATTTTGTAGTTCTCCTTGATTTATCGTACTTCATTTGTACTCAGTCTTCTTTCACCATTGATCAAGCATGTTCATGTGGGAGATCTATGATAGATAGTATGTAGTATTGTTACAATATTCACTGTCTGTTCACCTGCCTGATTAGCATGAATTACAAGCTATACAGAGTATCTATAAAAACCCTCAGAGCCGTCAGTAATGTTTGACCACGTGGTTCGTCCATGTGCATTATTTGATAAATGCTACCAAGCTTATCTGTTGATATATAATATGTATAGTCCTATTGTTTATCGACTGTGTAAGGAAGACTGTTGAGTATTGAATAGACCGCATCATAATTATTCCTGCATAGAGGGCAACAGACGGTGAATGTTTGTGAACAATGGTATGGAAGCATAAATAGCTATGGTAACCGTTGCTTCATGACCAGGGATCAGGAAATCGCCAATCGGTTCAAGAGATGGCAGAAAAATCACGATAACACAATTACAGAGATACATATACTGTTAAGAGGATAGAATGTCATATCTGTCTGTAATATTTGAACCAAGTTTTTCAACAAATCTTAACTTACAATAGGTCCTGTAAAACTGAAATTGGTCCAAAACCAACAAAACCTACATTTTCTTGATCCTTGATTATGCCTAAAATTTACGTATACAAGTTTATGTAAATACAACCATCCAGCCTAACATGTATATAACATGTTAACCCTTTACCAAACGCCAAATTTTTCACTGTCCACTTGAAAGAGTTGTCAAACTATATTCCAATTGTGATGAAATTGTAACATAATCTGATAGGGCAGAAAGCTTTGTGGGGAAAGGAGAAATTGCTCATGAGGTGCAATTTCTCCTTTTCCCACAATGTTTTCCAGTTGTCTACAACAAATTGGTCAAATGTGGTTATTATTTGGTAAAGGGTTAAAATGTACCTGCATAAAATAAAAAATAAAATTATTATTTCTGTGAACATGTTAAACGTCACTGTTGCTTTTAATTTGGACCTACTTCAAAATTTCAAGTGTGAAAATAGGTTATTTCTTTTCCCCTTTGACTGTATTTGCAACAGATTCACGAATAAAGCCAATGTTTCAAAACAAGAGTTTGCTCATTATGTGCATAGTTTCATTTTGTCACTGTTTGATGTTTAATTAAGAAAGCAAAAGCTTTATTTGTCACTCACCATTTAAAATTTCATTGCGTAAAAAGGTTGAAAGTGGTTATTTTGTATGAAAAATTAAACAATAATTACTGATTTTTGTATACAGAGTATATAGTTATAAATGTCTTTATTCATTTTAAAATGTAAGAATAATGACTGATTTTTATTTTTTTAACATTTACTGTTTTATAGTGAGATGGCGCGTGTTCAACTTGTAGAAAACCAGGCTCGTAGAAATAGAATACAACAAACCTTGTATAAACCAACGGTAAGTTGTCTAGATTATAAATTCATTCAGAATTGAAGGAACTGTGTCAGCAAGACTGTAAGAGTGTTCAACTTGTAGAAAACCAGGCTCATAGAAATAGAATACAACAAACCCTGTTTAAACCATCGGTAAGTTGTCTAGATTTTAAATCCATTCAGAATTGAAGGAACTGTTTCAGCAAGACTGTAAGAGTGTTCAACTTGTAGAAAACCAGGCTCATAGAAATAGAATACAACAAACTCTGTTTAAACCATCGGTAAGTTGTCTAGATTTTAAATCCATTCAGTATTCAGAGGGAACTGTGTCAGCAAGACTGTAAGAGTGTTCAACTTGTAGAAAACCAGGCTCGTAGAAATAGAATACAACAAACCCTGTTTAAAGTTGTCTAGATTATAAATCCATTCAGAATTGAAGGAACTGTGTCAGCAAGACTGTAAGAGTGTTTTGAATGAAGATTTTTAAAATGAGATTGTGAGACATACATTATTTGGATTCCTGTTTGGCTCGGTGGTCAAGGTGGTGATCTTGTGACAAGGGGGTCCTGGGTTTGGCCCCAGCAGGCTCTGCTGGTTTCATTGGAGTGTCTTTTGGCAAGATTTAACAGAGGCCTAGCCTAGTACTGGTTTATCCCAGGAAAGCTGTAATATAACTGAAACATTGTTGAAAATGTATTAACCCGTATAATACTGGAACTGACTTCATGCTTATGCAAATAGGTTAGATCCAGGCCAGCCGCCAAGTAAATTGGCTGCTGGCCTGTGATCTAACCTGTTTGCTTCTCTGAGTATGTCTCTCATCAAAACTAAGCAAATAGTTAAGGTTTTGGAAAGCAGACAACATAAAAATCTTTTTTTAGAATATTTCCCATCATTTTTAGGGTTTAAGGATGTTGGTGAGTGAAGTATTTCTTGTTTCTTGTTTCTGAACTATCAAGACCTATTGGTACACTGAGGTGAGGATGGGAGGGTGTATCAGAGCCTTTTACATGTAGTAGCTATTTGGTTTTTTGTTTGGCTAGTCCTATGAGTTCTTTGTAAAAATGTTTCCAATGACCACCCACAATATAGGAATGAAAACAGAAATAAAGTGGAAAATACCTTATCTGGATCTCTGATTACTAGCAGCAAGATTTACTTTACTGTTTAACCCTTTACCAAATGTCCCAAATTGAAAGAGTTTGTAGACGACATTTCAAAATCAGATGAAATTGAAAAATAATCTTCTGATAGGACAGAAAACATAGTGGGAAAATGAGAAATTGCTCATTAAGAGCAATTTCTCATTTTCTCACAATGTTTTCCAGAGACGTCTGCAACAAAGTGGTCAAATGTCATTATTTTTTTAAGTGGGTTAAACAAGTTAAACACGTAATGAACTTGTTGAGGGTAATTCTTTATAAAAGTGCGCTACAAATATTCATGGAGAATAATATCTAAGTGCAGACAGATGTGAAAATGGCATTCAATAAAGTTTTCAGAGATTCTAACCCCAACTTTGTATATATCTTACTGACATTTATCTAGAGTCAAATTGATTATATTCCTTATGATATGTATTTATATATCCTATAGGGAATTCATTTGCAAATAATGGTACAAAAATGTAATGGCATCAAGTTTTCTTGGGAAAATGGAAATTTGCTCATTCTTTCTGAATTATATAACAGGGTCATGGAATTAGACAATGTTTGCTTAGTAAAGGCAGAAGAAGCATTTTCTTTGTTCATGGATGTTGAAATATACTGAAAAAATTGTTGCTTCTGACAAAACTCCCAAATAAATGCACAATGCTAGAAATATATTTTTTGAAATCTTGAATAAGCAGTGTTTAAAATCTTAAACAATAAATCCTATTTTGTAAATATGAATAAAAAAAACCCAGTGAGTTCTTCCATCCAAGGGTTTAGAAAAGAAATATCTAGACGTCTGTGTATGGATGAGAAATAAGAAAGTAGACTTGAAATAATTTGTTTGATATTGAACACCATTTTAAAATCAGCATCCTTGGATCTTAACCAATGAATTGTTTCACTAAACGACTAACAGACACTCTGAATAGATATACATGATGGATAATATCATAAATAAATGTACATGTGATACGTCATTTGAAGCGTCTCAGAGAGATGGTTCCAATAATGTGCTTTTTGCAATATTGCTTATCTCAATATTGAAGTAAGGCATGAATTTTTTTATGAAATTTTGCAAATTCTATGCATAAAAGGTTTACCAAGAACTTTCCTATTGACCTGGAAATGACGTTTTCAGATTTTATGGTGTTCCTGTTTCTCAGAATGTTGGGAAACCAGTAGAAAATAATTTACATGTTTGGTTGTTATCAGGTACCAGCATGGCAAGGGGGGTCCGGAGAGGGGGAGGATATGAGGTCGGCGTTAACCGTGAAAGGTGTGGCAGCTAAACAGAACCCTAAGGATTTTGGTACGAGATCTGCCCCAAGTATGTTTGTTCACACGATTTTCTCACGACTTTCTACCCAATCGTCACTCCACATGTACACTTGTCACAGGGATATTTAATATGAATAATGCTAAGAGACACATTTAAATGTTTTACAAAAAGCAGGTTACCTTTCACAGATCAATCAATGTACGCTAATTCTTCTTCCCATGAACTTTTCCAATGCTAATTAACCCATAACCAAACACAAACTTCATTTAACCACATTGTTGCAGACGTCGCTCGTAACGAGCAATTTCTCCTTTTCCCACAATGTTTTCTGCCCTATCAGAAGATGATCTTTGCAATTACAGCACATTTTGAAATCTGTCTTACAGCCCCTATTTAATTTCTTGTTGCGGTGGTTGATCTTTTCGTGATTAACTGTACAAGTATGCAGTGTGTGGTTTGAAACCATTTGTTTGTCTCTGACATCACAAACCTAAGCTGATGACCTGCACATTTTTGCTCCTAGAATGCTGGGTAACTTATTAAAAATAGATTTTGGTGTCATCTGCTTTCCAAAACCTTAAATACCTGTTTGATTTGAATGAAGAAATATACTCAAAGTGGCAAACAGGTGAGATCACAGACCAGCGGCTAATTTACTTGCCTGGATCCAACTTATTAGCATGAAGTCGGTTCCAGCAATGTAAGGGTTAAGAGCCCTAGCAAAAGAGGGTATCTCAAAACTACATATTTTTTCATATTTTCTTTCATCAAAAACTTATTTTTTGGATCATGATTTTTTAAACAATGACAGTTTTCTGCAAACTCATGCATTTTCTGAAAATCAAGGATTTGTAAAAACACATCTCCCCTTGTATTCTTACCTTAAACTTTAACATAAAAAAAGACAGACACTTTCTCCACTTGACCAAGAGGTTTGTGTAATATTTTCTGCTTATGAAGCATGACGACACTAAGCAATGTATAAACCCAATGTCTAATTTCTCTTGAGTGGTGTTTGTGGGAGCATCTAGCTATCTTTTCCTTTTTATTGGGCTGGGAAAATAAACTAAGTAGTTACATAAAGGGATAAAAAATAATGTACTAAGATTTTAATTATTTCTAATAAAATCCTAATGTGAAGGAATATCAAAAATTATTGGCCTATATATTTGTAATACCATGAAACAATTAAGTGTCTTCTTGTAAATATAACTTGGAATAGATAAAAGTCTAACTGCAGTGAAACATTTAAACAACCGTCCAAGATGAATTCATTACACGGTCATTTCAGGATATTTGTTAAATCTGCCGATCTTTCCTCATATGTTAGCTCTTTATAAGCTTACGGCTACTTTTTGGGCAGCTTTAGATAGAAAATGTATTTTGTATAAAGATAGTATCTAAAAGTGAATTTAAGGTGCTCAACAGACTTTCATGTAGTTTACCAAATAAATTGTGTAAAGAGTTGTAATAATAACATTCCTGATGGTCTTTAAATTGATTTTCCCTGTGTGTAAAAAACTGTAATAAAATTTTACAAACTATTAACAATGTGAAATGACAATCTGGTTTTTCCAATTTGCCCATCATGGATTAAGATGAAGAAGTTTTATGATCTTAGAACCTTTGATAAAGTCAAGAATGATATTTTGATTCTTTTGTAACTATTGTTTTCATTGACCAAACCAACCAAAGTCAGAAAAGATAAAACTTTTTGAAAACACATTAAACCTCAAGTTAATTTGCTCTGTCATAAATGCGAAATAAAATTTGCAAAATGTTTGTGGCTTTGCGCCATAACAAGATGCTTCAAAACAAAGAAATAAAATTCTGGAATTGTTTGGAAAATGTAATAGATAGGACATCCCATAGTACATTAGAAAGGAGTAAGGAATAATGCACTTTGATGGTTCAGTGCAATACTATAGTAAGTGCTTCATGTTTATGAAGCACTTACTATAGTATTGCATTGAACCCTCGACTTGAGCCATTATTCCATGCACTTATGAATTAATCCACACCCCATACAGGTTTATGATGAAATATCTTATATCTGTTGGTGCCACTTTGAGAAATCCTAATAGGTACCCCAAATGTACGGTTTAGAGAAGACATAAAAGTTAATACAGAAATTTTACCTCTTATCTGTTGTTCTTGTGACCAATAGGTGATTGTGAAAGCATGTACATTAAATCATTGTTGTGATCAAATCAATACATGGTATATCAAAGTTATTCAATTCTGATGAAATGGTGAGAGTGAAAGTACTGAGACTCAAGTTGAAATTGATTGTTCTCAAAACAAATAGGTTATATTCCGTTCAAAGAGTTCCAAATGCCATTATTCACACACTTAATCCAATCTTAACCAAGCTTTGATTAAGTTTAGATTACAAATAAGCATCAAATAATTTTGAACAATAACTGATTAAACCATCATGTTTTTGAAAAAAATCATGCTTTTCTTCATTGAGATTTCTTGTTGGTTTGATGGTCAGTTATTCAACAATTTACTCATTCCCCAATTATCTCACATTTCTTCAGCAGAAAAACAAAATTGGAAAGAACTTCTCCCAGTATTTCTTTAAAAATCAAAAAGTAGGAAATGCAGACTCATGAGATCAGGCTGATTTTAAAAATCATTAATCTCGCAACACCCAAATTCATCAGCCAGTTATGAAAAACATTTAAGTTCATTTATGTGTATGTATAGAACTTGTTTAGGAACTAGAAACTAGACTCCCGAATACCACTTTTTTCTAATCACCAACAGTTGTAATGTATGAAGAAAAAAAAGAGTGTGACGATGATGTTGAGAAGGGAGAGACAATCAAATTTAGTCCATTGAAGACCGCTGGCGGTCCTACCCTATCAAAATACCTACCTTCAGCACGAGAAAGCGACGATCGACCGATAACCCCTATGAGGGATAAGATGGTCTATGATAAGACTTTCTCTTCCCTTGATTTCAAAGATGGTAAGTCTTAGACATGGAGAATGTGGGAATGCTTTTAATTCTTATTTGTAAGATTTATGTGTTTATTTGGTGTCCTTTGCTTATAGATCTGCATTTTATCTATGATTTTACTATATTGTTTTTTGTTTGCAAATAACTTTTTAATAAGATTTTAAAACAAGTTTTGATTTCTCATAACAAACTTTTGTCACATGGGTTAATACCCAATATCGCAATGAAAATACAATACTACATACTTTACACTTGTCATCTTGTGCTGTGTTCTGTTTAGACCAGTCACTTAAACAAGTATAAAGGAATGGGTTAAAGACGAAAAAAATATGCATAGGTACATGTATTTGGTTTTTTAAACTTGTAATTTAGTTCTCTCATTTGATTTTTATAATTGAAATACTACTTTGGACTTTTGTGTTAGTTGAATTGTGTATAAGCTATTGCATGGGTACATGTTCTTTTATTTTTTTTATTCTAGCATCAGTTTGTAAATGTATTTATTTTCCACTCCTATTTTATTTTTTTGTTTTTAAATGTACACATCTCATTTTAGAGTACCTGCTTAATGTGTTAATATACCTTTACAACCTTGATTGTGAGGCATTATCTATTTTGTAATCATCTTTAGTTTTAATGATTGATACAAAAATAATTTTGATAAAAGTTTGTATATTTTGATATTTAGACTATACACCCAATTACGGTAAATATAAATGACTATGTAGTTATCAATAAGATGTTAAAGAGTCTGGTAAAAGCAATAAGATGTTTAAGGGTGTGGTAAAAGCGCAGAAATAATACAGGAGTAAGAATTACTAGCATGTGAAAGCAGGTGGAACATGAAATTAAAAATCTGTTTTTATTGCATTGTTATCTTTAGTTATCCACTATCAAATTTTGAAATGCATATCAATGGCACCTAAAGAACTCCCATTTGACATGTGTTCAACTCAACTGGAAATAAGATGAAGTATATTTTATCCATCCAATTGGTAGACTTCAATCTTATCATTAATTTGATAGCACATTATCTGTTTAACTCTGAGCTGGTTAAATGTTTAAAAAGTCTGTTGTGACAAAATAGAACTTTCTTGTATCAAGTAATTTCCAACTTTTTTGTAATATTTTCTATGCTATTTTTAGATGAACATGACCTTGTCCCATTCTTTGGTTTTTGTCATATGAAATTGAGTTTTCAAAAAGGTATTCTACATATAGAATGATATGATAGAGCAAGAGCATGTTGGATTTAGAATTGAGAACTTTGAGCTTGCATCAGACCCTTTTATCAATGTGAATGCATGAGTTTATATAGATGTAACCAATTAGCTGAATTAGTTTAACCCATTACCAAACAATAACGCCATTTAAGCACTTTTTTGCAGACGACTCTGGACATTGTGGGAAAAGAAGAAATTGCTCATAACGAGCAATTTTTTCCTTTTCCTAAAATCAGAAGATTATTTGCCAATTTTATCACATTTTGAAATGACGTCTGCAAGCACATTCAATTTGAGACAGTTGAAAAACTTGGCATTTGGTAAAGGGTTGATAGAAATGTACTATTTGCATGAATAGAACTCTCCAGAGCTTTTTGAAGGATTGATGTGTTAACAGCTATAAAGATGTGTGCAGTGTTCATTTGAGTGTGTTTTGCACAAGCACTTTGAAATGTTAACAAGGTACCATTGGCTAGTCAACTATTCTGTACAATGTTCCCATTCAGTAATAAGCATAAGGCCCAAAGGATAGGACTTATAAAAATAATGCTATTTTGATGAAGTATTACTCATTTCGTCACATCTGCAGCAGACGTCTAGAAAACTCTGTGACAAAAGGAATTATTGCTCCTTTTGCAATTAATCCTTATGTTAGAATGGGTTCTTCCAAGTGTTATTAAAAAAAAAAATATGTCTTCATTTTTACTGTTTTGTACAGTTTCTTTCAATTATGGACATGTCATAAACATGAATTAATGCATGTATATCGAGGGTCCAATGCAAGACTATAGAAAGTGCTTCATGTTTGTGAAGCACTTACTATAGTTTTGCATTGAATCCTCTATATGTGGTATTGCCGTTGATAAAGGGACAAGCTAAAATTAGTTATTTCTTATTTCCCACAATAATCTTAAAAGTCATCTCCAACCAACCTGGGTTGTAAATGTAGAAGTATGAAAATAGGTTCATACATTATCATATGGAACTTTATCTTAAGTTACTCCATTGCTAACATGAAAGGGAAATACTTGAGGGTCCCTGGTTTCGATCCCTGTCAGGCGAAGTGAAAATTGCAGGGACTATCCCACAAATCCGCGCGAGTACTGGTTAAGTATACAGGAATCAGTCATCGAGAGTGAATTCAAAAAACTTCAAGCTTTCATTACGGCAGTGTAAAATGATTAAGTTCATACTTTATTCTAGGAATACATAGAATTTAATTTCATTTTTCAACATTTTGGCTCAATAGCCCAGTCTGACTAGGAATGTATATATAGGTCTGCAGTTTGTGAACAGTATGGTCATTTTGCCCATTGATAAAATGATTGCAACATAGTTTGCCCATTTGTCACTTAACCCATTACCAAACAATAACGACAGTTAACCACTTTGTTGCAGACAACTCTGGAAACCATTGTGGGAAACGGAGAAATTGCTCATGACAAGCAATTTTTCCTTTTCCCACAATATTTTCTGCTCTATCAAAAGATAATTTTATAATTTCATCAGATTTTGAAATGGCATCTGCAAACTCTCTCAATTTGGGACAGTTGAAAATTTGGGTTTGGTAAAGGGTTAACGATGAAAGAAGGAAAGAAGTCAGGGGCATGGAAAGAACAAAGTATAGCACTTACTTGTATAAACCAGCAGTATGAATAGTGGTGCTGATTACTGATGAAATATTTTGATGTTCCTTTAGTTAACTGCCAATCACAAAATCTCATATTAGGGAATGATTCAGTTATGTCATTCCATTCTGACAAGTTCTAGTCACAAATATGTCTGGTATTGAATTACAAACAACCCCCCTTAACCGGAACAAACTTCATGCTTATGCAAACAGGTTAGATCACAGGACAGCCGCCAAAATTTAATTGGAGGCTTGCCTGTGATTTAACCTGTCTGTTTCTCTGAGTATCTTTCCTCATCAAAATTAAGCAGATATTTAAGGTTTTGGGAAACAGACGACACAAAAATCTAGTTTTAGAAAATTACCCAGCATTCTAAGGGTTAACCCTCTTGATTGTTCTACCTCACAGGTGTTCCAGATACTCCTGCACTTGCCAATTCATATTACTCACAGTTTGATGAAGACTTTACCTCTGATGAAGAAGACGAAAACGCCGAGACGGTAGTTCCAAGGAGATCAGGCTTGACAGCCAAGCTTGAAGATGATGACGATGATGATATACAGTTTGGGTCAAGCGGGGAGCAAGATCTGACCCTTGTTAAGAAAGATGATGAGGATGAGTTGTACAAGCAGTTTCAATATGTGTTAGATAAAGATGCGGATACTGGTATGTGTGACTTGAACATGTCAATCCCTTACTTTATTTTGCCATAATTTCAGGCCTCCTTTTTTCTGGTCTGATCTAGATTTCCAGCTCTTAGGGGCTGCATTGGTCTTTCCTTTATTATGTTTGTCCATATCACGTTGATCCTTATACTTACAAGACTGATGTTTACCGTAAGTCTACGAAAAGAACTTACAAAGGGGTTGATTGGTTCGGACTCTTATTTTTCAATCCAATCAGAGCCTCCCTGTTTTATCTGTCAAGATCATTGTCTCTTAGATGCATATGTTAAACTCTAACACAATTGGAAGACAATTGGCCATAAACCCTTGATGTCAAGATAGCATACCTTGCTGATTGAAGAAATTAGAAAAAAAACAATGTGATTAACCGCCTGAAAGACCTTTTAAATGTACGCCCAGAATAGCAGGGTAGCGTTTTACTAAACATCTTATGCTAAGAATTTGCTTAAGTTCATAACAACTTTCTCCCTTATTCCAATTTTGAGATAAGCAATATTGCAAAGTAAAACATCATTTGAAGCGTCTCTCTGAGACGCTTCCAATGACATGTCACATTCCAATATTGTATTTTCAATTAAGATACTATCAATGTTTATCAGTTTTGTCTCATGCAAATATTTTTTGTAAGTCATTTAGTAAAACAGTACCCAGGCCTTCAATAAACTACATCTGCTGCTGACGACTTTAGAAACCAATGTGACCAATGCATAATTTACTCCTATTTGGGTGATGACTCTTTAAAGTAATGTGTTAAGAGGAAGATTTGTTAATCATGAGTATATTTTCCTTTTATCTCAATGATTTGAATGAAGTTGTGATTTAAATGATTGTAAATCCATGATGCCGTTTCTCATGGATGTACATGTATGTGTGACTGATAATTCATTTTAATGTTGTCTGTGGCAAATTAGCCATAATGAAGAAAGTGACATAGCTTACTTTGTGCTGTGTACTTATCTATTATGTTTGTGATGGAATCATCATAGTAATGTGTCAATACAGTGTTGACTTAACCCTTATAGTGCTGGAACTGACTTCATGCTTATGCAAACAGGTTAGATCACAGGCCAGCCGCAAATTCACTTGGGGGATGTCCTGTGATCTAATCTGTTTAGTTGTCTGGGTATCTTTCCTTAACAAAATTAAGTAGACATTAAAGGTTTTAGAAAGCAGACGACACAAAAATCAATTTTTAGAAAATTACCCAGCATTCCAAGGGTTCATATGTCTGCCCAATGCAATGAAATGATCTACTTTGTTCAACAGAAGGAACTCTGACGTTAGCAGACGATATGGAAGCTGGAGCCTTTGGTCCTGTTGCTAGGGAGACAAAGATTAAAAATCTCAGAGCGTATCCTTGATATATAATTACTTATACTGTCACCAGTGCAATTTACAGATGGATTAAAGGGTTTGGTATAACATTTCAAAGGGTCAGTGCAATACTATAGTAGGTGCTTCATAAACATGAAGCACTTACTATAGTATTGTGCTGAACCCTTGAATTGTGATACCCGTCACTGATCATATAACATGCAGTCACATCATGAATCATGATGTTATATGTGACGTCATGTATGTATCATTTTCTACTTGTTTACTGTTGCCTTACAGTAATTTTCTGTTTTGTTTCTTTATTTTGTTTTCATTTGTATTTGTTTATTTGAATTCCTATGGGTAGCAGGATAAATAGAATAGATGGTTGATGTCTTTGAATGGGAAAGTTTATCAGGCATGGCTTCAGATGGTTACCATTTGGCTTTCCAAATAATATTCCTATGCCTTGCCTGATAACCTTTCCTATTCAGCGTCACCAACCATTTATGCTCTATATATTCAAAGGTTATATTCCTGAGTGCATTTAAAAGATGGCTTTGCCATAATTAAAGGAAAACATTTTTAAAGAAAAATTCAATCACTTTAACCCTTTCCCAAACAACAAATTTTTCGACTGTCTCAAATTGAAAGTTTGCAGACGACATTTCAAGATGTGATGAAAATGGAAAATAATCTTCTGATAGGGCAGAGAACATTGTGAGAAAAGGAAAAATTGCTCGTTATGAGCAATTTCTCCTTTTCCCACAATGTTTTCTTAAGTCGTCTGCAACAAAGTGACCAAATGCCGTTATTGTTTGGGAAAGGGTTAATAATGTATCATGTGTTGATATATTCCAAGTATTATAAACGGTTTTCCTTGACCTGAGACACATAGTGAGTGTGAAAAAATGCTGGGTGTGGATGGATTCAAGAAGGCCTATGACTATTTGAAAACAGCTCGATATGAAAAAACAGACGAGGCGACGGAAGAAGACATTATGTCAGGACTAAGACAATTTGTGAAAAATCCCAGTGACTGCTTTCTAGTGGATCAGCTATTGTTTTTGGAGGAGCAACACAGGAGCAATCATTCTTTATAATGCATATGTGTATGACGTATATATGTGTAAATATGGTATGTTATGTTTTATGAGTGTGCAATTCAGTTAACCCTTATGGTGCTGGAACCGTCTTCATGCTTATGCAAACAGGTAAGATCCAGGCCAGCTGCCAAGTAAATTGGCAACTGGCCTGTGATCTTACCTGTTTGCTACTCTGGATATCTTTCCTCATCAAAATTAAGCAGATTTTTAAGGTATTGGAAACCAGACGTCAAAAAGTCTTGTTTTAGAAAATTACCCAGCATTCTAAGGGTTAAGTGTACATGAAGCAGAAGAATTGAAGAACATAATGTGGCAAAAGGTAAAATGCTCATCATGAGCAATTCCACCCTTTTGTCAGTATTGTTCTTCCCAGAATTACAAAGAAATAAGTTTACTTGTCATACTTATAAATTGTTGTCTGCTGTTACTTTTGATTTAGATCAGTATCAAAATCCCTTATAGGAGAGTGGTCACAATTTCCTTCATGGGTTTCATCAATTTCCATAATATTGAATTGAAGGATCAGTCTTTAATTTAAAACATTAGTTGACAAGTGTCAACATTGTTCATCTGTGACAAATGTTATTTGCCATTCTCAAGATGGGAAAAAATCGCTTTGACATAAATTGTGCAGCCGTATATATTTTTTGTCACATTAACTTTTTTCTAAGATGTCAGTCAACTTGCTTGAAGGGGTATTAAACAACTATATACTTATGTAGAAATGAATTCAATCTTGAATGCATATTCATTATGCATTTAAATTAATGCGCATGAATGAAAGTTGTTTTGATGTGAGTAGAGAATGTAAGCATAAGGGTTTTATTGCATAATGTTTAGGAGACTTCTGTTGTTGTTAATTAAAGAAGAGCATTATTTATAAATTATAATCATATTATGTTTTCATGTTGATAGTTTGTTAAAAGAGAATTAACCTAATTAATACATTCCATAAACACCATTTTTTAAAAATAAGTTCTTGGTGAGCAATTCATCTTGTCCATTTTTTGTATGGAAGAAATCATTGTATCAAAAGGACAAGCTGCTCTCTTCGAGCAATATATCTTTGCCAAAGTTGTTTCTAAAGACTAGCGTAACATATATGGCTAAGTAAGGTATTAACCCCTTTACCAAACGCCAAATTTTCGACTCCCAAATTGAAAGAGTTTGCAGACGACATTTCGAAATGTGATGAAATTGAAAAATAATCTTCTAATAGGGCAGAAAACATTGTGGGAAAATAAGAAATTGCTCGTGACGAGCAATTTCTCCTTCTCCCACAATGTTTTCCAGAGTCATCTGCAACAAGTTTGTCAAATGTCGCTATTGTTTGATAATGGGTTAAGGTATTATTTATTATTTTTGAAAAAATGTGACACAGGAGACATGTTCCTAATATATGAACGCCTATAGACCTTTACCTTATGCAGCTATATGTAACCAGTCTAAAATGAAGACATAGGAAGATGACAAATGATGTACCGGTACTCTTTTTATAGAAAAGAAATTATTTGACCATTTTAAAATACCATATGTCTATAGCCATAAGTCTTAGGGTATTTTCCAAGCCTAAATGACCAAATTCATGTATTTCGACTCTTGTCATAAGTTGGATCTTGCTATCCTCTACAGAAATATTGATGCAAAAAGCAAAATCCACAACAAACCTCAATGTTACAATGCTTCAATGTAATTACTTTTACAATGCAAGTGTGAAAACAACAGAGATATGTGTTTACTTGTGATCAAATTTACAACAATTCATGTCAATCATTAACCGGTAAACCTGTTCACTTTGCGCTTTAAGGTCCTCTCGTTTTGAATTGTCAAATCCACTAGTTGACCTACCAATAGCGTGCCTACCTTGTATGTTTTATTCTTATCGGCATGCAGACCAAATGTCATTAAAATATTCATCAAATGCTTTCCATAAACAAAACCTGAACTGTTAAATCTTTCTCATTTGATTTGCGTTAATATATTACATATAGTTAACCAACATGGTTCTGCCTACATTTTAAATAAAATGTAAAATAAGGTCATGTATTTACAATAAATGACAGATTTGATGATATTGACAATTATTCTCTCAAGTTTATTTCATACACTTTTTTTTTGTCCCAAAGAAATAAGAGAATTCTTCAGCATAACCCTAAAATTCCAGTATGTTAAGATTAAATCAGTTTCTATCAGGTTTTTGTCTAAGATGAAATTCTCCTCAAGAAGCAATGATTTGATAAAGTCAGATCTTTCTCCTTTAACCATTGTTATCACGGACTGTTAAATGGAGTATAAATGTGTTCATTTTATCCATGTTTTCACCGTTTTTTACTTTACTCATTATTCACCCTGGTGACAACACTGGATTTGCTGTTCTCTTAACCCTTTACCAAACAATAACAACATATGACTAGTTTGTTGCAGATGACTCTGAAAAACATTGTAGGAAAAGGAGAAATTTCTCTTAACAAGCTATTTTTCCTTTTCCCACAATTTTTTCTGCTCTATCAAAAGATTATTTTTCAATTTCATCACATTTTGAATTGTCTTCTGCAAACTCTTTCAATTTGGGACAGTGGAAAATTTGTTGTTTGGTAAAGGGTTAAACATTTGCTGAATTTCACAGATTTTTATTATTTTACTGTCTTGCCAATGCAAGGGATCTTGTAAGTTTACTTGGTTATTTTATACATAGCGTCCTTTAACAGAGAAAAATTTGTTTTTACGTTTTTATTCGAAAGATTTCATTTTAATTGATTCATTTAATTTAAAAGGTTGTTATGAATACATGTATTATCTAATATTCCTTTGTAACAATGAATCAAGAATTGAACAATTAGTTATATCAAAGGAACTTTATAAAAATATTATATACAAGCATTGATTCCTTTATGTTTTTCTGTTTATAAACAGTGTTCTAGCCAAGAGGGTATATTGGCATCTTAAACACGTAGTTTTTCAAAAACTATTTAAGAAATCATATTTTGTAGGTACTCATTTGAGCTGTCTCATCTAGACATTTCTTATGAGTATACACAAGATAGAGTTTAGAGAAGCAATTGACAATTAAGTTAGAGAGTTTCACCTTTTGGATTACTGATGAAATGATATGGTGGTACAATCACTGCTGCGGAGTGATTGCAAGAAACTTTGTTTCTATAGTGATGTAAATGCATGTAATTGTTGCAGACATTTTAGTTGTGTGAGATTGACACTTCCATGTATCTTGTTTCCAGTAGTTTGTGGCAGAAAGCATTCAAATTGTAACGAAAATAAAATTTATCTGTATTTAGAAAATTGAATAAGTGTAAACAAAATAAGAGTTTGTTAGTGATAAGAAGGTATTCCTCTTCTCTCAAGTTTTGATACAACAGTGCAATAGCATTTCTTTATTTATGGCAACATAGGATTCAATGTCTTCTTTGTTGGTACTCTTGTTGATACTCTTGTTGATATGATACCTATAAAACAGGGTTTAGAGAAGGGAGAAAAGGAGTAAAGGAAAATATTTATTTTTCCTTGACCTTTGGTATCCTAAACATCAAACATCTCATATCAATGAATTTAATCTTTAAATGTGTTTTATTGTAGAAGATAATTTTACTCATCTTTTCAATAAAAGGCATACTGCTAATTATCATCATCAAATGTCCTTTAACCCTTTACCAAACACCAAATTTTAGACTGTCCCAAATTGAAAGAGTTTGCAGAAGACATTTCAAAATGTGATGGAATTGAAAAATAATCTTCTGGTAGGGCAGAAAACATTGTGGGAAAAGGAGAAATAACAACTAAAGAGCAATTCCTCCTTTTCCCACAATGTTTTCAAGAGTCATCTGCAACAAACTGGTCAAATGTTGTGATTGTTTGGTAATGGGTTAAGACTCAAAATTTCCAAAGCTTATTAATAAGTCAACAAGTCTTATGAAACAAATTTGTCAATGTTGTCTGCTGCAAAATATTGGGATCAATGGAAGGGTTTCATTTTGTGACATTATCAAAAATAATCAGTTTGTGTTGTTAGTTTGACAGATAATGCTGTTTCTTAACTAAGATCAGTTGTAGGTATGAAAATAGAACTATTATTTTCTTTATTATGAAAAAGTTACCATTCCATACTAATAAAACTGTCTGTGATCATGAAATTAATTATTTTCATGTTTTTGTTCCCAGAACATACTAATAAAATACTTAACAATCAGTAGTTTTGTTCTTATTTATAATTTTGTTCATCCTTATTCACCTTGTCAAACAAAATAATTTTGTTCATCCTTATTTTACCTCGGTAAACAATGTACATGTATATCAGGCTTGTTGCCTGTTAAGCAAATATTTAACCCTTGTTAATATTTGTACCAAAGCTATATGAAATTGCAACACCCTGCCTTTCTTGTAAAAATGCTCTTTTTTGCCTGGTGATTATATTTTCTAAATACATATATTCAATTGGCTAGTTCCATACAAGCATAACTAGCGCAGTCATAAGTGTCAAACTCAGAATACAGTGGTTCAAGTTTCAAAGATTCTTTGTGGCCAATATTCCTCTCTTACCACTGACAAATTATTATCATGTTTAGAAGTTTGGGGACCTTCCTAGCCTAGTGGTAAGAGTACAGAGCTTATAATCATATGGCCCCTCCCCACATGTGTTCAAATTTGGATTTTTGTGAGAGGTAGTGCCCTGTTTGATTCATGGAATGCCAATGGTTCTACCCGGCTTGACTAGCCCTTAAGGGCAATTGAGTATGGGGTCCCCTTTGTCATTTAGCTTCAGGCATTGCAGCATACAACTGAAATAATTAATGTTGATATGATGTTAAACCAATATGGATGAGAAGTTTGCCACAATAATCCCGAGAGTCTGGTATCCGGGGGTCTAGATAAATGGATTATTTAGGTCTTTTACAAGCTATAATTCGCACAAACATAAACACAGTACATGTGCATGTACATCTTGTAGGTACTCACAAGTATCGTCTGCAGAGAGGGGTATAAAATAGGAGCATGAGCAAAATGTAATCAGGGTCTCTGCCTGGTATGGTTAACCCATTACCAAACAAAAACGACATTTGTCCAGTTTTTGGCAGACGACTTTAGAAAACATTGTGAGAATAGGAGAAATTGCTCTTAATGAGCAATTTCTCCTTTTCTCACAAAGTTTATTTTTTCCATTTCATCACATTTTGAAATGTCGTCTGCGATCTCTTTCAATTTTGGACAATCGAAAATTTGAAATTTGGTAAAGGGTTAACCAAAGTTCACACAGCGATAATTTCCCCTTCATTACACTTACAACTGCCTTCATGTAGACTATTGGGTGAATTTCAGCCAATTTCCTAACAAAGCGACAGTCGTCTTCCAGTTTAACCAAATTGAACTTTTTGTTATTAACCCTTAGAATGCTCGGAAAATATTTTTTGTGTCGTCTGCTTTCCAAAACCTTAAATATCTACTTAATTTTGATGAGGAAAGATACTCAGAGTAGCATACAAGTAAGAACACAGGAAAGCTGCCAATTTACTTGGCAGCTAGCCTGGATCTAACCTGTTTGCATTAGCATGAAGTCAGTTCCAGCGCTTTAAGGGTTAACATGTAAATGAAGTGGTTCTACTGCAATGGAGTCGGATTTGACAGCATTTGGAATTTGACTTTATGTTGTTTGTACATGCGTGAGGTTAAACACCATGACAACAGTATTTCAGTTATATAGCTGCTTTTCTGAGTATCACTAGGACAAGGCTATGGCTGTTGCTAGTCAAAGGGCACCCAAACAAAAAATCTCGGCACCGCTGAGGAGTATTGAACCAGAGACCCCATTGTTCCAAGTCTTTCACCTTAATTATTTGACACATATGATTGCATCCCCCTTTTGTCACAATGTTTTAAATGGTATTAGTTCAAAGATTGTAACTGTATATGGTCCAGAAATCTGATGAAGGTGAAGACAGACCACACCAATCAAGTAGATTTATAAGCAACAGTGTCACACAAACTTAAATGAGACAACCTATGTGGTGATAGAGTTGCCCATCCTTTGTCAATCAGATAAGAAAATCAGGAGGAATTAGTTTTAACCCATTACCAAACAATGACATTAAACCACTTTATTGCAGACGACTCTGGAAAACATTGTGGGAAAAGATGAAATTGCTCGCAAAGAGCAATTTCTCCTTTTCCCACAAGGTTTTCAGCTCTTTCTGAAGAATATTTTTCAATTTCATCACATTTTGAAATGTCGTCTGCAAACTCTTTCAATTTGGGACAGTGGAAACTTTGTCGTTTGGGAAAGGGCAAATCCATTCCCTTCAGAAGTAATTGGGGAAAAAACTTACACCAAAACACTTGTAAGGAATGGCTCCAGTGAAATGGAAAGGTGTTGGATAATTGGACCAGTGTAATACAGCGTTGCTTCAAGTAAGCAAGATAAAAAGTCATCACTCTGTTGGAAGAACTAATACAAACTCAAGCTTACATGATAGAAGGTTCTGTACACTTCATATTCCTTTATTAACGATTTTAATAACAATGTACAGATATAATATCAGAATGATCATGAAAACCAGACAAACACAGGCTGTAAACACATTACTATAATACCTCACTTTCTTGCATCTGCGGCACAAGGCCTTAGAAACCACTTTGGGGCAAAAGGATAAATGCACCTAAAATGTAATCTAGCCGTTTTAACAATGGTTTCTATATAATATAATTAACCCTTTCCCAAACACCAAATTTTCGACTGTCCCACATTGAAAGAGTTTGCAGACGACATTTCAAAATGTTGTAATTGGAAAACAATCTTCTGATAGGGCAGAAAACATTGTGGGAAAAGGAAAAATTGCTTGTCATGAGCAATTTCTCCTTTTTCCACAATGTTTTCAAAGTGATCAAATGTGGTTATTGTTTGGTAATGGGGGAAATGTATTTTTTTCTTTCATTTTTTAAAATCTTTTATCAAAAACAACTTAAGGCAGTTAAAGCAGCTTGTTCACAGAAAAGAAAATTTGAATGTCTAAATAAAATGTTGTGGAAACAATACAGGTTTTGAATAGTTGTTTGATAAACAATTAAAAGTAGCTATTGAAAGCGTAATTAATTAAGGAAATGTCAATTTTATCTAAGTTTATACAGTTTATATGTTGCAGATCTCAAAAACAATGTCACTCTCTTGGATCAAAATACATGTTAATTCACTATATTCACACTTTAAAGAAATCAAAATGATCTGATTTTGCTACCAATGACTATCCTTCAGTGTGTATCATATATCGGTACAGCAGTTGTGCAGTTTTTTGAAAAAAAACTTCCTGATTTCCTCTCACCTGTGAACAAACAGGTTTTTATCAAACTATATAAACTGTGTGTCCTAGGCTGTAGCTCAATCTTAAAGGCATATAAAGCTGTTTTCTAAACATTTTCACCATGTGGTAGGAAAAGAGTTGACAAAAAGGAAAGAAGAGAACATCAAACTTTACATTTCAACAGTAAAAGCATCATTTCATATCTTAGATAGCCAGAATTAATTCATGTGACAATTTCATCTACTATATTATTTCATTTTTACAGCAGGTGACTTGATTTCATAATACATGTACATGTAAAGCAAGTGTAAACTACCAGTATTCTAAATCCCCTCCAAATGCATCGGGCATTCTTTTTAATTGAAAACCATGTCTCCCCTCCAATATTCATCTTGAATGTAAAGCTAGTTTGAAAAATTAATGGGAAAGCTGTTTTGGCCAATTCCATATCCCAGGAAAGTTGCAGCAAAAAAGAAATATCGCTTTATAGGTAATTTCATTGCCTTTACAATTTTCCAGCCTTATTGTTAAGGCCGGTTTATCTATGATGGAGGAAGACCACTTACATTTAAGAGCCAATCAAGACGGGTAGAACCTTACATCATTCCCTTATTCAGATGGGAGACAACTGATCATCCAACTCAAACCTACTCTACAGTGATTTGACCCCACACAGAGAGGGGTTTTGTCATATCAAGTTTAGTACTCCAACTAATAAGTCGCAGATACCCCAAAGCAAAATAATAAGACTTTCGAAAATACACCAATATGCCTCCTTCTGGACCTCTCATCCTTTAACATGTGACAATCGAAACAACTTAAAAAACAACTTCCAGCATCAATTGACCAGTTGCCCAATGATCTCCAAATAAATACTCATAACAGTTGAACCCTTATAGTGCTGGAACAGACTTCATGTTTATGTAAACAGGTTAGATCCAGGCCAGCTGCAAAGTAAATTGGCAGCTGGCCTGTGACCTAACCTTTTCGCTACTCTGAGTATCTTTCCTCAACAAAACTAAGGAAATATTTAAGGTTTTGAAAAGAGGACTACGCAAAATGTATTTTCAGAAAATTACTCAGCATTCTAAGGGTTAACCAATGAAACACTGTACAAACCTCAGTCAAATCTGAATAGGCTTTCGTCAACTGGTCAATTCTAAATTTCTAAATCATTTGCCTCTATTTCAAATTTAGATTTAACAAAATGCTTGCAGAGTTCATATGAAAACAGTGATAAATATCATTCTTTATATACAATTAAAAAGGAAAATGAGGTCTTATGACACATTCTAAATTACCCTTTTGCTGCTCTAATAACACTGTGTCATTCATTTTTAAACAGCCTCCCAAAGATGAGTGAATGAAAAAACAATTATTCAAAAGTACCTGCAATACAATGGTCATAATAATAACATTGCCAAAAAAGTAATTGCATATATTGTGAAATTCACTTATAAAACAATCTCAGTTGCCTATGTGTTTGTAAGTATACACAATTTAGATTCACACTCTCCCACCTTTAACCCTTTCCCAAACAACAAATTTCCGACTGTCCCAAATTTAAAGAGTTTGCAGACGACATTTCAAAATGTGATGAAATTGAACAATATTCTTCAGAAAGGGCAGAAAACCTTGTTGGAAAAGGAAAAATTGCTCGTTATGAGCAGTTTCTCCTTTTCCCTTAATGTTTTCTAAAGTCGTCTGCAACAAAGTCGTCAAATGTCTTTCTTGTTTGGGAAAGGGTTAAAGTGATAAAGTTTTCCATGAAAAATGCAATGCCAATTCTCATCACCATTGAACATTTTTGACAAACTGATAATTTGCTCATGATGAGCAAATTCTCTTTCTGACAAAATGTTTTCAAGGGTGTTATCTACTTATTAACTTGTTTAAGTGTCAGGTTAAGGGTTGGGTGATAAATGAGGTGGTATGGTCTATCTAACAGCCAAAATGAGCACTCGTCATTGTAGGTAGTCCTGGAGACTGGCAAAGGCACCCGATGCAATGCCCCCTTTGGACATAAGGTTCACACATTCAGTGGTTTGGAATATCACATACTCTAGGGGTGGTTTGTTGGGTAGGCCGTGTGATTCTGAAACGAGAACCAAAGAAAATCACATAAAGCCATACTTGCCCTCATTAACACTTGATTTGTGAAAGTTCTAGAATAATTGAGAATTAACTTAAAAGTACTTTAAATTCTCTTTTACAGAGGAATTGAGACTGCAAAACGTTCACATGATACTTTTAAAAGAGTCAATACTATAATTGTTTGTTTACAATTAGCGATAAAATAAGGTCAGCCGAGAAACGTTGGGAACACATAAAACCCAAGAAATCCTTAATTTTTAAAGTTCACGTTGTTACTATTGGATGAATGATAGTATTTTTATGTGTTTCATATGATTTTTCTTACCAGGTGATCGCCACTTATTAATCTGAGCAATCCTTGCTATTAAAGATGTTACTCAAATGTAAACAATGAAGTTAAATTGGTGGGCACCAAATTTGTGAAGATAGCACTCTGAAAAAATATAAATAGTGCAGGCCTTATTTTGTCATGATCCTGTGTTTTTCTCTATGTTTCAACATATTCTATCATAATGTATAACTCATATTACCCAGTTGTGCAGTTTTTCTGAGCGCTAGTATGCTTTTAATCTTTCCAATTCATTTCAGTCAACAACAATAAAAATAATACAATCTGTCAATGGTTTAAACCCTTAGAATGCTGGGTAGTTTTCTAAAAATAGATTTTTGTGTCATCTGCTTTTCCAAAACCTTAACAAGGGTAAGAGTAGCAAACATGTTAGATCACAGGCAAGTTTCCTAATGACTTGGAAGCTTGACTTGTCACAAGCAATTTCTCCATTTGCAACAATGCTTTATCGATCTATTCACACATCACAACAGCAGAACTGAAAGCATTTTCACCTGTTTACAAAGCTTTTCTAAAGTCATCTGTTTCAAGTTAAAATGTGGTCTGCAAATGATAGAGTTAAAAATGGGGCTTTACTATTAGATAGACATGTGCGAGGATTGCATCATGAGATCAAATCCCTGTACCAAGTAATTAACAGGTTGAAATGGGCGACGGCTTCAACTAAAACTCCTTTACGATCACTCAGTTTGAGGCACTTTCACCGAGACACAACTGTGATAAAGGGGAAAATTGATCAAATTTTTGTCACAATGGTTTCTTTCAAAATCTTACTGAAAATAACAGTCTTTGGAACATGTACCTAATGGTTTGTTGATGTTGCCTACAAATTGTTCTTGTGTTAAAGTTCCAGCCAGTAGAATGGCTCATGCAATTCAGTAAAGCCTACCTAAAATAGCACTGTTGAGTGCTGCACACACTGGTTCCCGCATCACAGGGTCAAGTTGAGCACCCACTGGACTGTTCCAGGGGTCAGAATAAGCCAGTAGACTAAATGCATCCTGAAAGAGAATATATGTATATATTTATGAGTTTATCATTGTGTCAACATTATTTTAGTTATGTTGCGGTGAACGAATCTGAATGATGGAGGAAGATCCTATATTCTCAACAGGCCATAAGGGCTGGTCAAGCTTGGTAGAACCATCAGCATCCTGTAAGTCAGTGTGGAAAATACCTCCCCATGACTGGGATTTGAAACCCACATGGAGAAGGCCAAGTGATTTCAAGTTCCTTACTCCAACCATTAGGCCACAGGCAAAGGCACCGGATTCTTTCTAAGAGAATGTTGTTCACAATAGTAAGTCAAGTGTACAATTTATCTCCATCTATAGACACAATATACCACACATCTTTGAATGAATGCAGATTAGAGAAAGATTACTTCTCACTATAGAAACACTTTAAACAATTACCAAACAATAACTTAATTTGACCAGTTTGTTACAGAAAACATTGTGGGAAAATGAGATATTGCTCTTAATGAGCAATTTCTCCTCTTCCCACAATATTTTTTGCCTTCTCAGAATATCTTTTTAAATTTCATCAAATTTTGAAATGTTGTCTACAAACCCATTCAATATTAGGACAGTCGAAAATTTGGCGTTTGGTAAAGGGTTAAGAGATGGATTACTTCTCACTATAGATTACCTACTTTCACTATAGATACACTATAATCTGGTGTATATTTAAATATAGAGAAACAATATAACATACATCTTTGAATCGATACAGATAAGAGATAGCTTACTTTTCACTACAGATAAATTACTTCTCACTATAGATGTATACTTTTATCCTACCTGTAAAGATTTTTTGTTTGTTTCGTTCGGCCCATACTCCTTTCGTAGACGGACACTCATGGACTGCAGTTCACGTCCAAATTGCAGCATCTTTTCTACAGCTAACTGATTACCTCCACATAACTGGCGTTTTAGTGTGGGTGGATCTATTTCTACAATTACAAACAAGAGAGAAATAGTGAGATTTACCCAAATTGAAAATAATACAAGGAAACAATTAAAAAGCATTTTTTGTAGTGGCAGTGGGAGGAACCAAATGTGACCAAAAAAATGCAATTCAAGGCAAATACTAACAAAAGCAGACATTGTTTGAAGTAATTTGATTGTTTCTTCATCATGGTTTTAAAGCATATTAACAGTATTTCACTTATATTGCAATGCAAGGCTCATAAGTAAGGGTGAAAGACCCTTTACTTCCAAGAATCTATCTCCCATGAAAATCCAAATCCACTATCATAATTTGAACTCAAAGAAGGGATGTGGATTTTTAAGTTCTGTGCTCTAACCACAAGGCTATAGAGGTCATTGGCTCTAAATGAACAATTTCTGCTCCACTATTTCAAAGTACATGTAATGTCTTTATGAAAAGATGGAAAGACAGCCAATCCTTTACCAAATGACATGTGTTACCAATAGGAATCACATTAGACATTTAAAGGCTAACTTGAAGCTTTTGTAAAAGAATCTCACTTGACCTTTTTAAGGATGTGAAATAAATTTTTTTGGACAGAAAAAGGAGCAAAAGCTTAATTATCTATTGCTTTATGTCTCTCTTCTATTAGTCCAAATTCAAAGCAAATGACAACATAATGATAAAATGGCTTGCTATAATCATTTCTTCTTCAAGTACCAATGTTTTCTTCACACTAATTCATTGCCGGGTTTTAAAATATAAAATCAGCTAAGGTTGTTGTTTTAGAAAAGTCATTCAATATAATGGGACCTATATTAGATGCCTATCAGCTTAAATGACATTCTTTGTGAAAAATTGAATCAATTCCCTTGAGTAATTACAGATACTAGCTTAAGTGCATCAACAGTTAACTTCATGAATGATGAGAATTTTTTCGTAAAAGGAGCTTAACCCTTTACCAAACACCACATTTTCAACTGTCCCAAATTGAAAGGGTTTGCAGATGACATTTCAAAATGTGATGAAATTGAAAAGTAATCTTCTGATAAGGCAGATAACATTGTGGGAAAAGGAAAAATTGCTCATTACGATCAATTTCTCCTTTTCCCACAATGTTTTCTACAGCCGTCTGCCAAAAACTGGACAAATGTCGTTGTTGTTTGGGAAAGGGGTTAACAATGCAAAAAAGGTCACCTGATCCAAATGGAACAAGTTATAATCCATTTTATTCTGTAGTTACAGAAGTAAAAATTTGACAATTAAACCAAGCAATGTTAACAGGGCTTATATCTAATGGCTCAGATAGTTAAAGTAAGCCTTGCCTAGAGCTGCCATGTTTTTCATGATATAAACAGGATTTAAACAAATCTGATACAGTGATAATTTTCTAGATTAAATCAATGGGCTTTTTTTACTAAAACTTAAAAATCAATGGGTTTTAAAGAAAAATGATTAAAATGAATGAAAGTAATGAATTTTTTGGAAATTTTATGAGATTTTTGGGGCCAAGCCAAAAATTATCACTGCTCATAGTTATTTTTCGTCCAAAAGTTTCATTGAAATCTAACCAGTGAATCTTGATATTTTCAAAAGTTTCCTTTCGTTGCCATGGCAACAAGAATTAAGCAATGAATGCCTTTATTCAAGGTGGCCAGAGTTCCTCACAGTGCAGCAGGACCTTGGTTTATCTAACTCTTAGAATGCTGGGTAGTTTTCTTAAAATAGATTTTTGTGTCGTCTGCTTTTCAAAACCTTAAATATCTGCTTAATTTTTATGAGGAAAGATAGTCAGAGAAGCAAACAGGTTAGACCACCGGCCAGCCGCCAATTTACTTGGCAGCTGGTCTTGATCTAACCTGTTGGCAAGTCGGCTTCAACACTATTAGGGTTTAAGGGAGGTTTCCATCCTTATGGCAGGATAGACGTCATAGAGATGTCAGAGAGTGTTTTAAGCCATCATTTCATTTTTTTAAAAAGATTACAGCATATAGATTTAGTTCTTACCAATTAGTAGCCTATGCATCATGAGTGAATGTCATAACCATTGACCATTAAAATCATTGACAACATTCTTGTCTGTCACATGGTTTTTCAAATTTATCTGCTGCAAAAGGGCTTTTAAGCGTCAGTTTTGGTAATGAGTTACAGAAACCCCGATATTTTCAAGGGTAGATGACATTTATCTAAAAAAAACACACAACTGTATTAAACTATTCATATCTAGAGGAAATACTGACTATGAGAAGTGTACCCAAATTTTACAGCTTGGGATCCCTGCTAGTCATGGTCATAAAAAGAAACTGCCTCTCATGAAAATAAAAATGCCATCACCAGTTTTTGAACACATTCTGATTTCAAGTTCTATTCTCTAATCACTTGGCGACAGAGGCTCCATTTTTACATTTCTACTTCATATTACTCAGGGCAGATAGAGGGTTAATTTAAACTTACTTATTTTCATTGATTGTGAAACAAGTTCTTACAACTTAGATTAATCATTCTCATGTGGGTTAGTCCCGACATTGTCACTGCAGCACTTACAAGGATCGAACCCAGGACCTTTGGCACCATTAGTCTGACACTCTACCACTGCCCCATTGTCAAGATTATCTTTCAGAAAGATCATCTGGGTTACAGAGATTATAATTCACATCATGCTCTATGTTAATCAAAGAGAGCTTATTCATCTAGATCTCATTGGTAACTAGACAACCAGGCAACCACTGTGACATAGAGGTATCAATATCTAGACGCCATGACTAAAATATTTAGTTAGAGATGACTCACAGACTTTTTATATTTTCCTATTCTTGCAAATCTGCATAAAACAGCTTAAAATGATGCAGGGAAAGAGGTGGCATAATTTCTTATTGCAATTAACCAATTTATTCAAGTAGAAAGCACTTAAAACAAGATGTTCATTAAAAGTGATGGATGCATCTGACCTCATTTCAAAATACAAACTGAACACTCCACTTAATCCTTACAATGCAGGGCAATTTTCTAAAAATAGATTTGTGCCGTCTGCTTTCCAAAACCTTATATATCTGCTTTATTTTTAAAGATACTCAGAGTAGCAAACAGGCTAGCAGCCAATTTAACTGGCAAATGACTCAAAATAATGTTTGACAAAAGACACATATGTGAGTTCAATTGTTATTCATTTTGTTTCCTGTTTTTTTTCTTAACACATACTATTTTCTGCTATATTTCATATGGCTGCAGGTGTTTTACAGGTAAATCCTAATAAGACCTGTCTCGTCATGACAATTCTAATCGGTTACCACAATTTTGGAGATCAGAAAGGAAGTTTGGTAACCATTAGCCCTCTGTTTTAATTTGGACTGGACCAGAGCTCCTACCCAAAAAAGATCCAGCCTAACTTCTTTATTTACTGCCAGACAGTATGTTTTATAGTACACTCACTAAATAACATGAATGACTTTTAAGATAACCAACCCATTACCAAACAATAACGACATTTGAAAACTTTGTTGAAGATGACTCTGGAAAACATTGTGGGAAAAGGAGAAATTGCTCTATCAGAAGATTCTTTTGAATTCCATCACATTTTGAAATGTCGTCTGCAAACTCTATCAATTTGGGACAGTCGAAAATTTGGTGTTTGGTAAAGGGTTAAAACATATAGACGAATGAGTTTAAATCCACACCGGAACCCATCCAAACCTACCCATGTCTACATCCTTGTCGTGGGGCAAGCTATCACCGTTCATACACTGCCCGTTGGAAGTACTTTTACCATTAGTCACTACAGTATTCTCATCCTGTATCACACCGTCCAACATTTCCATATCCTCGATATACCGGGATTCACTGCCATTCACACTTGCGTTATTCACAGATATATTTGAATTGACACAGTTCGCATTGTTCATGGTCTCCTCAGAGATGGTTTTTAAGTCTGACTGTGGTGTAGGACTGTTGCTATTAGAAACTGTACTGTTGGCGCGGTTAACAGCTGATGAGCCTGCATTGGAATTGGCAGTTTGTTGGTAGAGTTGAGAGGAGGAGTTTGGATGAGATTTGCTGACTGATCTCGACCTGTTAGGACTGTTATTCCCTGAGTTTGATGATGTAAGGGGTGTGACCCTTGGCGAGAGAGAATGGTGTACTGGGCTGCGCGAAGGACTAGATCGATTGCTACCACTGTGCTGAGATCTGGGGCTTCTAAGGGCTGCCCCGCGAACTTCACTGTCCGTTCCGTTGACCATTTCTATAAACTGTCTACACTTTAACATAAATAACAGGTTGGAATTTCTCTCCAGGAGTCCTGGATATGATTGCTGTGTGGCATCGATGGCTTCACCCATTCTCCCTGCTAAAACGAGTTTTGATATCCCTGAAATATTAAAAACACAATTTAAAAAAACTTTTAACCTAGAAGAGAACAAACTCATTGAGAATTTCATAATATTTTGATAAGAAAACTCAATGGCTGTAGATATTTCAATTAAAATTAATTTGCATAACTCAACTAGATGTGCACTGTATGTTTCTGATTGAAAATTTATGATCCCTAATTGTAACTACATGTTATGGTAAAGCCTCTAATCTGGGGCTATGGAAATGATGTGTTCCAACAATATAAGATTGAAAATGAAAACTGGCAGAAAAACACTTCCCTTATACCACTTGTAAAATATTCTCAGCAGGCAGTACTTAAAAACATCCTTTTGTTACAATGATATCAATGTTTATCCCACTATTGTGTACAGGGGAGAAGTTAACCTTTATCCTGCTGGAACCAACTTCATACTTATGAAACAGGGTTAGATCCAGGCTAGCCGCAAAGTAAATTGGCAACTGTCCTGTGATCCAACCTGTTTGCTACTCCGAGTATCTTTCCTCAACAAAATGAAGCTGATACCTAAGGTTTATGAAAGCAGACGACACAAAAAATCTATAATAAAAAAATCTCACAGCATTCTAAGGCTAAAAGAGTAAGTTGCTCGCACATTGGTACGGCCAAACTCGACTTACGTTGTCTGTTTCTGATGGAGGATAGATCCTCTTCCAGGGTCTGATTGGTGGACTTGGCAAACGCCTCAGCAGTTGCACAATAACCATGGTGAACCAGGTATGTAGAGATAATTCTAAAAGGTTAACAGATGTATATCAATTAAAGTAGATTTACAATGATATCTATATATTTGTAAAAATCAATGGCTTATATATAGAATACAGGCAACAAACAGTGCATATTCTCAAGAAATTTATAGAATTTCTATAGTAAATGATGAGGCAAAGCTTAGATGGATCTATTAGTTATATCCTGAGATCAAACCACAGCATTCAAATCTAACATCACTCAGGTCAACTTAACCGTAATAGTGCTGGAACTGACTTCATGCTTATGAAAACAGGTTAGATCCAGGCCAGTTGCTGAGTAAATTGGCGACTGGCCGGTGATCTAACCTGTTTGCTGCTCTGAGTATCTTTCCTCATAAAAATCAAGCAGATATTTAAGGTTTTGGGAAGCAGACGACACAAAAATCTATTTTTAGAAAATTATCAAGCATTCTATGGATTAAATGTAGCCTTGTTTTCATCATGTAGAAGAGTAGACTAACTCAGCATGTGCACCTTGAGGGAAACACTGGCTTGATTTCACAACCCATCCGGAAAACCCTTGGTTCTACTTATGACTGTTGAAAAAACCTGATTGAAAAAAGTCAAGCCTGGCCTTCATCAGAGGACGAGTTGTCAGCCTGATTAATTAGACTATGTATTATGACAATTATGATGATGATGATGAGTTAAGAATCATAACTTTACATAACCTAACTTGTGGAAATAGTTCATACATAAATGGTGTAGGAACAAGTGTATATCCATACAAGTTAGAATGCAGTATAGAATAGAATCTTAAAAAAGATTTTACAATCAATGTTATTTATGTTAATACTTTTAAACAAAACTTCATACCTTAAAAGAAGAAAAAATACATGAGAGATATAAACACTTACTTCTGTAAGGCAGTCTGCCATTCTCCTTTTTTATCACTGACAGGAAATCTTTCAATGGTTATTTTTGTTTTCTTTTTCCATTCCTAAAACAATGTAATGAACTGATTTGTTTCATTTCATCAATAAATTCCCTCAAATGATTGTTTTGTTTAGATAGGAAGAAAGGTTAATTCAATGTCATTCTTTATGGACTAAACATTTCAATCTGGCATAGAACTTTTCGAAGATCATGAACTTTCCTTTATACACATTCTACCTGTGTAATGGTTATGTATCCAGGAAGCAGAAATGAGTGATGATTTTTATTTACGAATATCTATATATGTGATTGATTAATTTTAATTTACGAATATCTATGTTTCAAAAGTTTCCAAATAAATTAGTTTTAAACTAGACTTAAAGTAATCTTCAACTGATATCAATAACAAATCAAGGGTTCAGTACAAGACTATAGTAAGTGCTTCATGTTTATGAAGCACTTACTATAGTATTGCGCTGAACCCTCGAAATAAGAATTTGGATTATCGCATACCCTCATGTAATCTTCTATATCAAATACAAACGGGGACTGTCCAAAGTTGGCTTCAACAACCTCTCCTGGTGTCTGTAAACCCACAGTCGGGTACAACCCATTCTGCAAAAACATATATACAGACATATTTCTCCTTGCAGTCATAATGATGCATATGACATAGCCTCTTCCCCATATGGAAATATGGAACAGGTCAAATTTGAAAGCAGGCACCTACAGACAGTATTAACATTGTGATATTGGCCAGCAACCAGTGCTTATCAATGTTACAGTGGGTTCTTAAATATTTGCAGAAGATGTGTTTAACCCTTTCCCAAACACCAAATTTTCCACTGTCCCAAATAAGAGTTTGCAGACAACATTTCAAAATGTGATGAAATTGGAAAATAATCTTCTGATAGTGGAGAAAACATTGTGGGAAAAGGAGAAATTCCTTGTAACCACAGTTTCTCCTTTGCCCACCATGTTTTCCAGAGTCGTCTGCAACAAAGTGGTCAAACGTCGTTGTTATTTTTTGGTAAAGGGTTGACCCCTTACCTTGAAAGGACTCACTGTGCCTGAATTTGCCCAAGATACAGTAGAATACAGTGTTAAAGAACTAGCACAAAAGGAGAAATTGCTGATGAAAGACACACTATTGATCACAATGTTTCTTACTCCAAAATAATGTTTCTTTTGCCGCTGCTTTCTATTTTGAACTGTCACATAAAGTTTCTTTTGCCGCTGCTTTCTATTTTGAACTGTCACATAAACACATAACTCCATAGAAACTTATTCTGCTTTCTATTTTGAACTTTCACATAAAGACATAACTCCATAGAAACTTAATCAAAAGCTGTTTCCAAAATGGCAGATTCAGTGCAATACTATAGTAAGGTTTTAAGAGTCAGACTTACTCTAGTCTTGCATTTAATGGTCTTTAGTGAATTCTAATAATTAGCAGACACTTCTACATTTATGACAAGCAATGACCTCATTCAAATTAATACTTGTGTTGTGCACTAGAAACTATTGTGACAAAAGGAAACTTAACTTGTTACAATCAAAATTTTATATTTTAGAAGCGGTTGTTGTTATTACAGGTTCATTTCAAAAGTACAATTTGTAATAATGCTTTCAATAAATTCTGGATAGCAAAGAATCATATCTAATATTTTGTAATTGTCACCTACTAAAGATTATACATATAGTCTATCACAGTAAGCAATCAGGGAAAAAAGTTTTTAATTTTTATCATCCTTGACCCATATCAAAATGAGGTAGCTGTTCAAATAATTGTATTTAATGTTTAATTTTATGTATCAACAAATGTACCTTATCCGTCTAATGGGTTATTTGGAGTCCTCCAAATTGAACACAAATACAGACCACAATTACAAGACAAACAAACAAACAAACAAACTCTTCTTAGTAAAAATTCAACTATTCCTTTTGTGAAATGAAAAAGACTATGAAAAGAAATAAAGATATACTTACAGGTAAATCTGTGAAAGCAATGCCTGAAAATAACAAAAAACAAAACCTCACAAATGAAAATGGGACTTGAAAGTTAACCCTCCCTGACTTATCACTCAATTATTTGAAACTTGAACAGAATTTACTGGGACCAATTGTTTGTGATTTGCAAATCATCAAGAGTTGTAAATTTTTATCAAATTCAGTATAATTTCAGTTTAGGTTAAAAAATTCAATTAGAAATAATTGGTTAAAAATCCAAACAAATCAGCCAGGGCAAAAGGGATTTATTTTCTTAAAATTCCTTACCAAACATTTCTTTAGTTATACTTAAATAATGTTTTGAAACACCCAGAGCAACTAAGATGTGCCATTTTGGGACCAATAACTAGGTGTCACATAACATTTTTTGATGTACGGTACTAACCATATAACACACAATCAACTGACAAATTATGAGGTCATGAGTATGTGATGACTTATGACGCCATGTAAACATCATTCTCTACTAATTCAATGTCTCGAAAATATTGGTTTTCTGATTTTTTCCCCTTTTTTTGTGGGTCTTATTTTCATTTTTGTGCCTTACAAAGAATCCATGACGGCAACACAATTAATAAAATAGATCATTGGTGTTTTTAAATAGGAAATATTATCTGGCTTGGCTTCAGGTTATTATCCAATTCTCCTTCCACTCATAGGATTATGTTTCTAGGCCTTGCCTTTCAAAATTTGATGAAATTGAAAAATAATCTTTTGATAGGGCAGAAAACATTGTGAGAAAAGAAGAAATTGCTCATTAAGAGCAATTTCTGCTTTTCCCACCATGTTTCCCAGAGTAGTTTGCAACAAACAGGTCAAATATCGTTATTGTTTGTTAATGGGTTAAGCCACTATCAATTTTTAAAAATTTCTACAGCAGTTGCATCAAATTAATTTAGACTGAAATAAGGCTTCAATCAAAGGATTAGCTTGTAATATCATACCTAGATTTACTCCATTTTTAGTGTAAAAGCATGTGTGTTCAATGAGGTTGACACCACATCCGATTACATCTCCTGTAGAAAATGTCGGTCCATAGGGTTCACCTTGCCCTGATGAACAAAACGAGTTTCCATCATCACCATGGTAACCAAAGGACTGCTTATCCCAACCTGAAACAGGCAAAATGATACAATAAATCTGTCTCTTATGGCACACCCTATCAAGAGGTTGGAATTCAGAGCTGTTTATGGATAAATTGCTTTCCAATCACAAAGATTTTTTTTTTTTTATATGGGTTTTACATCACATCAACATTATTTCAGTTATGTAGCGATGCCCGACTCTTAATGATGGAGGAAGACCCCATACTCAACTGCCCACAAGGGCTGGTCAAGGCGGGTAGAACCATCGGCATTCCGTAAGTCAGTCGGGAGACTACCTCTCATGAAAATCCATATCCCTCTCAGGATTTGAACCCACGCGGAGAGGGGCCATGTGATTTCAAGTTCTGTACTCTAACCACTAGGCCACGGAGGCCCCAATCACAAAGAAAATGCAAATGTTGTTCCTTTCAAACCAAGAAAGAGATAAACAAACATTCATATAAGAGTATTGCATGCCTTGTAAGCTAGTTGATGCCTACCAAATAAGTCAAAGAATTTTTACAAATCCTCATCTTTGACATTAAAAACTGTTGATACAAACTGAATATCAAATTTTGCTTTGTGACAAAGAGAAAATATACTCAATATATAAATATTCCAACAAGAGGGCCATGATGGTACTAGAACTGCTCAACTGAGATTACAACATATTTGAAACATTGTTTTTTATCTTTAACACAGAGTTTCTTGTGCTTTCATGCAATGACCTTTTGTTTTTACCATTTTACAAGTTTAACAATGTATGTTTGATGAAGGACGTTAAAATGGTACATAATTCTTACAATGCGGAAACTGAATATTTTACTAGATTGTATGTAAGAAGATAAGCCTGTACTTTTGTCCAGCAGTGCTCACCCTGGCTGGAAAAAAGTCTGCGCCAGCACATTCGCCAAATGACAAAAAAAGGAGCCAAACTCTGAGCAAAGGGCACAATTAAAATTTCTTGATTTTAAACACTTTTCATGTTATATGTACATACAGGGTCTTCCCCAGCCCCGTAAAGCGCCGCGGCTCCGCTGCGCTTGACTTTCAAAATAAGCACTCCCGCGGCGCCTTAGCTGACTCCCGCGGCGCTCTAAATGTGTCCGCAGCGCTTTAAATTGACCCCAAATGGAGTCAACGTCAATGGCAGTATATTCTAGATAAACCGCCAGTCTATAAAGTAGTAACTAACAGCTGATAAAAAAGTCGATAGGCGTTTACACACTCGGTTTATGCGACGTCGTCATAGGTACAGACATGAGCGTGTGTATTGGCGTTATGGCACGTGCTTTGTCCTAAAAGGAAAGATCTATGATGCGTGTTAAAAGATCGCACTTGGAGTGAGAAATAGACTTTACTTAATTGACATGGCTTCTGTCACTTTCTATGATACTATAGACGGGAATTTTATGTGAAAACACCTGATTCAGACATCCATCTCCACATCGCCGATTTCCTTGGTTTGTCATGGTAAGTTATTAGACAAACTAATATGACGTGATCGGGAAATATTGAGAAAGTTTTGCATCCGGCAATATCTTTCTTCACATCGAATTATTTTGACCGGGTAAGTTATAAAATTCAGTTCCTCGGCAACTTAGTTTCACTATAAATATGCCCAAAACCGGTTTTGTAGTATCTGTATACATAAACTGCTGAGATGAAATGATCAGGCATAACGTAATTTTTCAAACGTCAAAATACTTGTTGAGCTCAATGTGACAAATACACCAAGTGAACCTGAGCAAGTTCCTCATTTCTGGAATTTCTTACGAACAATTTTATAATATGAGGACTATGTGTTAAGTGCCTCTTGTATGCAAAAATGTCTACAGGTATTGACACTGCAGCTATAGTCATATTCACTTTGTTAAACAATGAACAAACCTCCAAGTGGTTAAGGTGACTGAAGGGGGTGTAGGACAATTCCCCACTAGGACGATTCCCCACTAGGACAATTACCCACAGGACAATTCCCCACCAGGACGATTACCCACTAGGACAATTGCCCACTGGGACAATTACCCACTCTTTGATATAAAACATTTATTCAAATAAATTATATTTTTATATTTATAACATAGATTTTGCATTATTTACGTTATCTGTTATCATTAACAATGAAAATAAGAGTGGGAAATTATCCAAATAGAGATTTGAAGCATTGTTCCTTTTTCGTCTGCAAAAATGTATACTGATAAAAGAATTGTACAGAATGCATGTAACAATTCATTATCAATAGTGTTGCAAAAGTAAATTTAATAGCAATTAATTGGACTGTTGATTCAAAATTTTAACCTAACATGAAATACTTTAGTTTGCAAATATTGAATATTCTGATTAAAAGAATCTTTGTGAATTCTTATGATATTGATTTTTAAATGCTTACATATTAATGGGATATAATATAAGGAAGCATAGGGATAATAAACCAAATTTTAAAAGAAATGAAAAATTAAGATGTGAAAATCCAACACAGACTGAAAAACATGTACATTATTGATATATCAAATATCAATTAAAGACCTCATTAGCAAGGTTTAGCCAAAGGTTGATTAGAGGTGTGAAGCAAAACAATCATTATTCAATCAAAATCCAAAATTAAAAAGCTTACCAAAATATAAATTTATCAATAAATCTGTTTTCAATTGCCTAAATTAATAAATGGGTTGATTATTTTTCATTGGATAATTGAATTGCAATCCGTTCTTTTCTACATTATCATTGTGCACAAATCTGCACAAATAATATGCTTAAATCCATGATCACTGATTTTTATTAAGTTTAAATTTATTGCCTCAATAGTAAAGATTCATGAACATATCAAAAGATATATTTTATTGCTTTTATTTATTTAAAGTGAGGAATTGTCCACATTCTCATTTCAAAAAAGTTTGTGAATGGACCAATCTTTTGACCTTTTTTCAACCATGTGATATTTGTTTGGCTATTGTAGTATAAATATATTTTCATGTGTAAATTGAAGATAACGGTTTGAAAATATATTTGAATTATTCTTTAATTCAGATTCTTGAAAAATAAGAGTTTTGTGACCATTTCATTTCACCAGTGGGGAATTGTCCTATTTGACACAAATGTGGGGTATTGTCCGGTGGGTAATTGTCCAGTGGGTAATTGTCCTGTGGGTTATTGTCCTAGTGGGGAATCGTCCTAGTGGGGAATTGTCTGTACCCCGACTGAAGGAATTGTAACTTGGAGTTTTGGTTTGATCCTTCAGGCAAGACATGACAGAGCCCTAGTCTCGTACTGTGAATCCCAGGAAACCCGTATACAATAAATAAAATACTGTTGACAGAGAGTCAAATGTTGCATACAAAATAATAATTTGTGACACCATGATTATCTATGAACTTGTCTTTTTTTAATGAATAGACTAGTGAGAAATAATTTAACAAATTCCTAGTGATGCCCCATTGTAAAAGGCATTTCGGGTAGACATGCAGATTGCTATGTATTTGGCTAGTCATGACTATGTTACCTGACATGAAAAGACGCAAGCACAAAGAAGCAAAAAGACTTTGACCAGCCTCCAGACATAGGAATCCTGTATCAAAGTTCAAATAAGCTTGATCCTCCAAGCCGTATGGCTGCCTTCAGGAATCTTCACTGGTTGATGAAGAAAACTCACTCAAACCATTAGTTGCATGCCACTTATGGATTTGTGTGAGTTGTTTAAAAAGAACATTTCTGTTTAAGTAAGGCTGTAATAATAGTACTGATGGAGAATTTTCACTTGCAAGCCATCAGATGATATTCGATAAACATAGGCGTAGGAGCAGGGGGGGCCAGGGGGGGCCCGGCCCCCCCAATATCCAGACCGGGGGGGCCAGAGTATACTTTGGCCCCCCAATATTTACAGTGGCAAATGAAGATATTTGTATAGAAAAATGAAAGAAAAGAAATTTAACAGCAGAATAAAAATAAATGTGTATTTTTGTGCTCTATGTAATACCAAATCGCCTTTTGTTACGAACAATAACCAAAATCTTTTTGACGTCATCATCGCAAATGGCAATCTGAACACATCGGGTTTATCCAATGAAAACTCAGCTCACTAAAATACCCGGGAAGTCTTGATCGACGGAAACAGTGGTGTAAAACATGTTCTTTAAAAGGTGTCAGACTCTATATTGTCTTTAATTGTTAGGTAAAGCTTAGTTGGATCCGTGGCTGTGACAGTCTGGTCGCTGTCACTTTTTATTTAGTTCAAAACAATTGATTTCCGCGTGAGATCGAGACCTGGCATATCCCTTTTTTTTTTTTTTTTTTTTTTATTAAAGATACATGTTTTTCATACGCTTTCTTTTAATTCTTATAATGTTATTGAATTTGTACATGCATGAATAGTCATGAAAAAGTTTTGGAACATTTATTCTTAGACCGGTCCTCATCTGAAGTTGGCCCCCCCAATGTTGAAAACGCTCCTACGCCTATGATAAAGGATAAAAACTGGCTGCAATACTCAATACTTAAATAATATACATGTAGTATGGTGTTATGGTTCTTTAGAATTAACAACTGACATGAAGTAACACAGGATGTAAGAAAAAAAGTTTGTTATAAACTTTAACGAAGGAAAACATCTAGCTTGTCATGGAAACATTCTTAATTTTGTAAAATAGTTGGATGCTTCTATGATTGATCTAGTTTTTCATAATTTTGTTTTGCTTTGCACCTATGAAAACACTATTCATTTTGATGTAGTCTTCTTGCAACCTTCACAGTACTCTGACATGAAGAATACGATAAATAATAAATCATGTTTGTGATTTAATTTATATGTCAACAAAGATCTATGCTGAATGGGGACAATGGTTCTCGAGAGCCCATACGCTCTTTGCTATGAGAATCACATTGGTACTCCATATTGACCAGATGGATAAATGTCCTTGAATAAATCTATTAAATGTGAGGGGGAGGCTGTGACACCAATTGGACATATTTTGTTTAAATGGGATGTTGCTCAACACTTCTATATACTTCTGATTCAAGATGTGTCTGAAAGATAATAATAGAGGTTCACATTTTCATTTCAGACTGTTAAATGGATTCAGCATGCATGTCCTCTAGACTTACAGAATTTCCAATTTAAAAAAGCTCAGGATGAATGGTTCAAAGCAAAACCAATGAGAAGTAGAGTATTCAAAATAGAAATGCACAGTGAAATATATGGAGTTTTGAAAATTTAATTTTGTAGACTATCACTCATTTTTTTTGTCTAGCAAATGTGTTGATTTAAATATATTATGGGACACTTTCTTTTGTCTTTTATTTTCACAACATACCTTAAAACTCACCATTTTGGTACACATATATAAAAAAAATCGAAAAGGGAGGGGGATGACCCCCTCCCTTGACCCTCCCCCATCCTCCCCAGCGCCTGAAAAAAATCCTGGGGAAGACCCTGACATATGTGTTAAATCCTCATGGTAAACTATTTTCTTTTTGTTATGTTTCACCATTTGTATTAAAATTGACTCGAGTATGTTCTATTGTTGCCATTTTGTCGTTATCATTTTGGCATATTTGGACATCCAAATTGATAATTGATGTATTTTGTTAAAAATTCTACCATACATGTATATAATGGAAATGCAAATAGGTTCAAATTTCAACGCACCCTGGTGGACATGTTTTTCAAGACATAAAAACTTTATGAACAATCTTCAAAAAGGGGCCCGAAAAGAACATTCCTGTGAAATTATTTCGAAATTTGACCAGTGGTTTGTGACAAGAAGACATTTTTAAGGTTTTTATGGCAGCCATTTTGGTCACATGGCTAATTTTTTTTTTTTTCCAAATCTTTCCCAAAGATTTTTGTTAAGTTATAAATTTTACCATCCATGTATATATAGTGAAAAACAAATCACATTCAAATTTCAAAATTCTTTGAACAGTGGTTAAAGACAAGAAGATTTTTGAAAAATTGCAGAAAATTCCCCTTTTTCATGCCATGGCAACCAAAGTTTTGCATGGAATCAAGTTTGTTGAAGAACTTTTAAAGAGCATCCCCCAACGAACATTCTTCTGAAGTTTGGTTGGTATTGGCTCAATGATTTCCGTAAAGAAGATGTTCAAAGAAATTCCTGACAGCACAAGACGGACGACGCACAACAGACATTAGGCGATCACAAAAGCTCACGGCACTTTGTGATCAGATGAGCTAATAAAAGCATACAAGCTCTAAAAAAAAACATCACAACTGGGTAAAATGTGACCGAGTTATAAATTATGAAAGAATATGTTTAATGCTTGGGTTTTGAGAAAGAGCTGAATGATTTACCTGGGAGTCTATTCTGGTTAACACCCTGTGCAGCAAGCCCAATCCCCATATACCTGAAAAGATATGATACAGGGATAAGACAGCAACAAAAACATAGACCCTTTCCTCAAAGCATATGTTAATCCCATAGTCAATAATGTCTCGCTTTGAGGCATTTAAAAACCACTGTGATGAAATGGAAAAACCACTGTGATGAAAAGGTAAAACCAGGCCTTTCAGAAGGGAACTAAATGTTTCCAAACAATAAAACAAATAACTTTACCCTTATAGTGCTGGAACCAACTTCACACTTATGCAAGCATGTAAGATCCAGGCCAGCTGCCGAGTAAATTGGCAGCTGGCTGGCCTGTGATCTAAACTGTTTTCACTCTGGGTATCTTTCCTCAACAGAATTTAGCAGATATTTCAAAAGGGTTTGGAAAGCTGACGACACAAAAATCTAATTTTAGAAAATTACCAAGCATTCTAAGGTTTAATATACATTCAAATAGATATATTGAAATCACAAGGTCTATATAAAGAACTAAATATAACATGCATTTCTCTTTTCCTTAACCCTTCACCAAACGCCAATTTTGAAGGCGACATTTCAAAATGTGATAAAATTGGAAAGTATATTTCTGGTAGAGTAACAAGCAATTTCTTCTTTTCCCACAGTATTTTCCCGAGTCGTCTGCTACAAAGTGGTTGAATGTCGTTATTGGTGAAAATGAATTAATTCTACATTTCTGTAATACACCCTGTGGTGTTGATACTCATCAATTGATTTTAACAAGCACCAACAAGAAGTTTTACTGAATACCTTTCGGAAAAAGAGCTGCTAATTTTGCTCTATGCCCAATGATTTTGTGGTTTATGGAGTAGGACCTACAATTACTGAGTACAGTTGGCAAGCTATCAGGTGTGTGCAATACCCCTACAATAATCTGGGTTAACTACACATCTCTCCCATTCCAAATCAATGCAGTCAGGACACAGTCAATATCAACGTATTTAACCCTTTCCCAAACGCCAAATTTGCCACTGTTCCATATTCAAAAAGTTGTGATGAAATTCGAAAATAATCTTCTTATAGGGCAGAAAACATTGTGGGGAAAAGGAAGAAATGCTCGTTAAGAGCAATTTCTCCTTTTCCAACAATGTTTTCCAGTCGTCTGCAATGAATTGGTTAAATGTCCTTATTGTTTGGTAATGGGTTAAGACGTCCTCATTCTGAGTGACAGAAAGCATTGCAATCAATTATCAAAGGGATGAAAATGACCATGTTAATTTTTCTTTGTTCATAAATATACTAATCATTAATAAACATATACACTGCAGACTCATTATAACGCGGTCGTCGGGAGCCATGATGCTAGATCCGCGTTAATAGTGGGGTTGACAAATATAACGCGGGGTCCCTTACGCGCTATATGCCAGACCATAACCACTTAAGAAACAATAAGATTCAAGAAGAAGTCTATTCATATTTCAAGATTGTGTTGAGTTACGGACTTATCATTGAATTTATTGTGAATAAAAGAAAAGCAAATAAAAAACATAATCAAAACTTACATGTTTAACTATATATTCCTTTTTATTTGTTTCATTACGATTCAAGTTAAGGATCATTGATAGAGGCACGTGCAGTTTAAATACACACTACAGAAAAAGGAGGGTGGATTCAGTTAACCCATGTTCTATTTATAGATTTAAACTCCAAGTAAGGAGTGAGTAAATTTTATCGACAGTTCTCCCAGCATGTGTACCTAATGCTTTACCATTTAAACTAGGTGTAAAACACTCCCCTGAATAAGCGTGTACAAACTAATGATATTATGTAATTTATCAACACTATGTACACATAGATTTAAATCTTCCCTCGGGTCACGGATTGTGTACGTATAAAGGCCACGCGCTTTGTTTAAAAGACCGTGACAAACAATGGGGATTACCCAGGGAGTTATTGATTTTCACGCCTTCGGAGTGCAATTTGTAGGTAGACTTTCTATTGAGGATGCCGACCGCGTCATTTTGCAGAAAGGGGGAGATTTAGGCTTATTGTTTAAGCCCTAATGTGCTTGAAATTTTGGGAGCCATAGGAGACCCGCGTTATAATGAGTATCGCGGTATAACGAGTCGCGGTATAATGAGTCTGCAGTGTAATCATACACTTTTGTTTCAATGTTTTGAGGTATTTGCTGCATTACCAAACAATAACAACATTTGACCAGTTTGCTGCAGACGACTCTGGAAAACATTGTGGGAAAAGGAGAAATAGCTCTTAGTCTTAACAAACAATTTTCCTTTTCCCACAATGTTTTCTACCTTATCAGAAGATTTTCCCATTTTGCAATGTTGTTAAAGACATCCAACTTAAAAGTGATGCGCTTTCCTTCTAATTGGTTTTTTTACACATAAACATGGAAGCTTTATGACTTAACTGTAAAAAGAGAAAGTGTAAATTGACTTGTCATCAGTTTAAAGCATCAAACAAAAGAGACCAGAATAAGAGGATATATCAAATAAGGAAGTGTGCCATGCTTTATAGATTCATCAGTAGCCCTATGTTGTGAATACCTATTGGTATCCTCTTGAGAAGATTATCTGAATGAGGACTTGCAAAACAGGGTTTAGATAAAGAAGTATGGTTATGCAAGAAAAGATATTGGGTTTCAGCCCTATTCTGAGGTTTCTTATCAAAATCAGCATAGCTCTATAGTTCAGTACTAACTAACCCTGTTTCTTTACATGCAGCAGCAGTCTTCAAAAAATAGTGAAAATCTGTTGGAAAAAGACAACATTGTACAAAACAACCAATTTTTTAGATTTTTCACCATGGTTTCTAACCAATATGAGGAACCAATATCACAAAGTTTATAATTAGAATTCTGTCTATGTGAAGAACTTAACTATGACGCATGTCACCAAAGATGTAATAATGTATGTAGTATGATACATGACACCAGCATTACTATACCAATGTCACACCTGATAACTACAATGTTTATATAGGTCAATGCAGAGGTGAGTAGTGTTGTTGTTGTTGTAAAGTTGTCTCTGGAATCAACTGCACTTAGAGCAGCCCTCACCGCCACTTGACCTTTCACAGTGCACATTAACAGTTATATAGTTTGTTGATGATTATTCAAGTAAGAAGCCTTTTTAACTGTACGAACCAGTTTTAACAATTTGTAAAAATTCATTGGCAAATCTTGAAAAGAGCTTTTTTGGCCAAACTTAAAAATCAATGGTTTTTTCTATAGAAAATGATTAAAATGAATGAAAGTAATGAGTTCTGGGGAAATTTAATGGTATTTTTTGTGCCAACAATTATCACTGAGCTCATGATGAGCAATTTTACTGCTTTATTTAAAAGCATACGAGCACTCAGAAAAAGTGCAAAACTGGGTAAAATAAGTTATAAATTATGATAGAATATGTTGAAACATAGCGAAAAACCACAGGATCATGACAATATATATAATGCCTGCACTATTTATTATCTATTTTTCAAAGTGCTTTTTTCACAAATTTGGTGCCCACCAATTTAACTGCATTGTTTACATTCGAGTAACATCTAAAATAGCAAGGAGCGCTCGGATTAATGAATAGCGATCACCTGGTTAGAATCAAAGGGCTGATAGCGCTGAAGGACTAAGGTGCGCTTAAAGCAAGATGATTGAGGATACATTTGAAAATTTCTTTAGGCAACTTCTCGAGAAAAACATCTGCTCCTTTTTACCACCATTACTATAATTATTATATCTGTGAACAGAGACTGAACGATAGTCTATTTTTCGAACATCTGGACATTTTATGATTTACCATGAGGCAACAGTTATAATAATATAGAGCCAAACAAAGCGAGTAAATCCGGACTACATTCCTAGTTCCAAGAAGGTATTAGACCGCACAGTTAAGGCGGATGTTTAATGAGTAAATGGGGTCAGACCGCTGTTTGTGTATCGATAAAGTACCATCCCTAAATTAAATTTGGTGGTTAAGAGCAATTTCTCATTTCCCGCAATGTTTTCTGCCCTATCAGAAGATTATTTTACCATTTATCTCATTTTAAAAAGCCGCATGCAATCTACTTCAATTTGAGACAGTTTAAAATTTGGCGTTTGGTTAAGGGTTAAACTAAAAACCGTGCAAATGGATGGGATCATTTAAAGAAATGTCGTATAACGTCCAAAGTTCTAATATCACTTCACTGAAAAAGGTAAATATGTTAGGGAGCCAAATGAAAATTGTAGAAAATCGATAATTTTAACCAACCGATTGTTCTATTCATTTGATCTACCTATCTACAATGTAAAGTAGCCGAGTCCATTATTGAGTGGAAAAGATAGGATAGGTGGTACTTTTCAGGGTTTGTAGGTACCTATTTTTAGACCAAGCCATTCTGATGTGTTTATATTTACTTGACGTTATAGCCGTGATAAACTGTAACTGTAGTTGTGGTGCTAACGCACCCTAGTCCAAAAATCAGGCGAAACACATTAAAATACTGTCATTTATCCAATGTCAACAAAGTGAACATTCAAAATGGAGAATTACATGGGTTTTATAAGTTCCCAGTATTTCTCGAATGACCTAGTTATATCGATAATTGTAAACAAACCTAATAGTATTCACTCTTTTAAAAGCATCATGTGAATGTGTTACAGTATCAAGTCCTCTATAAAAGGGAAGTTAGAGTACTTTTAAGTTGGTTTTTAATCATTTAAGAACTTCACAATTCAAGTGTAAATGAGCAAAAGTATGGCTATAAGATTTTCTTATTACATTTTTTTAACTAGCTGTTTTGGAATTGTACAAAAGGAAAAGTAACAACAAATCAATGAAAATGGTACCATACAAATTCCCCATGGTTCACACACATCTTTTTCCACATTATGCTTTCAATGTTTATAAAACAACTTGTTACCTTTGTCTGACAAAGTTTTATCTCTCAGTTGACCCCTTACCAAACACCATATTTCTGACAATCCAAAAATGAAGGATTTTTCAGACGACATTTCAAAATGTGATGAAATTGAAAAATAATCTTCTGACAAGTTCTGATAGGGCAGAAAACATTGTGGGAAAAGGAGAAATTGCTTGTTTCCACCGTGATTTCCAGAGTCGTCTGCAACAAACTGGGCAAAAATGGTTAGTGTATGGTAATGGGTTAAGGAATATATAATAAGCAGGAGAAAGGGATTACTCTCAAAGGAATTATACAAGTTACAAGGGATGAATCACCTGCCAGCAGTAAGGATGTACAAAAATAACCTATTACATCATAGACATACATGTAAATCCATAACAACTCACCATATTTTATCATTGCAGTTAACAGCTGTTTGTCTTAAAACGTATGATAAAAAATATATATATATATGTAGAAAAGGTGCTAAATGCCTATTCACTTTGTCCTTTTCAATCACTTTCAAAAGCCACCTCCAGCATATACAGGTAGGCAGTAAATTACTTAAGGGGGGAAGTAAAATATACTATTATTATGAGGGTAACTACTTAAGGGTTTAAAATGAAATTAATTGCTTTAATAATTTAAACATACATGTGATGCATAATATTATTTTGACACTGGATGGTTGGACTTGGTTGCAGATTTCTGAATTTCAAAGCAAGCAATAAATGAGCGTTTTTTCTTTTTAAAATCTCCTCACTTTCTTTATCAACCACAAAGTGCTATCCGGTAACAGTCAAATTAATCATGAAGCATTGAATGAAATGAACATTTAATTTGATGAAAATTAATAACTTCTCACATGAATTATTTATTCAACCAATTTCCATTATTAGAGACGGGTCTTAAGTGATAGCAATTGCAAATGACAAATATTACTTATTAGTAATTAGTAATTAAAAATAATAATTTTGCAAAAATTGAGTTTAAACCATAAGAAGAAAGGATAAATTGCTTATGATGAGCACTGTCTCCTTATGCCAAGGTGGTTTCTCAGGTCATAAGTATAATGTGTATCAAATGAATCTTCGTGAAGTAAATGGCAATAGACAGGTATAACTCTGCTTTGAGAATACTCTCAGTAAAACCTGTATGTAAAAGTTAACTGTGATTGTTTAGCTAGCCATGCCCCATGGAAGGAGAATCTTAACAGGATTCATCTTAAAGGTCCAGATAAGTGGTGTAATGCCGTCTTATGCAAACAATATTTCAAAACCTAACCGGGATCCTTGTTTATCCCTTTCCTGAACAATAACGACATTTGATTACTTTGTTGCAGATGACTTTAGCAAACATTGTGGGAAAAGGAGAAATTGCTTGTGACGAGCAATTTTTCCTTTTCCCACAATGTATTCTGCCTTATCAGAAGATTATTTTTCAATTTAATCACATTTTGAAATGGCATCTGCAAACTCTTTCAATTAGGGACAGTCGAAAGTTTTGCGTTTGGTAAAGGGTTATGTGTACTCATCAGAATCCTATCTGTGAGACACTTCTTGTTTACATTCCCAGTATAAGGTTAAAAGAAAAACAACAACATTTAGATAAAATAACTCATAGTTCCACTTAAAAAAAAATCATATAACCCTAATTGTTACGATGTCAAACTAATAAGATAGTAAAAGTACAAGAAATATATGATTTACAGAAGATTGTTATTTACAAGGTGCACTCTCACTTTTATTCCTAAAATCAAGACCTCTGCAATCATAGATCAGGGAAGAAAAAGAATTTTGCAACACAGTAACACATCATGTGTGAAACAACATTATTTGATATTAGCTCATTACTAAGCTATATGGACGTTTGACCAGTTTGTTGCATATCATGACTCAGGAAAACATTATAGGAAAAGGAGAAATTGCTCTTAACAATTTTTCCTCATCTCACAATGTTTTCTGCCTTATCAGAAGATCATTTTTCAATTACATCACATTTTGAAATGTCGTCTTCATACCCTATCATTTTTGGACAGTCGAAATTTGGCTTTTGTTAAAGTGTTAAGAAAATCAAAACAAACATACATGTAATACACAAAACAATTAACTAATGGATCAAATTAAGATGTTGTGATAAACAGTTAAAATGAGTTCCCACAGAGTAGAATAAACTATCTAGTTTTTAAATAATGCTGGAATGAGACTACGGTTTGCCCTTATCTGGACCTCTCTTAATATTTGGATGAGAAACACAATGAGGGTTCAGCGCAATGCTTGATAGAAAATCTTCAAACTTGCAATGACCATCTATCATTTGTCATTTTCTCACAAAGTTTCTTCTCTCAATATACCAACTTGGAGTGTGCATACTGTAAATTTTAATTTCAATCGGTCAAGACCCCAATAAGTTTCAGATGATATACATGCAAATATGGGTTCATGGAAGACTTTAAGTCCTTAACATACCTGAAACACTATTTAAGTATTGCATTGAGTGCTTGTTATATGTGTTTAGAATTAACATTCATTTCAATGTGAGGTCAAGTTTGTTTGTTCATTTGTCTGTGTCTAAGACTGTGTAGTCACTTCAAACATAAGTCATGGGATCATTTTCTAACCTTTGTAAACACATCAATCATTTTTCATTCTTAACACTTATCCTAATATGAGAAATGATGAAAATGTCAATTAAATCAAGAATCCAGTATATTTCTATAAGTGCTTCACATTTGAGAAGGACTTACTATAATCTTGCAATGAACTCTCGATGAATCTGATGCAAGATGTGGTGCCCATCAATAATTAAGACCAAAACATAGGTTCTCTTTTTTTCTGCATGTTTTTTTAAATTTCTTTTTTTACAATGCTATCTACCAAAATTCATTTAGAAAATGTTTCATGTTGATTTCGTGGTCTGCTGACACACATAATTTGAACAAACCACAAATTTCCATACACATGGCAGGAGGGATGAAATGGGCTGCTTAACCCTTTCCCAAACGCCAAATTTTCGACTATCCAAAATTGAAAGAGTTTGCAGACGACAATTCAAAATGTGATAAAATTGAAAAATAATCTTCTAATAGGGAAGAAAACATTGTGGGGAAAGGATAAATTCCTCGTAACCAGTAATTTCTCCTTTTCTAACAATGTTTTCCAGAGTTGTCTGCAACAAACTAGTCAAATGTCGTTATTGACATTGGGTAAACTATGTTTGAAGTTATTGCAGCAATATGGGATTCAAGCAAAGAGAAGAACTTGCTTTGTCTTCCATTGAATCTTTGAACTACTCCAACAATAGGTTAACTCCTCCATCATCAATCAGTATAGTTTCCTTCATTGCCTGCATTAACCCTAAGAATGCTGGGTAATATTCTAAAAAAAAAAACATCGATGATCATTGTCGTCTGCTTTCATAAGTCTTAAATATCTGCTTAATTTTGTTGAGGAATGATACTTGGAGTAGCAAACAGGTTATATAACAGGCCAGCTGCTTATTTACTAGGCACAAAAAACTATTTTTAGAAAATAACCTAGCATTCTAAGGGTTAATTGCCTGCTGCAGTTGCATTAAAACCATTTGGTATTGAGAAAGGTTTACCATGATAGGAGAAATTCTGATCAATATCAATGTCCGGGCAGAAATCCAGCGACATAAATACCACTATTTCCTTGGTTGTAAGACAAAACTTGTCCTTATTTTCCCCATAAAACAAGCATCTCTTCAGAGAACAAAGTGATGTTTAACATATAAAATGAAATTAAACAGTTCCTTCATTTGCAAAACTGGTTCCTGCATTCAATAACGTAGCATGTACAGCTGTAAATATTTGAATAGAATAAGTAATGGCAAAAACCACACATAAGGGATCTAACTGATTATCCTTTATTAAAAGCATGAGAAGAAAATAAGCATACAAAGTTTATTTCCCATTGGATTTATTAGAATCTAGCTTGGTTGGACCTAAGTGTAAATGTCAATATTGATCCTAAACCCATTACCAAACAGTAATGATGCTTGACCAGTTTGTTGAAGACGATTTTAGAAAAAATTGTGAGAAAAGGAGAAATTGCTCTCCACAAGCAATTTCTTCTTTTCCCACAATGTTTTCTACCCTATCCAAATTATTTTTCAATTTCATCACATTTTGATATTGTCTGCAAACTCTTTCAATTTGGGACAGACGAAATTTGGCATTTCGTAAAAGGTTAACCAATAAGGAAATTTGTGACTTGTACCAAAAGCAATAGAACTCAACATAGAATATCATTACCCCAATTCTTTATTCTTGATATCTTATTATGAATAGAAAATCTGTGACAAACCGTTTAAGTTGATCATTAGAAGCAATTCATCCTTATGTTATCTTGTTTATAAGGCATTTAGCATCATAACAACAATATATATCAATGATGTTACAGCTTTCCTGGATTCACCTGTACTAAACAGGCGCTATGAAATGTCCTTAAGAGCACAGCCACTAAATCCAAGATACCAGCAGACCCTTGACTTCTTAGACTACCACCTTAACCACTGAACAATGCAGGACATCTATTTAATATTCTTCAGTTTACCTATCACTATCAGAGTGAGTTATCTAGGAGTGATTAATTATCCTCTCTCACATATGGATATAAAAAAACAACAACACTTTTCATCTATGTATCTGGTTACCATCAATCATGTGAAGCAGCTTGCACTTAGCAATAAGGGGTTAAATCATTAACAAAACAATGCAATAGATATCTCTTTTCATTAGCAATAGTTTATACTAAATATCTCAAACATAGTACTAGTAATCTAGTGAAATGACTAATAATTTGGACCAGTCATAAAATCCCATACACAGAGGGTAAGGTGACTGCTTTCCCTAATACATTTGTGAATAGGTAAAAAAGCCCAAATCATATTAAATTGTAAACACCATATTTAACAATTCTACGAGCATTTTAATTTGGGGGTAAATATTTTAAACAAATAGGCATACTTGACTGAGGAGTTGATGCGGCGCGCTCATTCCATGATAATTGAGCAAGCTTTAGTCAAATACCCAAAGTAAAGGACTTTTAATAACCTTGCTATGCACTGGATTTGCTCATACTGAGAATTTACTCTAAATGTCACAATTTCATCAAAAACTGAAATGTTCCTTCTTTTTTTAAAGGCTTTTGCTTGACTGGTTAATATCTTTTTAAAAGGGAAAATTGATTCACAGAAACACAAGACAAAAAAACAAGCATGACTTACCCATCTCTGCCTTTGCTGATAATTTTGACCTCAAAATAGTAAATTCCACATGATGTTGGTATAGGGTGTGTTGCCCTCACACTGGCAGCATCTTTATGGGTTTTTCCAACACCTAGAAAAGAATTTCAACATCATTGTTGATTTGTAAATTACAGATGTGAAAGATTTCGAGAAAACAGCAAGTCTTGTTTAGGTAGAATACCTGTAATGAAAAACTGGTATTTACTTTGGTTAAAGAATAAATTGAAATATAACTAATGGAAAAAGCTATCATTTCAAAGTCATAAATTTATCGAGCCTTTTTTCCAAAGGGGTCTGATTTTGAATTTGTTTTTACAGATTTACAATTTGAGACAGAAATAACAGTTTTGCAAATCTTTGTGGCAAACCATACCAACCAAACATGTCATAAGTGACCCAGAATGAAAGCCAGTTCCCGTACTGTGCTTATCCCTTTACCAAACGCCAAATTTTCAGCTGTCCCAAGTTGAAAGAGTTTGCAGACGACATTTCAAAATGTGATGAAATTGGAAAATAATCTGATAGGGCGGAAAACATTGTGGTCAAAGGAAAAATTGCTCGTCAAGAGCAATTACTCCTTTTCCAACAATGTTTTCCAGAGTTGTCTGCAACAAAGTGGTCAAATGTCATTATTGTTTGGTAATAGGTTATCGTGGAATGTCTGCCTGTATAAACATGGGAACCAGCCCAGTATGACCCTTATCTATTGCAGTTAACATGCAACCCAGTTCGTACACAAATGACTCAAAAACCGGATTTATGTTTAATCCCTTCATAAAAACATCAATGCTGTGTGAATTTGCTCATACACCTTTCACTGGAATTGTTGTGTAAAGAAAATAGTTTGACGTAAAGGCATGATCAGAGATGGTTGGTAAATAAGATAGCAAATATTGAACACCGATACACTGATGGTGTTGAAAATTAAAAAAATGGTGATGTAATTGCGTACCTACTTTAGATATGTTGCTTGTTCATTTCATCTACAATGTATGATTTATTTCAGTCAGTGACTATTTATTTGCATGTGAAATACAATCGCTGCATATAATATAATAAACTTGCTGATTTCATCATTTATTGCAAAAATGGTTCAAAGGCGTCCTTTAACCATTGGTGTCTGTCAATTCGAAAGCCTTATAAAACTGTTTCATTTCCTTAATCAATTCATATGACTTATGTGTTTCATGTTGTCTTGTACAATTAAAAGGTGTTTACAAATAAGCCTTATGGTATCTTAAAATACTTCTTAATTTAACCAGAAATTGTGAAGCATGCTAGACCATTCTAATTTGTCTGTTATCAGAAAACTGTTGTTACACAGTGTGATATCTACTCATTACTGAAAATGAATTATTTTTTCTTTTGTTATAAAAATATTTCAATAGTACATGGGAAGAGCCAAAGACTTCGCAAATCAAATAGTAGTTTATGATGAAAATACAATAATCAGCTGTGTTATGTTTAAAGATACCCTCAGAGATGTGTGTATTAAGAGAAACAAATGTCAAAAAAATTGGTATTGACAATCCTTCAATTCCTTGTCACTAAACCATTTAGACAGTTTTCCATTTTTTACCAATAACTTGCTAAAACCCTGTGCTTTCATTAATTAAAGTGAAGTGAGTTGTCACATTTGTCTGATCTTCTTTGGGAAAGCCGGTTTATAAATAAATGGGGAAATTCTTCTTCCCGCGCTTTGCTTATGGTACGTGACAACTACAGAAAAAAAAATTCATATAAATTACCTCCCTTTAATTTTTGATTTTTAGTTTGAAATTAATGTTACAAGAATGAAGTTTGCAAATAAAATACCTTTCCAAGAACAAATTCACAATAAAAAATTTGATTTGAAATGGCATTTGTTCTGTTAAGTTTTTAATCTTGTTATTCTGACAAAACCTTTTTTTAACTTTTAGAGAACGTAATTTTATGTATATCTTAAAAACCTCTGTATAAATAAAGCTTATTTTTCCCCCCGGTTAATCTTGTTCACTGAATATTGCCTTGGTGGTAATGGTAAACTGATGAACGACGGTAAAATCTAATTAAGCAAGGATCTACTTATTAAAATTTACGCCGTTTGTTTTGATTGATGAAAATGATGTGTGTCCATGGGCCTGCGCGGAAAATGGGGTTTTCCCTAGACCCACTAGAGAATGGTATCTAAATCTACCACTTCTTACTCTAAGCTAAGTTATAGAATAAACCCATTTAAATGGTCTTAGATATCTGCGATGATAATGTTCTAGATCTTCTTTGCATAGTTGCAAGCAGGGTTGGAGCGCTGTCAATTATCTAGTTCTATGTTACTTCAGAAATCTTTGTTGTTCTTGTTACTAAAGAAGATGATTTATTTAAAGAAGTTAAAATATCAAAGAGAGAGTCTCTTTAAAAGATGAATTAATTATTACAGAAATTTACTATACAACCATCTGATAGTCTGACAGTTAATTAAAGAAATTGAAAGATCGATCAATTTTGTAAATCAATAATCCATCAGATAAAAGAAAATTAACTTTGGGTTAATACAATGCAATTAACCATTTCATTCATTTACACAAATGCATAAACAACAATTTCTTTTGTGAGGATGATTTCAAAATATATAAAAGAACCTACATAAAAGATACAATCAGCTGACCACTTAGCAAACAAAGAGAAATGTAAATAAATAGAAATGTAAATAAATAGACCATGACACCTTTAGATAAATTAATATGCAAACACCAAAACTCATATATCTAGGTGCAAGAGAAAATCTTCCCATCTCAGTAAAGATATCTAAGGTATGTTCTGATTCTTTCAAACCCTGAATAACAACAACAAATTTCAAATTTATACAACGCAATAAGGTCAATGTCGAGTTATCAAATTCGTCGTTGAAACCAAAACAAATACGGTACCTTTGTAATGAACTCTTATGTTTTCTTGTGATAATCCTAGATAATTAAACTTGTCTTTTGCACTCCAGGCACGTGGCAAAGGTGTATCCTTTTCGTCCACAGTTGGATAGAGCTGTCTCAGGCGTTCATCAGGGTCAAAATATGACGATTTACTTGGCTCGCTAGAAACAGAATCACTAGACGTAGCCATTTTCCTTTCTCTTCAACAATGCCCGGATGATAATGTTGTATGTTGTTTGGGAAAATATAACAGCTCGTTACATTGGTTGAGCGTCAACAAAGTTGACCAATAGAATGCACTGAAAGAGAAATGAGCATATTATTGTACTTACTTTTCACTGTTGTCGTACCCAGAAAGGTATCATAAGATTGAATCCACCTTTGAAAAGGTACCCCTTGAACACTTTTTTCTTCATTGCCTAAGACAACGTTTTTTCCCCGTAATATCCCCAAAATAGAGAGAAGGAGTAATGTTATATATTCATCTTGCCCTTCAAACATCCACACATACTTATATGAAATTTTCACATATCATCAGAGACATAGATACAGTCAACTCGACAGTTCCGGATCACTAATAGATAAAAGATCGTTTTTTCTTGTATCAACCAATTGACTGAAGAAATCAACACATGAATTTAACGAAAAATTCTTCCTCTGTCTATTCATACCAATTATTTACCGCTTTTATTTACCATTTTTCAGTTTTTGAAGAAAACAAGATCGGGGTCATCGCGACAGTTTCGGATCAAATGTGACAGTTCCGAATCACGTTAATTGTCATATCATTTATTATAAAAAGGGTTAACTTCACAAAGAGACAATAAGAACAGAAAATAATATCATCAATTAATACTTTATTTTCATCAAACACATGCCTTGTGCGGTTTCCCTTTAAAGAATTATTATACTTTTTACTTTAAAGAGCGTACGAGAATGACCGGAAGTAATGTTGAGACGACCCCTATAAATCAAAGAGGTGATCCGAAACTGTCGAGTTCACCTGCCTTCATTCATCATGCAATTATACAATCCCAGACTCGTTTTAGCGTGAAAATTTTGCATAAATACATTCTATTATAATTTTTCTTACAAATAATGTCAATGTGTAGTGCACATTATCTTTTTAAATGAGCGTCTAAATCGCCGAAAAAAAATATCGGTGAAATTAGGTCAACTTCCGGTGACTTGTCTCGGTCTTAATTAACCGTTTCAAATTGATTGTGATCGCTTTACCAGAAGAGGAAATGTCATCTTGGTTTTGTCAAGAGCTAAATGAATATGCTAAATGACTGTTAAGTTTTTAAGGCCAGAGTTTATTCGCATTCATAGAAATTTGACAACAAACATAAGATGATCCGGAACTGTCGATGATCCGAAACTGTCGAGTTGACTGTAACACGTCTCTGATATCATCATAAATCATAAGATATATCTTTAACACTTTGAGTCCAAAACTTTTTACCCATATAAGGAGTCCATGTGGGAACCTTTCTATGTTTTGCCTTTGTTATTTTCTCATAATTATCATTTCTATTATTTCTTTACAGAGTCGGTGTAAGTACAATGTACTTTATTTACGACATTTGACATCGAATATTCATAATTAGAATCATCAAAGGTTTATTTTGGTTGTAATCAATATGATTGTCGTTGTGAAAACTTAATTTTAAGTCAATTAGACATTTATCCATTTATGTCTCACAGAGATGGAGGTTAAACGTCTATGCCGTAAAGGAATCTAGTAATGTTTACATCACCATGACAACATTTGACAGCTAAATTTGACCATTTTGGGTTTTCTTTAAAATAAATATGACTGACGGGAGGCTTGCAGTTGCAAGACTTCCTCCGTTAGGGTGAGTTATTCATGACTTTTCGTTACGTTTTTTCAAAGAAATTCAATTTGTTTCAAATATGTTTATGTTAAAAAAAAACATAACATGTGAACTACAACAGTGTCCGGATAACAGATCCGGATGGATTTAAACTGATAGATAACCAGTTGGGACTGGTGATTCATCATAAACGTTCTCTTTGTTTGTTTATTGTTTTGCCAATGATATGCATAGCTTGTCCTTTGATCATTATGGTACAGGGTCCTTGGTTTAGTAACAATGATTGTATGGTGCGTATACCTATTACCAACGTATATATGTATTACCGACGATTTAAGAAATTTCCAGATTTCTGGCACATGCACCCACCGATCAGATATCTTCTGCTGTGATTAGTTTGTTGTTTTCACGGACCATTGCACAATGTCTTTTTAAGGGATAAATAACAGTATTACAAAATATTTATGATAAAGGCAGGGAAATGCTAATTTTCAAGAGAGATTTCTCTATCTGATTATAATTTTGATTCATGTGTAGAAACTCAATAAACAAATTTGCCAAAAAATGTTCCAAATGACATGGCAGAAAGCTCTTGTTTACAAATTGACCTCTGATCTTTTTTTCCAGATGGTTAAACAAGGTGAAATTATGCAATCATCGGTATTTGGGAGTTTCTGTTCCTTTTTAAAGCTTCAATATTGCAAACTTAAGATTCAATTTGTACGGTAACAACAAGTTTATTTTAATTCTTTATGACAGTGATTAACACAAATATGAATGAATATTCAGATTGACCTTAAAATATTTAAATATACAGGGTTGGAATTAAAATACTCAAAATTTGCTTCTTAGGTCAATGGTATTTGGTATACCCAGCATACATATCAAGTTTTTAACAATTATAATTGTTTCCAGAGAACAATTAAATCTCTGAGTAGTCCCTCTAAAATGAAAACCAGAGTTTATGGCATATCAAAATTACTTAAACAAAGCTCTTTATCAGAATGTATTTTCTCTTCCAGAGTTAGAGCAGTACCAAATATTTCCCCGAGACAAAATGAAGGTTTTGGCGGCCCCACATACACAGTTAATGGGAAAACCCATGTATTACCTCCACCAAGGGCTCTCAGGGTAAATTGTACATTTATGAATGTTCATCATAAACTTTACATCTCTGCCTCCATATTGGAATTTGTGACTGGTCTAAATTGAAAGAAACAACAGAAAAAGAAATAAAAGAATAGCATGAAAAGAAATATATCAGTTGTGACCCACAACCTTTTCCAAAAATGTGTGAAAAGTGTTTCAGAGAGAAGGGTTTACTAGAAAAACACACAAACATGGTTTCGCAGCCATCTTGTTTTGCGAGTAAACAAATAGTCACGTGACAAACGCCCACTGTAATTGCATTGCGTAAAGGGGTTGTTGTACGAAAGATTTCTTCTATAACATCCCAAAAAATAAAGAAATGATACAGACAGTTATAAAAATTGACAATTTTTCTATCATAAAACAGATCTTTTTCCTTATATTTCATCCAAAATAACGTACATGTTGCATTAATTATTGTACCGTAACACGTCATAGTTTTCACTACAGATATTTATAAGACGACGGGTCATGCATTTAGGGCCACATTTAGTCCACATTTAGACCCTTGGGCAACACTTGAATTTTCTGAACTTTTCAAATGAAACCCGAAAGACCGCCTTCATCCAAGCACCAGCCTGGTTGTTTACAAACATCACAACATTGCCGATTTTTTAAAGCATTTTCTCCAAACTAAGAAGCTTTCTGCTATCATATATATTCAATGGAAGTGCTTCTGACAAACCAATTACCTAACATGCTTCTGAATTATTTAGAGCCTTATGGCATGGCTAAGGCAAATAAATGATTCAATATAGATGATGAGTAGGTTGCTCATTTTGTCCAGCTGATTGACTTATAATAAGGCAATTGAAGTCTTTCAGATTCATCAAAAGACAGTTCCAATCAGGTGTATTCCCCATAACAGTTTGTTCTGTCCTTTTTTTTATTCGAAATGTGGGCGACATTGGTGCAGTGGTAGAGCGTCGGGCTATTGTACCGAGGGTCCCGGGTTCGAATCCCTATTAGGCGAGGTGAGATTTCCAGGACTAACCCATAAAAAATTTGCGATTACTGGTTTAGTATCCAGGAAACAGTCATACAGAGTGGCTTTGAACAAGCTTTAAGCTTCTTTTACATTTGATGTAAAACAAATATGGTGAACTGGTGAATGGTGAACTGGAAAAAGCCTATGTAATAAGGACTAAATAATTATGTGACCACGGAGCAATAAAGAAAAAATCGGGAAAAGGTCAAAACTTTCATTAACTCTTTCCTTCTAATTTGATTTCGGGCAGATCTAACTAGTTATTACAGACAATAATTAAAAAAATACGAAAATCCGACTTGTTTGTGGTATTTGATAAAATCTTTATGAGCGTTTTCCCAATTTTTCCCAGAAATAATTTTTAATGTCATCTTCTTATGTACAATGTATCATCAACATGAACCCAAATTTTTTTTTTAATCTGTCACTGAAACTTTTTTATTCCTTCAAGTATGTACTAATTTCATATAAAAAATGATACTACTATCTTTGATTAACCCATTGTCCCATATGGGGATGTGTGAATTATTTAACTTCATATGCAAGAGTAATTAATATTTAAGAAGCAACCTTTTCCCTCTGATATAAGTTATAAACCATTGTAACAAATGGAGTTATTCTGCATTTTGCCGCTGTGGTTTTTAAAGTCATTTGTGAGAGGTGCGTTAACATGTGGTGTAATGGGGTAATGGGCTAGTATTCACACAGATAAACATATATAAAGCGCTGCCAAATACTTAAACTTGAAACCCTCTTGAGACAGGACATCAAAATTCATTGAAATCTCGGCACCGAAAGGTGTCCGAACGCTGTATCTAGGAGACACAGATCATTTTGGTACTGTGTAGTACGTCGGAATCAGTTTGTTTACTCGCAAGCCTCGTTTCAAAATGACCTTCACCTGAAAAATGTTCCTATTTTTGGCAAACCGTGTTTGTGTGTATCTTCTTTCATTGTAGACAATCAAAAGAGATTATTGGTAAAGCTATGCTGATACACATTGGAAGGAGGGTTGGATGGCTTTTGCTGGCAATTCTATCTACAGTTTTGTGGCATTAACATATATTTTGATTTTTTTTTATATCATATTGAATGTTTTCTTTTATGCTTGACCTCAAGGTGATTGTAGAATTCAATAATTACAATTATTTTTTATTTGCATGTGTGATATGATTGATATCCAGCAGCATGCAGACATACAATAGTTATGTCTCATACAGACATATGTCTGACTATACTATTGCTTATAGAAAATGTTTCAAAGTGAGCAATGTTTCTTTGGTGGATGAAATAAATGTTTATTGTTTGGAAAGAGAAATTGTTGTATTCCTTTAACCCTTAAAGTGCTGGAACCGACTTCATGCTTATGCAAACAGGTTATACCCAGGCCAGCTGCCAAGATAATTGGCGGATGGCCTCTAATCTTAACTGTTTGCTACTCTGAATAATTTTCCTCATAAAAATTAAGCAGATATTTAAGGTTTTGGAAAGCAGATGACACAAAAATCTATTTTTAGAAAATTACCCAACATTCTAAGGGGTAATTGTCATTTCAAGATACATGCAGCAAGACTGCAAAATCAAAGAAATGCATGGTTTATGATAGGGACAAAAACATTTGAATAACTCCTCAATGAAAGGTTTAAGAAGTCCAGTCTGAAAGATAACTTGCTTGTATCAAGCAATTTCTGATTTTTTCACAATTTCAATACCGTCATACTGTAAATCATAGGTAATGTTTGAAATGCATTCAACACATACATGATAAGCAATATTCCAAATCACTTTAGGTAAATTGTGTTATGTCCAGCTTTAAATTCATGTGTGGAGGACTTTTCATCAGTCATCCTTAATTCCATAAAGCTTCTGACAAAGATAGTATTTGAAAGTTTAAGGGAGAACTTTCATCTTTTTCTTCTGCACAACCAAAGAATCCCAAATTTTGTGAAAAAAAGTAATGACATTTATACTTTCCCATTTTCTCCCGACAGCCATATGTGGATACTAAATCTGGAGAACTTGACCCATGGCCAGCCCATGCCAGCGGACATTCCATTCCATCCACATCCCTAATGATGACCAAAGATAAGAGCCTGGTGCTTGTGAGTGATGAGCAGATGGGAAAGCCAAGTATGATCCCCAAACCAAGGTTCCTTGATCAACTGGAAAACTACTTAAAGAAGGAGTTAAGGGCACTAGATGCTGTTGTGGTAGAGCCTAATGAACTTAGATTACAGGTTTGTTCTATACATATACATACATACATCCTCTTCTGTGAAAAAGGCTTACGTAACTCCTGATATAGTCTTCTTGGTACTACATTAGGAAGCGCATGCATTGGGCGGGTCATGTATTGCCTGTCATCCCAATGTAGATCTAGCTTGTTCTTAAAGTCATTCATGGACCTTGCATTGATCACAGAGCTTGGTAGTTAGTTCCAGGAGTTCACAACTCTCAGTCCAAAAGAAAAATTCCTGATATTGAGTCTGCCATACTGTTAATCCAGTTTTAAGTTATTGCCTCTTGTTCTTGACAACTGATTGAGTGTTAATAGCTTCTCTTGGTCAACATTGCTTTTTCTAGTGAGGATCTAAAATACTTGTATCATGTCGCCTCCGTCTCATCGGTAGTACAGTGAAGGCAGCTCCATGGATCTAAGCCAATTCTGATATGGCAAGTCTCTCAAGAAGATCTCTAAACTTTTCATTATAATTCAAGGGTTCAATGCAAGACTATAAACATGAAGCACTTACTATAGTATTGCATTGAAACCTGGATATATCATATATCAGAATGCTTTCCTCATATGAAAATTCGTGACTGGTCCATATTGAAACCAACAATACATGGTATTCAAATGCAGCTTCTGATTGAGACAATGGTGAAACAAATCAAGCAAAGAGACCTCTCATGAACACAGTGTCATCCGATCAATCAAAGTCACTGTTATTTGCTGATCAGTTGTGATGTCGGTATGTACACATACATGTCCCCAATGGTTTATTCTTCTACTTCAGGTGCATTTATATTAGTCCTTATGAGTACATATGAATAGAAGATCAAATTCCCTAGATTTTAATGCCTTGTATACAAAATAACATTGATCAAAAGTTATTTTTGAAAATGATGATAGGGAAATTATATGTAATTGTTTTGGGGTAGAATAACCAAAACAAAAACAACAAAAAACATTTTGTTTTTATGGACTGGTGGTAAAAACTTTATACTGTTCAATTCATGAATTTGAAATTTGTGGTCTTAGACATAGTTGACTTTTGAAGAATCTTCTCTGAACAAGCAGATTTCTTCTTTTGTCAAAATATTTTCAAAAACTGATTGTTGTGGCTTAACAGAAATAACTCATTTCTTAATTCATATGAGGTGATTGATTACCCCTGAAAGAATTCTATGCTTAAATATTTCATACACATGTTTGTTAGAGCATTGGCCTCTGGTACTGAGAGTCACTGTGAGCTTTGATCCTCGTTAGGCGAGGTGAAAATTGACGGGACTAGCCCTCAAATTGGTTAAGTATCCAGGAAGCAGTCATCGAGAATGAATTCAATAAGCTTCAAGTTTCTGTCACCATCAATGTAAATAAATAGTTTTAAACTCACACCATGAAATTGGTTGAACTCTCCCTTAACTGACTAATGTGACCTTTGAACATATTATCTAACTTTTTCAGGCTCATCGAGAAGTGTTTGAATATTTGATTGAAGACTTCAAGACCTATAAGCCATTGCTGGCTAGCATTAAGAATGAATACGAAATGATGTTTGCTTACCAAAGACAGCAGATTAGGGAGCTAGAACCACTTAAGGTATGGAATCACACTTAGAGGCATTTACTATTATACCAAACAATAACTGTTATAAGTGGCCTGCTGCATATGAAATTTAAAATGATCTCTTAATCAAAGCTGCTTGTTCACAGATCAGAAAAAAATAATATCATGTAGAATTTCCTTAAAACATTAGATTTTCTGTGCTGCTGTATTTAAGGCAATGAAGAATCAGTATGAATCAGTATGAATAGCTGATTTGGTTTGAAATAGGGTGACCTTATTTTTGTACTTGCATCTCATTCTGAAACTATGTTGATGTCAAAATCATTGCAACACACTTGAATTTATGAATATGTAGCTCTTTGAATTAGCTTTTTATTTGAGTTCATTATTTAAGCTGTGAGCAAGCATACTTTTCACATCTGCAGTATTTGTCATGGTATGGCCAAAGAAGGCAGATAGTTTGAATAAAAAAGATGCACCAATCTCAATTTCTCTTTTTTTCGCTTATTTTTGCCATCAAACATATTTGAAAATATTTGTATCAATATCTCTTTAGGCAAATGGCACTGACTTGATCTATGTTTGACATAGAGGTGCTTGCCATGTATTATGTAAAGGTCAAAATGTTCAATATAAAGTGCATTCATGAAAACTATCTTTTGTATAAGTTGCATCTATTAAACCAATTTACAGCGATACTCATATAGTTACTATTGGTATTGTTATTTTTCAGCAAATGTTAGTTACTGTTTCTGAACAATGCGATCAAAAGATTATGGCCATAAGGGACGAAGAGAAACAAGGTGAGGTTTCTGTTTTATTCATGCATGTAAAGACAACTTTATAAAGAACTTCCTTGGTCCAAATTATTTGAAGCTAATTAAAGACCCCAAATCCATGGGCTAAATAGCATCTGTGTTACTTGAGGAGAATCTGGACATGTTGTTTTAAAGGTCATATGTACAGGTTGGGTTTATTTCATAAAATTAAAATATGAAGTAAAAGAATCACATTGAAATTATTTGCAACATTTTAGCATAACGCATTACGTCATAAATCACCGTCATAGAGCACCGATTAATAAAAGTTCGTATGACTTACTTCCCTTTGCTGTGACGTCACTCGTGATCCACTGAATGCGCCATGTAAAGGGCGTGAAGAGCGATCGCTGGTTAGAATTGGTGTTTTTCTTCAAATAAACGATCCTAAAGTCATTGTTTGGATTGACAGCGCATTTTCTTTATTGAATATGATTCATTTTATAAGAATATCAATTTGAAAAAAGATAAATTAATAACTTAACCAGTGAATTTGCATGGGTTTGTCATTGCGTAAACCTGTTCATATGAAAGGAACGACTTGAAATTTTGACGATTTTCCTTGAAATAAATGATTCTTAAGTCATTGTTTGGATTGACAGTGAATTTTCTATACTGGATATTTTTCATATTATAAGAATAGCCATTTGAAAAAAATGAATTAGTGACTTTACGCGTGAATTTACAAGGATATGTCAATGCGTTCATATGAAAGGATTGGCTTGAAAGTGGGACGATTTTCCTCGAAATAGCAATCCTTAAGTCAATGTTTGGATTGACAGTGCATTTTCTTTATTGAATACGTTTCATATTATAAGAATAATCTTCTGAAAAAAAAGAGTAAGTGACATAACGCGTAAATTTGAAAGGATTTGTAAATGTTTTCATATGTAAGAATCGGCTTGAAATTTTGACGATATTTGTGAAAACAACTATTTTTATTAATATTTGTTGAAAAAAACATGAGTACTTTTTCGTCAATGATCGTGTATTAGCATTAAGGTTTTAATTGAGTAGTAAACAAAGACATAGATCTGAATAAACGAATTGTCTTAAAACCGTACATCGTATAACTATTGACTGTCAAATTCACCCTTCATTGTCTTATCAATACATGAAATGAAACGGGAGAAGATCATAAATTGCGAACAAACAAACCGTATTATAACCCAACTTACTTGTGATACGAAGGTTATCCTTTAACTCACATTTTCACCACACATCAACTTACTTGTGATACGAAGGTTATCCTTTAACTCACATTTTCACCACACATTCAAATTTCAAAACTAAACACTGGCACATTCAAGAGTATTTGTTAAAATCATCCGGCAACTTTCCAGTAACTCCATCCCCATTAAGAGGTCTATGATTTCGAAATTGATTCCGATGTCGTCTTTCTAGATCAACTGTTTTGACTTAAGAATTGTTCTTCATATTCACTTTACACTTAGTCTTGACATATTGAGCATTCAATTTTCGGACAGGTTTAATAATTAACAGCTAAAACAAAAAAGTCGTCATAGTTTATTTTACTAACAACCTTAAATAAACATATTTGAATTTATTTTTTATGATTTTGAAATTTAAATATCAATTTGACAAAACTTGATTTTGATGTTAAAACGTTTTTTTGTTGAAAACATAGAGTTAATACCGTTTTGGTGAATACTGATTATCATATACTTATTGAAGTGTCCAACTATTCTAATAGAAAAGACAACATGTTCACTTCTTTGAATATCATAACGACAAAGTATCCGACGTAAGTCACATTGAGAGATAAATATGTAATGACACCTTATCAATCCAAACATCCTGTGAGAGTTTGGTCTTAATTGGTTATATCTTAACAATGGATTTTTTAGATAAATCTAATTGCCGCGCATTGAAAGTGTGAGATTTGCCGCTTATTATTTCATGTCTGGAATAGCAGAACGTGTCAGACCTGTTAATTAACAACAGAGATATGTAAGAGATTATCCCCAGAGGCTATCTTTCGCCTAAACAATAAAGGGCTTGAGACTTGAAACATACTGTGCAAATGTGGCAGATTAGTGTTAATTTGCATCACGACCCTTAATCCTTGTAATGTCCGATGTTTGTTGATTGACCCTTTGTATGTTAGGTAAACTGATGATAATCAATTAAATTGTAAACAAAGAGATTATGTTAAAATGTGTAAATTATATATTAAGTGATCTTATTACTAAATTATCAATATAAATTTGTAATAATCATGTTTGAACACTTGATTTTCAGTGTGACATACGTCATTTAAACCAATATCACCAATGGCAAAAAAATGAGGTGTGTGATTTAAAAATTTCGAAAAGCAGACGCTTAAGTTAAGATCGAACCCATTATCATTTGCGTTGATGAGTCCAGAGACAGTTTGCGGATATCAAATATTCATTATTTTGAATTTTCATTCAAAGACATCGGCAGATAAAAGAAACTTGCTTGTTTTAATCGGTTTGTTATCATAGCAATCAACGTACATTTTTTATTTTATCTCATTTATGTACAATGGCAACGTTTCTACGATTATGTTAAAACATAAAACAAGTTTTGCAAATAAAAACAAGATGAATTTAAGCGTTTAAAACCCAAAGACATGGCAATACAATAACTTATGATGTTGGATGAAATATATTCTTGCAACCCTTTGAATTCTTACGTAATATAATCGTAAAGCAGCCTAATTAAGTATTCCTGACTAAGTATGTAGCATAGTTAAACTGTTCCAAACAAAACTAGCTTGGCGAGTAAGAGAGTCATTCAAGGAAATTAACTTTCAAAAAAGGTGTAATCAACGTGATTTATCCTTTTCTTGAATTTATCTACATTTACACAGTGCAAATTCTATATAAAGATCTAGCAAGACTACACGAGGCTCTAACACCCCAAACTAACAGTCAGGAATTGTTTTATTCACGAACATCAATTCAGGGAAATATAACGGTTACTCAATAAGTAGAATGAATTTGAAGCGTCTTCACCTGTATAAATTACTTTGAATTGAGTCCGATCATTTAAAGATCAATAAAATCAATTCTCTGGAAACGCCTAACAATGCGTAAACTTGCCGTCTTCGAAGTGAAAGTAACACAGCCTACTGTTCTTGTTTGGGGAATATATCTTTTGCTTATTTGTAAAGTAAACACGGTCCAGTTTACTTATCGAAACTTTTTGCAGCTTTTATGTTCGTTGGAAAACGGGAGAAACTCGCATCCCTGCTACCAAAAGCAGAATAACACCAGAAGACCTGTCAAAATACCATATTCAATATCCAATTTACGTTTCCCAAAACACAATTCAACACTTAAAATGTCCGAAATTTGTGCAAAAACACCGTCGTTACTGAGAACTAGATTCTTCTTACTGATAGTTCATATGACTTTGAAGCACAAATGACGTCACAACAAGGGAGATAAGTCATTCACAAAAATCGATAAAGGTGAATAAAAGTAGTCAAAAACAACATTTTTCGCTTCTGTATGAGAAAAAATACATTACCTCCGTCATAACGAAACCATAACCTTGTTCAAAAACCATAATTAAAGAAAATTTTGTTTATCGGGAAATATGACCTTTAACTTAGACAAATTGCCTATCTTGAAATTTCAACTGGTTTAAAATTTCTGCATTAAGTTATTTTTGACTTGACAACCATTTTCAGTATATCATTTCAGCTTATTTAAAGTTTTTTTTTAGCCAATCCCACTGTAGTAATCGAAACATTAACAAAGACTAAACAAACTTTTGTATAAGCCTAAATCATGTGGATTTTTAATGTGGATGCTGATTAAGTTATATAAAGACTAAGGTATATATGAAATTCACTCAAAATTAAGTTTCACTTTCAATTTTCTATTGAAGACATGACAGATATGAAGACAGAAAATAAAGGTTTATACAGACGAATTGAAGATCTGAAAAACGAACAGAAGGATCTACAGACACAGGTGAACAAGCTTCAGGATGAGTTAGCCAATGTTTACAAACAGTATAGAGATGAGCGGGATGCCCGTAAACTATTACAGTCAGACATAAACGACCTCCGTTACCAACAAGAAGATTATCAAATGTCACAGAAACAAGACACAGAAGTGGAGGAAGATCCTGTGATGCTGAAAATAGCATTGAAGTGAGTACAAAAACACTTTTTGTGGGCCCAGATGAAGGAGTGGCATATTTGAGTGTTTTGTTGTGATGAGAGAAAAACAATCCTTTATGGTCACAATACTTTTTATGCGCTTTCATAATGGAGACATTGGTTTTGACTTATTGACAGTTTTTGGATACACCTGCAGATTCTTTATGACGGCAAGGAATTGTCATATGAAAAAAAGCATATCTGTTTCGATTGAGTTCCTGAAATTTTCACCTGCAGTGTATAAAAAAGAGTGCCAATGGTGTAAGTTGGCAACACAAAAATTCATGTTTAAAAGCCTGTTTAGATGAAGGTTATACTATCATGACATGACAATATTGGAACAGTTATGAAGGTATAGTTCAATATCAAATGTTTCATCGAAGTCACAAAAAATGTTTGATATTAATTTGCAAACATATTGTGCGTTCTTTAGAAATTTTACAGTAAATGATTTATGTGTAATTGAACTTCAGATATTGATGTTAACCTTTAGAATGTTGGGTAATTTTCTAAAAATAGATTTTTGTGTCATCTGCTTTCCAAAACCTTAAATATCTGCCTAAATTTGTTTAGGAAAGAGTAGCAAACAGGTTATATAACAGGCCAGTCGCCAAGTAAATTGATTATATTACAACCCATATTGGATTTTTTTGTTACAGAAAGGCGAGGGAGGATGAGAAATTAGCTACTGCACGGCTGCATGAAATGGTCGCTAACTATGGTGATGTCATCCCTAGAAGAGATTTTGAGGGTTTAGAAAAGAAGCACAATGTGAGGAAATTTCTTTAACCCTTTATCAAACACCAAAATTTGACTGTCCTAAATTGAAAGAGTTTGCAGATGACATTTCAAAATGTAATGAAATTGAAAAAATAATCTGATAGGGTAGAAAACATTGTGGGAAAACGAGAAATTGCTTTTTGTTAGCCATTCTCCTTTTTCCCCAATGTTTTCTAGAGTCATCTGCAACAAACTGGTCAAATGTCGTTATTGTTTGGTAATGGGTTAACCCATTCCCTATGAAGGAATATGTGACTGATTTAAAATAAAAGCAGCTGCCAACAACAAAATAGCAAGAAGAAAGAATGTTTTCTTTTTTAGACTTGGTGAAAGCCATTGTGGAAAAGGCGGAATGTTCCATCAGGAGCTTGTCATGCTTTAGTCACAGTAGTTTATAGAGGCCCCTGTAGTAAATGCATTAAAGTGAGGTATCATACAGTAAGGTATTAGGGAAAGTTCATTGAAACCTTTCAGCTGAACATATAACTTATTCATCACAATGAAGTATGTTTTTCCCTGGCCCTGCAGAAAAATTTGTACTTGAGCTTGCTTTTGGTCTGTGTAGTAAATAATTATGACTTTGGTTACGATTTCTTATCAAGGACACCACTTATTGGTTATGATTTTAAACTTGTTGGGCTGAATATCTTGTATCATGCAAAACTCATTATTTTGGTATTTGAATGATAAAAATAAGCATTTTATCCCACAGACGCAGATGGAAGATGTATGTTTTTTCTGTGTCTGTGTGGTTTTCTTAAAAACAAGTTGAAGTATATATATATTTTTATTCTTTTTTATATCAGGAATTGACAGAAAGTGTTGGAGTGATGCAGAATGACTTTGACAAATTAAAACAGGAACATGAGTAAGTACTTTCTCAGCAATGTGTTAAAACTTACATGATCCCTTTCTGGAGTACAGAAAAGTTGTTTTAAAGAGGTTTTTCTTAAATCAGGTGGTAGAAAACTTCAAAATGCGGTTTTCAAAGTCATGTGGAGAGAGGCCTTGTACCGGTACATTCAGAAATTCAAACCACTTAGTCATGGAGGCTAGTCCTACTACTACAGTAATACTAATTTTCTCATTGAGATCCTTCACTTGTGAATGCTTTTCCATATCTTATATACTTATAAATGATGTTCAATTTCTGCTATACAAGGGGCTATCCAGAAGTTTGTTGACAAGTATGAAGAAAACAACAAAAACATTGGTTTTATTTATAAATTTCTGAGAGAATACTTCGATATCCTTCTGATCAGTATTGAAAATTTAGTACAAAAATACAAACTTACGAATAATTCAATTAGAATTGGTTGGTGTCATATAAAACGAGGTGCGGCACATCACGACGTTATTGTTTTTCAAACTACGCACCTTTCGACGCTTTTCTTTTACGGTGTCTCTCTACCCACTGATAATAAACGTTACCAAACCACTCTGTAGGATACGAATACAGTATTTTCGTTGATTCAGATCTTGGTTCATCTTGGTTGCTAAAATGTTTTCCTTTCAACTCTCATTTTAACTTTGGAAATAAAGCAAATTCACAAGGTCCAAGGTCTAACGTCACTCGGCGTCGATTTCGTCAATGGCCTACTTCATCTCTCATCGTCCAGTATTATTTCCCATCCTTCGCTGTAACGCTTATGCCATTATACACTAATGAACGCTTAACAGATGGTTTCTTTGTTGATCTGTTCAACATTTCTATTGTTTTAACCAGAGTATAGCCAAGATCAATGCAGAATTGAATAACAACCTGTTGTTTAAATTTTTTCTTCCTACACAATTTTGGTGAATATGCGTGTTGACTGTTTATTTTCAAAACTCTCTGGTTTGAGAAGGAGTTCGCGTAAAATTTAACTGGCTTGTGTAAGGTAGATGCATCACCTCAACAATATATATTTTCCCATGGAATTTGATGAAAGAAATAATTGAAATGAAAACACATTGCATTGCTTAAAATTAAGAAGTGCGGCACCATCCTTATATGTTCGTGGCTATGGTTACTGTAACTGCTGTATCCCTGTTCATAAATATTTGATGTTTTTATGATTTATGTAAAATACGTAAATGTTTAACATATGAAAAATTTGTTGATAAGGTTTCAACAATGAAAAAGATATTCAATTTATCCGCGACCTTCTGGATAGCCCCTAGTATTTGTGAATGTTGTTCCATTTCAGTGCACTTTTAGAGGTTCACAAACAGGTGGTTAAACAGAGGGACGAGTTTTACACAGAATGTGAAACACTTCGTAGAAGTTCTACTCCCAGGTTGGTTACAGAATAATGTGACAGGTTTTCTCTGATACTGTAAATCTTTATTTCACAAAATCTTACTTTGAATTATTTGCAGCTCGGGATTCACTGTGATAAAAAGATGAATACATTGTTAGCAATCAATCCTTTTGTTACATGGATTTTTCCCGGATACCATAAAGAAAATTTATTATTTATTTAATGCTATTTTTGTTATCTGCTGTTCCTTTCAATCTGGATACATTACAATTGGTATGGGTGAAAAATTATGTGTAAATACATATGAAATTTTTTGTCATGTTCATCACAGAAAACTGATATTCATGTATTTTTGTGGAAAAAGATTAATTGGAAACCAATAACTGAAAAGAACATTGTGTAATATAGTTGAGTAGATGCATTGAATACCATGATATCATCAAACACATAGTGATTACAAAATAACAATCTCAACTCAAAATATCTTTATAGTACAATAAGCTTCAGAAAGAAGATAAATATTTGTTTGCTTTGACATATGTTGTCATACCTTTCTCAGTAACGTTGATAATTCATTATTTTCATGGGCGATTTACATGTTTTGGATCGGTTAAACAGTTAAATGGAAATATTGATTTTCAGACCTGACTGGGATAAGTGTGCAGACAATGTTAAAGGTGGGATGGCACGCTGGAAGGAACTATCTGAGGGCAAGACAAGTAACGAGATCGTCGATGTTCTCCTGGTGGAAATGGCTTCAGGAGAGGCTGTTGATACAGGAGGAGCCGAATATTTTGATGGACAGGTCAGGAATAGCAATTTGAATGTTCAATGCAAGACTATAGTAAATGCTTCACAAACATGAAGCACTTACTTTAAAATAGTATTGCATTGAACCCTCAAATTGCTCTTCACAATCAAAAGAAAAACATTACAGAAGAAGTTTGCTAAAGAAAACCAATTCATGGGAGATGAATATTTTATTAGACATTCAACTGTATTGATTGCTTTATAAAGTCATAGATAAAAGGAAAATTACAATAGATATCATTCGTAAAAGCAAATGTTCAAACCAATTTTAGGGTCTAATACAATTGTAACACTATGCTAAAGAAATGACTGTAGAATGTCCATGTAAAACTGCTTGATTGTCTCAAAACATGGAAAACATTTTTGACAAATGACAAATGAACAGTTTTTGAATGACAAGTGAATGTTTCCTTTGGGGATATGCACATAATGCAGTATGCTGTGTTTCAATTTTTCTGAGTGTATACTGTACAGTCTTGAGTAATTAACTGCAGATTTCATAGTAAACCAAGCTGAAAAACATAGAAGATTGGCTAAAAATAAAACACAATGTAATCAATCAACAGACTGTAAATTTATTTTTGCAAGAGGAAATATTTTTCCACTGTGAGTAAAACCCTTCTTAATTCACAATAGTTTCAAATGCAGTCTATTGCATAGGTATATAACCTGTATAAAGAAAAGTATATCAATGTCGTAACAAAAACATTACAAGTTAATTTATCATTACTTTGAATGTTTCTTAATTTGTTATCAGGGAACAGGTCCAACAATTCCAAAGTACCTACAACACGAGGGACCGGTGCGAAACCGGCGTCTTGGAAAACGAGACGCCTCACTTCTGATCAAGGATATCTGGCGAGAGAAGGGCGCCCATGATGCAGCTGTGAGTAAAATTTCTCTTTTGTTCTCTAAATACATACAAACTGCAACTCTAGAAGAGGATATATTGCAAGACAATAATATATTATATCATTCTTCACTTTAACCCTTTACCAAACGCCAAATTTTTGACTGCTCAAAAATGCAAGAGTTTGCAGGAGACATTTCAAAACGAGATGAAATTGAAAAATAATTTTCTGATAGAGCAGAAAACATTGTGGGAAAAGGTGAAATTGCTCATTAAGAGCAATTTCTCCTTGTTTTTCCCCAAAATGTTTTCCAGTGTTGTCTGCAACAGATTGGTCAAATGTCGGTATTGTTTGGTAATGTGTTAATGAAGGCCTTACCATAGTCTTACACTTTTTCCTAGGAATGGTTCTATTCAAGACTGACATTGTTCTAATATGAAGAAATCTACAGACCACTGCTTTTGAACTTTGTTGAAACAAAATTATTGCAAAAACAGGCTTTCAGAATTAAAGCTACAATAATCTTAATCAGTATTTTTAATGTAAACCAAGTTAATGCATTATGATACTTATTTAGCATCATGGTGACAAAAACCAAGTATTAAAATTCCAAATGGTGCGATCTTTTTTCAGGTAGTTATTATGAAGTTAATGCATTGTGATACTTATTTAGCAACATGGTGACAAAAGAGGAAATTTCTCATGAATTCATGATAAAAACAAACCTATGTTTGCAACAGTGTACATGAATCGGTACTGTATAAGAAGCCAAAATAAGAGGATTTTCTCCATTACATTTTTTTCCCTTAACAGATCTGCTCAAACTAAGTACATAAGTGATTTTATTTCAAAGCAATGGATTTTTATAGGACTGTCATATTTTGTCTTTAAATCAGAAATTTCATTTAGCCATTTCCCCTTTTTTCAAGCAGTGTTTATATCCCTTTTATTTCAAAAATGATAATCCTTTTCTTCCTTATATCAATTTTGAAATGTTTTGATGTTGTGTTACAGAAGACAGATGGAATTAGAGAGAAGATGAGTGATTTCCTCTACATTTATTTACAACGGCGATTTGGTCTTGAGCAGATGATAACTGAGTGGGGTTACAACTTGCATGACGCCTGTCAAAGATACAACCATGATGAACACATTGGCATGTTCCATGGAGTACTAACTGAGGAGGTAGGTCACATTAACCAATTATAAATTGGTGTTTAAGACATCTTTAGTAGTCTGTATGCCCACCATTCGCAAGCCTTGTCACAGCCGCCTAATATTGCTGATGTGATTCAAATGTGGGCTGGTATTCCTCAGTAGTACCTTCATCGCTACATTATATCTATGAGGGCTGGGTGTCTGCAGCTATTGCTGCGAATGGTGAGCATATGGACTACTAAAGATTTCTAAAATACCAATTCATGACTTGTGTGACTTTTGTTTGAAGGCTTGTAATGTTAACCCTCTTATTTATGTTTGAATTAACTATTTAAAGCAAATGCCTTTTTTGGGACATGTTTTAATTAAAAGCTGGCATAAGTACTGTACATGCAAATGTGAAAAGTTTATATATTTTGTATTCCAAGATATTAATGACATATCAAGTGGACTTTTAGAAATTTGGTTAAGTGAATTGTTGTCTTTAAGATATAGGGTAGAAGCCATTGTAGTAAATGGAGAAGTTGCTCAATAGGAGCAATCCATTCTTTTGTCACAATTATTTTTTTAACTTTCTTATGCAGCTATGATTAAATTGCTTATTTATGAAGGAACGTGTGTGAAAAATAAATCTGCTGTTTAATAGGTGTCATTGTTGAAAGAAAAGAGAGGTTGTTTGTGAGTAACCTTTCCTTTCTAATAGTCAAAAGATGTATTAGTCTGGCTTACAAAACTAAGTAATGGTAATGTCATATGTTTATGCATGGACTTTTATTTCAAGAGAAGTAAATAGCTCATCATAATTTAACAGTGATTTCTGAACTTAGATAAACTTGTTGACAGATGTGAGGAAATTGGGAAGTTAAAAAACTAATTTCTTTAAATCTGTACAACAGCTATACTGTTACATGTACATATAATATGCACTGAAGAAATACTTAGACAAATTGATGCTCCTTGAATTAGCTTTCAATAGATACTTGCAATTGTATATCAAACAACAATACACAAAGTGTTTTGTTTAAACGACATTGGATTTCGCCTTTCAAATTTTCTCTTCTGAGATCTAGCACCTTTAATTCAGAAGTAATGACATATACATTGGGTAAACAGGCAAATCATAGAGTTTTGTGATCAAGGAAGAAATAAATTGCCCATTTTCCTCTTGATCTCAAATCAAGGATAGTTTATCTAAATTTATTTTTATGATTGTCCTCTTTTGACGCTATTCATTGTGGTAACTCATATTTTGTGAAGATATTGTTGGTACCCATCATTTTCATAGTGTATTATTGCATCATATATTTGAAATATAAAAGGAATTATTTTAGTGCATATTAGCCTATATAGCCTGTGTCTTCAATGTGAAAGGAAAATTTGATTCTTTGCAAAAGACTTTAAAAAAACAAACCCATTGTATCAAAGTGATAACTAGTCTTGCTCTCTTCCTTTTGTCTTAATAGTTTTTGCCCATAGCCATAATAAAATACATTGTATATGTTTACTTGTTACCTGTTATCTGCTGTACCTGTCCCTGTTACTGGCAACTCTTACATTTTCACAAGTGGGAAAGGGTTAATAAATTTGATTTCCTCTAGATTGACGAGGAGATATATCATAGCCAGTTACAGCTAATACAAAAACTGATGAGCCATCTAACCTCAATAGACATGGACAAGGGAAATCAAGGGAAACTTACCAAAGCTGAGTTCAGGTTAGTAAAGCAAAATTTGTTTAACCCATTACCAAGCAATTACGACATTAGACCAGTTTGTTACAGACGACTCTGGAAAACATTGTGGAAAAGGAGAAATATTGCTCTTAACAAGCAATTTCTCCTCTTCCCACAATATTTTCTGCCCTATCAGAAGATTGTTTTTCAATTTCATCACCTTTTTGAATGTCGTCTGCAAACTCTTTCAATTTGGGACATTGGAAAATTTGGCATTTGGTAAAGGTTTAACTCTATTACCTCAGCCTGATCCATTGTCCTCATTGATCGGGTTTTGTGACAGGTCCAACATCAAAGCCAACTGCAGACAACAAACATAAGGCTTGAATAATCAACAATGAATCTAGCTCTATAAGTAAACATCTTTATTGTTGTTTGATATGCAATTAAAAGAAACTTTTAAAGGCATAATTGAATAAAGCAGCGTCAATTTATCTAAGCATGTACAGTTTATATGCTGTAGATGTCCCGCTTTTGGATTAAAATACACTGTACTATACAATTTCTAAAAAAAATTAAAAACAAATACATGTAACTTTGCTTCCAATGCCTTTTATTCAGTCCATATCATGTAACAAAACAGCTGTTGTGCAGTTGTAACCCATTACTATACAATAACCACATTTGACCAGTTTGTTGCAGACAACTATAGAAAACAATGTGGGTAAAGGGGAAATTGCTCTAAATGAGCAATTTCTCCTTTTTTCCACAATGTTTTCTGCCCTTAAAGATGATTATTTTTCAATTTCATGACATTTTGAAATGTTGTCTGCAAACTCTTTCAATTTAGGCAGTAGAAAATTTGGCGTTGGTAGAGGGTTAAAGGAATGAATTTTTTAAGCTCTATATTTCCTCACATCTGTGAACAAGCACCTTTAAGGACGTTCTCGGTAGTTTTATCTGCGAACATTATCTGCGCATCCAAGGGAGATAATAATCTGTTACCGAAGAGGTACTTGCATAGTAGTCGGATAAACTTTTTTATTCGGATGAAATTTACTGTATGCAATTTTTTTCCAGGAATAATCACATTATCCACATAACTTTAAAAGATTATTAACATTATTATATTTTTCTCATGCATAGTAAGCCCCCAGCTTCCATTTTTCAAGTTTAAAGTTATTTTAAACGTTTTTATAAATATTTTTCAAATACGGTTACCATGGAAACTGTCATTTTAACTCGTCAACATATCCCTTTTTTTGCATTTTGTATTTCAAGATTGAATTTTACTTCACATACTGAAAAATAAGAAAATTCCATGAAAGGAATTTTTAATTATCTTCATTTATTTGTAATATACATATCAATTTTCATTGTTTTTTGTCGAATACAAAAACTTGAAAAACTGATTCCGATCACAAAAATTGTTCAGATTGTAATAATTTAAAAAAATTGAATTATAAACTATTGTATATATGAATTCATCTTTGGTTTGTTAATAACCCTTACAGAAATTATTTTATGACCTTTGAATATGGTATGGTCCTTTTGACATTTTTTCCCCGAACGGTTACCATGGAAACTGTCATTTTACGAAAAGTCATACTCATCGACCTGCATTTTTCTTTTCATTTTTGAATTCACAATAGAACTTTAAATAACATATCAAAAATTTAGAAAATTCTATGAAAGGATTATTTTCTTATAAAACTGTAGAACATGTCCTTAATACCATTTCTCCACCAATTATGAGTTTGGCATTGTGAAGGTACTGACTTTCTATTCATACAATGCGAGAGTACAACTAGATGTCTCCTTTCGTGTTACAGGGAAGGAGTGAGCAGTTATCTTGGGGATATAGAAGCAGATGCCCTGAACACCATCATTAAAGCCGCAGAGTCAGAGATGGATGATAAGGAACAAGATGAGATGGAGTACAAGAATTTATTCATGGAGGTGAGTTCAGACTTTGTCATAGTTTTACTTGTACAGTACATGCCTGTTTTGAGTTCATGTGATTTTCAACCATCTTTTGGTTATCCCGTAACCAAACAATAACGATATATGACCACTTTGTTGCAGACATCTCTAGAAAACATAGTGGAAAATGGAGAAATTGCTCGGTACGAGCAATTTCTTCCTTTCCCACAATATTTTATGTCCTATCAGTAGATTAATTTTCTATTTCATCACATTTTGAAATGTCATGTGCTAACTCTCTCAATTTGGGACAGTCGAAAATTTGGTGTTTGGTAAAGGGTTAAACAGTACTGTCAGTTCACATATCTATGCTACCTTGATCTTAACAAGTGCTACCATTTTCTGACCTGCTACATTATAATGCTTCATTACTTTCCTTCAGTTGTGACAAAAGTAAAAATTGCTTATTACAAACAGATTCTTGAAACAAGACTACCTGTATATCAAAAAATGGACAATGAGGAGTCTTCCCTGACATCTTGGGAGTTTATCTTGTCCAGATGCTTTGATTATTTCATCCCTTGTTATGTAATTGTTTAATGGACTAGTCGAGTGTGAAATAATAGTGCCACGAGAATCATCAAGTTGTCATTTATAAATGTCATTTGCCATAAATGTCATCAAATGAAGCCTTTAATTTTGAAAAGCCTTCAACCACCAAAGTAAAAGGAATAAGTGGTTAATGGGGTCTAAGACATCACATCCTTACTGGAATTCTGACAGCTACAAGTTAAATTCAATGGCAGAAAAAAAATATTACAATATGTATCTGTCATTGTGAATCTTCCTTTGTTTCACCAAAATTGTCTACATTTCCAAAGCAACTTTTATCCCAAGCTCTTTTAAATCAGCAAAGCAACATCATATTGTCCTTTTGATAAGAGTAGAAAATATTTTTACAGGATGATGAGGGAAGGACAGGACCATTCTTGGATGAGATCCGGAAATGGGACATGCAACAAAGACACAAATATGTAGATGATATAAAAGCACAGTTAGACACAAAGTAAGTAAACAATGACCATTGATTGACAAGGAAATTCTGACTTGGCTGAACTGAGGTTCAATTGTCCCTCGTCTCTCAGCAGTGAAAAAATGTGTTCTTTCATATCTCAGCAGTGAAAAAATGTGTTCATTTATAACAAATGTGTTCATTCATTTCTCACCAGTGGAGAAAATGTGTTCATTTATATCTCTCTACTGAACAAATGTGTTCATTCTTCTCTCACCAGTGGAGAAAATGTGTTCATTTATCTCTCTCTCCTAAACAAATGTGTTCATTCTTCTCTCACCAGTGGAGAAAATGTGTTCATTTATATATCTCTCCACTGAGCAAGTGTGTTCATAGCATCTCACCTGTGAACAAATGGGTTTATTCATATCTCTTCACTGAACAAATATGTTCATTCATCTCTTACTGAACTAATGCATTCGTTTATCTCTCACCACTGAAAAAATGCGTCCATTCATCTCTCACAAGTGAACAATTGTGTTTATTTTTCTCCATTGACAAAATATGTTCATTTATCTCTCTCTCTCTCTCCAGTGAACAGTTGGTTTACTTTTCTCTCTCCACAGAACAAATGTGTTAATTTGAAATTACATAAAATGTGGATATCATTTTATAACTGCATTCTAAGTATCAATAATTTTGTGAATTTGTAAAAAGGATTTGAGTTCTGCTTTCTTTTAACTCTATGAAACTCCAATATTATGTCAGAATTATTAACACTTATCTTTATATAGTTGTCAAATATTAGTAGTGGGTGTAGCATGGGCGATGGAAGCGAACGTTTAATTCTCTCGCACTTTATACATTCTGAAGACCTTACATGCATCATTACATATTGAACTGAATGATCAGTTTTGGAAAAACCAGTGGATCATATTGCGTAGTAAATTGGTTTCCTGGTCTCCTGACTTTACTTTGTTCCAGTCAAGTTATGTTTTTCTTAATCAAACTTACAAATATTCATACTACTTATTTCAACATGCCTTGGGCATTGTTTGTCATCGTGTTAACAATTAATTGATTAATTTCAGGATTCCGGTTTTACTGTTAAAGATTATAGTGTAAAATCCAATATCTGTCTGAAATAGCCTGACCTGGACCAAATTTCTGCCTAAAATCTCATTTTGCAATCAGTCAATACAACCCAAATCGGTCAGAATCAAGTAAAAAAAACATTTTCCTGATCCCTGGTTATGGATCTGAATCTTCTTGTAACTTTTCTTAAGTCTGCAATTGATGCAAGAACTCATTATGTATCCTGAAGGCAAAATTGAGAGCAATTTGTAAAAGTTTTACAATCTTGTTTTGCAAACAATGCATAACAAATATGTTTAATCTAAAATGGCATTTATATAACCCATAAAACAGTCTCATTTCAAATTGTGTTAAGTAAATATGAAGATATTCAATGTTATACTTGTTTTTGGTTTACAGCCCTGTCTCTGTTGATGACCTAAAGAGAGCAATAATCCAAGCAGACATGGATATTGATGGACCAAGAATGGAGCTCTATGTAAATTGGGTGTTTAACTCCCAAACACCCTACGAAAGTGATCCATTAGATGTTTCCAAAGTGGTTGAACGATTACAAAAAGGAAATGTGTCTCGCTCTAAGAAAAAATGATTGTGATGATAAATTTTGTCTGATTGGGATATCATATTTTGTATTTAATCAACCCTCTCGTTTAATACTAATGACCCCAGATATATCCCATTCAAAGCTGTTTTGATATTTCAACAAGTGCTTGTTAATGTTGTCCATGTAACTATATAGAATTTACGTAGAATGTTTTCAAAGCGATCTTTCCCCAATCATTAACAATAAGGATTGGGTTTAAAAGTAGTAATTTATCTGCTTCTATTCAATGCATTTTTACAATTATTTAAAGTGTTATGAATCTTATAGATTTCTGTATTCTATCCTTCTGCCTGATATTAATCAGTTAAACAGCAGATCATCCCCCTGACAGACCAGTCTTTATTGAGATCATGCTAATGTGTTCACATCAGTACAATTTTTTCAAAGACAATTGATTTGCCTCCTACAAAAAACTAGTTCTTTGAAATCCCATACTGGAAGAGCTTCATGATGACAATTGGGATGTAAAAAGTAATTAAAAGATATTTCTCTGGAAAGGTAGAAATAAAGTGATGACAAATTGAGAAGTTTGTCATATGCATAAGCAGTTTCTCCTTTTCCAAAAATAATTTCTCAAGTTCTCTGCATAGCATTTTTTAAAAGGTATTACAGCAAAAAACAATTTTACCAGCAAATTTCTCCTTTTGTCAAGATGGATTCTAGCAAACGTATTTATGAAATATTTCATACTTGCAAACCCTTTCAGTTTTAGACAAATATGGAAGAAATCAAGGCCTAATTGAGTGAACCTTATAGTGAACTGAAGAAGTGAATGATTTTTCTGGTTGGCTTAAGTTAATGAGAAAGGTTGTTCTCTTGTAGGACCATAGCCTGTGATTACCTGTTATACTACTTTGCCCTACACAAACAAACATCTACTCTCATTAAGAGGTTACTCTTAACAATTTATCTGTTTGGAATAACTGGATGCTTAGAGCTATTATGTGCAACAATGGTACAGTGGTCAAGCGTCAGCCTTTGTTACCAATGTTCTAGGTTTGATCCCTGTTAGAGCTGCAGAAAGGTGAAAGTGCCGTGACTAGCCAAAAAATCTGCGCAAGCTCTGGTTTTGTATCCAGCAAGCGTCATTGAGAGTGAATTTAGTAAGCTTACTTCACTAGAGGTATTATGGAGGGTTAAAGGTAATCACGTTTTGCGTTTTCTATCAAATATCTTAATGAAAATCAACTCCCAATATACTAATGAAAAAAAGAATTTTGACTTGAACTAGTATTCTACTTGAGGTAATAATGCATTATCAAAACTTTTTTTTCATTGGTACATCTTATGTACAATCTGATTCAATATGTTTATTTTGAAAATTCAAGATATGATCGTAACAAAGAAGGAGCAAGCTTACAAGTCAATTATTCTTTTGTTAATTCAACTGTGGGATCCTGCATGGCCCAGCGGTTAAGGTGGTGGACTGGTATCGTTTGGGTTCTGGGTTTGAGCTTAGGCAGCACCATTAACTTTGTGAGAGTGTCCTTTTGCAAGACACTTCAGAGCTCTAAATTAGAACTGGTGAATTCCAGGAATGCTACATTATAACAGAATCTTTTTTAAACAGGGTTAACACGCACATAAAGCGAAAAAGAAAAATTATCCTAAATCAAAAGACGCCTTCATTAAAACCATACAGTATGTACATAATTATTGTAAAGGGTTTAAAAGCTATATTGTTAAATAGCCTACATTCCGAACCAGTACCAAATGCAACACTTAACTGAGCCCTTTGCTTTTCTGATTGCCTTTCAATTGGTGTGCTTCTAGCCGATGGAAAGTATGCTATAACCACTTTTATTCAATGGAGGGAGAGGGGCAGGGTCAAAGGTTCTGTAACGTTAATAAGTATTTGTAGTATATAATTGCGCATTAAAAAACAGACTGTGATATTTTTTATACTGTATATAAATTTTTATTGCCTATCTATTGTACTTTTTTCATTTCAAGTTGCCAAATAAAACTACACCTGTCCTGGAGATTCTATAAGCAGCTTTTTAATAAGCTCTTTGAAATATGCATATTAACCTTTATAGTGCTGGAATCGACTTCATATATATGCAAACAGGTTAGATCCAGGCAAGCCGCCAAATAAACTGGCAGCTGGCCTCTGATCTAATGTGTTTGGTACTCTACGTATCTTTTCCTCATCAAAGTTAAGCAGATATTTAAGGTTTTGGAAAACGGACGACACAAAATCTATTTTTAGAAAATTTCCAAGGATTTTTAGGCTCTTTATAAACTTTATCAAACCAATCCCTTGTGACATATAAGTAGCAGGGGTGGCGAAATCTGGTTTTGATTTACTTGTCTGTAAATGCCATATTTTTCTACATTGTTCTGTATGACGGTTATATAGAAAAGTTAAGTAAAAATTCACTTATCCCTTACGGCTTTTGGACAAGCTGGACAATACAGACCATTGATTTTGTCACCCTTTTGTAGAAAATGTTTGAATCAAGCAATTTTAACTGCAGTTAGATTATTCTGAATTGACTTTTGACATGACTCATTTTAATAAGAATACAATTTGAAGGCATAGAAATATGTGTCCATATAGCACTGCTGGTCTATTCCAGTCCAGATATACTGGCTATTTCTCCCACATGGTCCCTAACTGCCTGGTTGAACACTTGATGAATGTCCTTACACCCTTTAACAGCCAGGTCCAATACACTGCTTAAATTATCCTCATGAAGTCTGTGATTCATCTCGAGAAATACAATCTCCTCTGACTTTGGGAGCGTAGCCACGATGAGCTCAGCACCTCCTGATGATTCCTCAAGAAAACTTATATCCACAATAGGTTTGTCATTCACGAAACTCGCAGAACAAGCACACACAAAGTCTTTCATGGGAATCCCAGCGTCGATCAGAGCTAAAGTTGCTGCATTCACACTTGCGCAGTAATTTCCTCCATCTGACTGCAAAACCTGTATACAGTGAAAATAACAGATTGTATGACAAGTCTTTAGTTTTGTATTCATGAATGCATTGCAGTTTATGGTCAAATAATTGTACATTAATGTGATCAAGAGAATACTAAATGTAAATCTATTCCAATATCTTGAAAAGAGGTGCTGTACTTTGCTTATGGTCATTTATAAAAAATAAAATAATAGAATTAATGAAAACTTCTCCCCTACCAGTCTACTACAGAGTAACTGAATCATAAATATTTAAAAGATTGTGATAAAGGAAGTTTTGCTCAAAATGAGTACAATTGCACAACTACTTTCACCTAGTCACCTACTGTAGAGGCCTGTTAACCCTTTACCAAACAATAACGACATTTTACCAGTTTTTTGCAGATGACCCTGGAAAACAGTGTTGGAAAAGGAGAAATTGCTCATGATGAGCAATTTCTCCTTTTCCATCAATGTTTTCTACTCTACCAGATGATTACTTTCCAATTTCATCACATTTTGAAACATCGTCAGCAAACTCTTTCAACATGGGACAGTTGAAAAATTGGCGTTAGATAAAGGGTTAAGACATGTTCTGACTTAGGAATGGATTAAATCCCACATGGAAAAGCATTGATAAGACAACGCAGAACAGTTGCATTGATGATCATCACCTAAACAGCTTATCAACACCCTTATTAATCCTTCACAATAGCTCACTCTGTCACAACACATGCTTTAGAAGTCTTAATAACATGATGACAACATGTTAAATTGCTCAGTTTGAACAACTATTCTCCTCTAATCTTTTCAACCCAATATCGTAAGGAGGAGGATTATTTTTGTCATCCAATGCTGCTTTAATTTTGGACAAATAACAAATTCCCATATTGAGAAATTGGTAATAAATAATGAGTAGTTCACTGCTTGTCAGTTCAACAATTGCCAGACCTTGATATATCTACTTTACCTCCACAAAAATATCAATCTATGAACGTGGATAAAGATTGGTGAGTATTGCTATTGTCATTCACACTGTTGCTACGATGGCCTGAGCCTCAATCAGGGACGAAACATCCATGACAGAGCATGAATGTCAATTTGCAATCTCAAACCAGCACCTCGCCCGAGTCTAAAATAGACTCACACTAGGTGGGATTAAGACTGTTTCATACTCAAATCAGTTTAACTATTGCCAGACCTAGATAAATATACTTTACCTCCACAAATATATCAATCTGTGAACGTGGATAAAGATTGGTGAGTATTGCAGCATCAAATGTTTGCTGGAGATGCATAGTCATTTCTTTAGACTTTCTGTCACCTCGGGGCCTTCTTTTCCTCTCGCCTGTGCTAAATGTGGCCATACTGTATTGACAATTAACTAACACTTTGTCATGGAGTGCTTTGGATCGACTACCTCTTATCTGAAATTTAAAACAAACCTGTTCTTTAAATCCCCTTTAGCGTATTAATTTTGCTATCGTTGTTCTTTTTTTCTAATATATAGATGTGACTTTTTACCCATTACCAAACAATAAAGACCTTTGACCAGTTTGTTGCAGACGACTCTGGAAAACATTGTGGGAAAAGGAGAAAGTTTATTTCATATATCTTGTCTTATTAATTGACTTTGAATAGCATTTTTGTTGTTTGAATCCGAAAATTAGAATTTGAAGTTTGACACTATTTGGATTGTTTGAAATTTCAACACTAAATTGCCACATCAGAAAATAAAAAGCAATCTTCACGTTGAATTATTTTGACTATCTGCATACAGTAAAATCTGTGTACAACAGCCAGTGAAGGGAAGTACCCAAAGTGGCCGCTGTGCACAGACTGGTTGTTGCTCACAATATTAGCCCTCCATTTTATATATCTCTTACAGGTAGTTGTACATTAAAATGTACATGTAAAAATAAGCATTGTTTAAACCATTTATCCTTTGCAAATTAATCCACACTTTATCCTATAAAACCCAAAAAACAACGATGTTAGATAAGTTTAAAAACACAAATCAAGAAAGGGTAAGTGATTCATTTTGAGTTTCCCATCATGTAACAAATTTACTCTTCAATTTTAGACATTTTAACATCCAATCATAAAACCATTGAAAGTCATATTCACCGGGAATCATTCGCAAATTTTAAATGTTTTTCCAACAGAAGAGGTCAGGACAAATAAATCTGCAAAGAGAAGCATCCAAAAACCTCTTGTAACAACGTTCGTCTATCTTTTCACAAGGATAGCCACATCCAAATTCGTCCATAACATTCTGTTTACGTATGGCAACCCGTTCTATCGGGATGCATCCATTACCAAATTCGTGACTAATAACACATGAAGAATATTCTGATTCTAACAAAAACAAACTCGAGCTAGTTCCTCTGTGGAGATAATTTTGCCTATTGTGCCGACATAATAGCGAAGAATGGGAGAAAAAAGATAATCTGTATTGTTTCGGAGGCATTAATATGCTTTTTTTGTCAAAAATATTTAACCCTCCAAATTACTTATAAAACTTAATTCAGTTGCGCTATTTAAAAAGAAAACACCGCCCGTACTAGGAAAACAATTTCTGCAAATATCTTGAGCCTACTAAGCATACAAAAAAATCCCCCCTAAATTAGTGTGTACAAACTATGACATATTATGTAATCTATTGACAAAGTGTACACATAGGATTAAATCATCCCTCGGGTCACAGTTTGTGTACTAGTAAGGCCACGCGTAATCGACTTTCTTTGTTTGCACGTGCTCACTTTTGGTAGAAATGTGAAACTTTTGCGCCGCATGTTAGGCGCAGTGTATTTGAAGAAGGTTAATGCACGGGCGGCCTGAGCTGGCCGTTGTTGACATATCGGCCATTGTTCAGGTATGACCGCTCCCTCAGATTTGACTGTATTTACTTTGTAAGAACGGTTTAATTTACACTAGGTGACCATTTTCTGCTTGCCTCACTTTCCTATAAATCTATAAATAGAAATGGTGATGGGGGGGGGGGGGCATCGACTTTACACTGACTTCAACTATGTACTTGTTAAATCGGGTGACTGTAGCGTCATATTCATTATTAAAGTGTCAATAATTTTCAATTTGTCTTTAATATCATGCTAATACTAACGTTTATACCAAAGTTACCAAGAGGTAAAAACAAATGACTTAGAGCTGGCTGCTAAACAGTTTTTTTTTGGCAGAACAGAACATAACTCAACAATGACACACACACCTTTAACCACAGTGTGAACAATGACTGCCGACACCTCCTGATGTGCAGAAACCAAGTTCATTTAACAATAATAAATAATTTAACAGTTTTAATTGATTTAAAGAAATTGATTCCATTATTTGATGATAATTATGTAAGTTTATTCTACATATCTTTTCTTATCAATTGAGTTTGAATGGCTATTTGTGCTTTGAACACAATGTATCAATATGGTATAAATTCCACCACTATTTTGATCCTCCCAAACTCGATGTTAGATTGCCCCCATCAGAAAATAAAAGGCAATCTTCAGGTTGAATTATTTTGAAAACTTTTCACATATAAAGGTAAATATGGGTATTGTCTGTAACAGTGTTAACAATTTACTCAGAAATTTGAGATGGCCTGGTACGATAAAATAAGTCCTCCACCTTTGTAAAGGTATAAATACAGAGAAAATGATCCTCTAGTCAAACTAATTTGATGCAATTGGAAAATATTAAGAAATATTTGGATCAGGTAATATCTCCCGTCACATCAAACTTTCAAACGACTCATTTAATGGAGGACAAATGTGACAAAAATTTTGTCGCAACGTTTGAAAACCCATATTGCTATTGAAATTATCTAATTATTTTAATCACAGCAATGAATTAATCCTTTTTTAATTAATCCATGCACTTAACATGTCTGTATTCCGCATATTAACTTTGTAAGATAGATTTAATCAACACTAGTTGACGAATTTTGGCTCCGAAAATCTTTTTTGATTCACAACAGTACTGTGAGTAAAATAATTCGACAATTTCCAATAACAATGGAAATATCAGTCTTCAATCATGCGACAAAATTTTTGTCGCCAGTGGCCACCATTCAATGAATGGTTGGAAAGTTTGACGTGACCGGAGATATAGCCTGATATCAAAAATTTCTCAATATTTTCCGATCAAGTCAAATTAGTTTGATTGTTTGCATTATAAAACAAACTGCATAGATTTTACTTTAATCAAATCCGAGACATAGATAACATCCAAACTGCTGCAAACCATATCCTTGAAGAAGAAGAAGTTTAAATAGTCATTAACATGTTATGATGTATGTATGTATGTTTTAGTGTGTATTAAATGAAGTGCCTAAGATATTTGTTGTATGTATGTATGTTAATATCATTGTGAATTAAAATTAAAATGAACTATTTTGTTATGTATGTATGTAAATAATGGTACGTGTTAGTCAATATGCGATTAAACTGTTTTTCACACCCAATTAAACACCCAATTAAACTGTTATTCTCTATAGTATAGGTTTTTACCGAACCATCCAGACCTTTTACTCTAGTTTGCATTTTTACCGAACCAGTCATTTACCGAACCGACCTGTAATCTACCGAAAGGCCCGGGTTCGAATCTCCTTGTGTGTATTAAATGAAGTGCCTAAGATATTTGTTGTATGTATGTATGTTAATATCATTGTGAATTAAAATTAAAATGAACTATTTTGTTATGTATGTATGTAAATAATGGTACGTGTTAGTCAATATGCGATTAAACTGTTTTTCACACCCAATTAAACACCCAATTAAATAGAAGTAATGTTCCTACCGTGTCCTGTTTGGGACACGGTAGTAAATCCGCCCTCTTAGCTCTTTGGAGCAGGCCGGTTGTGTATCACAACCGCTACGATAATTCAAAAATGGGGCAACTAAATGCAACAAAACTTCACCTGATTAAACATATGCATATAATCTCATACCTCATAGTCCAAAAGTTAATATTTTTCCATTATTTTAAGAGAATAGAAGCATTTTTCGTAATCCTTATACATTTCATTTCTAAAATCCATCACTTCCGGTTTTCATTTGGATATCCCTGGACTATCCTGCAACAATTTGAGAACCGAATTGGGTCAAATTGGGCGGAGCTAAACATGTAGGGGTATTCCATCTTTGAAAGTTGTAGTAAGGTTGTAAAAAAGGCGGGAAAAAACATGTGTTTTCATTGGATGAGCCCTTCATGTTCAGTGGGTAATTTCCATATTTTTTAAGCAGAAAGTGCGAGAAGTTGCGAAATAATCAAAATGGCCACTAACGGTTTGTTTCCACTAAATTTCACCAACAATTAGGAAATACAACTTAATTAAGAGATTTTAGCTTCTATGAAGCTGTTTGATTTGATATTTTAGACAATACTATGCTAGGGTTATCATAAAAAGGTTTTCTATCATGTGGTTGTTAAAATTGATTTTGCTCCAACAAGTGATGAGCGTGGAATCGTAACGTCGGTGGCAACCAGATAGCAGCCACAAGACGTTACGACATCGTATCTACCAATTAAACTGTTATTCTCTATAGTATAGGTTTTTACCGAACCATCCAGACCTTTTACTCTAGTTTGCATTTTTACCGAACCAGTCATTTACCGAACCGACCTGTAATCTACCGAAAGGCCCGGGTTCGAATCTCCTTTAGGCAAGGTAAAAATTTCAGGGACTATCCCACAAATCCCGTGTGTACTGGTTTGGTATCCAGGAAACAGTTATCGAGAGTGGCTTTGAACAAGTTTTAAGCATCATTTACAATCGATGTAAAACAAAATAAGGTAAACTAAACATCTCGTCTGTGCACTGACCTCATGTGGCCCGTACACAGCAGCCAGAACTTTAGTGTTGCCCTGCTCTATGTACGCTGATCCGTCTGCCTGACTAAACACTCCCATACGACACTGTAGTCTTCGTAGTTCGGTCGGCTTACGCCCATCTATCCTGAATCCTTGATCCGATAAAAGTTCTAACCCTGCCATGCTCCTTCTGTGTTTATTATTTTCAAGTTTTCGTCGCTGTCGTGCAAAAGCTTTCAAATCCTAGTTGACATGGTCAGACAACAACACTCTCAAAAGAAAACATTCATAATTATTTTCCTTCTTCATACAAAATGAGTCACTTTCATTCTACAATTTTCTTTGTTTATTGAATTGACCATATTCTTTTAGGTTTTAAACGAATTGCATCCAAGAGCTTGTAAATAACATTTAAAGATACGTATATTTTGTTGTAGTCTGATTTGTTTACTTTCTCAATGACGATCGTCCAAATGACATGGATCAGAGTAACGATTCTAACAAAAGTGACATGGAGACCGTGAAAGAAGACTCTATTCCTCATTATATAGAGGCATTAAAGAGAGCCAAAACAGACAACGAGAAATTTGCATCATTGCTGATGGTGACTAAAATGATTAAGCTCATTATGCGTTTACAATTAATGATGTCAATTGCATTGTCATGTGTTTTCGTGTATTTAAACGCATGTCACCTTGAATGATAGATTCTGCTATTTAAGTTTATCAGACCTTAAAAGATATGTTGATTCGGTTTTTGCTTTAAGAATTTCATTTTATGAAACGATTTTGAGACCTATATTTAATCTGTGTAGTTTTGTAACTTTCAGAACTTATTCAAACTAACTGGCACGATGGAAATATTGAGAACATTTTTTTATTCAGAATTATCTTCTGTCACATTAAACTTTTGACAGATTCATTTACTGGTGAACAGTCCGACAATTTTTGTCGCAATGTTTGAACACCCAATTTTTTTGTTATAATCATGAAATATCAAATGATCATTACTCATAGTTGTAAATAAATACTTCTCAAGCGAAAATAAATGTAGATTTTCTGTATTCCGCATTTTTACTTTGTAAAAATGGTTAAATTAACACAAGGTGACAATTTTCTGCTCCCAATTAACTGCCTTTGCACATGTGCACTGGAATGTGAAAAGCCAAATTAAGTGATTAAGTGTTTCAGAGATCTTCTAATGTCCACCACTGCAGCAAAGAAATAGAGAGCAGCCCTCATACTTGACATTAATATCTGGGCTTGGTGAAGTGATAGAAAATGAAATTTTGTAATACTTTTTGGATTCCTTTCATTGCAATTCAGGATTTTGTTCTAGTATGCTTTTGGTTATAATTCAGAAAATATATCATTTTGTTTTTCAAGATATACACGCATCATGTGTATAAAAGGTTTTGTTTATTGTAGTGTCACCCCTATTGAAAGGACCAGCCAGTTTGGCTAATGAGACATTTTTTCACTGATTATACCAAGTACCTCCCAACTTCTATCATTATGCCAGGCGCCAAGTGGATATGTCAGACTGTCGGTTACCATCTAATTTAACTAGCTCGCAGCTCACGAACCGGCTATTTCGAAAGAAGTCCCACAAGTGTATTATGTATGTGAATGGAGTATTGGACAAACTGATTGCATGAGAAAGACTAAGAATTTACATTTTTTTAAATTCATCCTTTAGTGTTCTATGTTTCTTAAAGGTTGCAAAAGTAACACAAAATTGGAGATGTGGAAAAGATGTGAAAAAAGATATTTTCGAGGCGATTGGAATGAAGTTCTTCTCTAGATTATTGAAAGCAAGTAAGACATTTTTTTCATATTATTTGGGGAAAATTTCAATGGATATTTGCTGTGATGAATGTCAAGTGGCCATATGTTGTTTTCTTGTTGATATTACAATGTCTACATAGCATACCATTGCTTGATGAATCCTTCGATAAGATATCATTTAATTCCTCCTTCAACATAAAACGTCATAGGAAATCTTATTGATAAAAAAAAAAGGTTGCTCTTGACAGGCAAGACTCTTGATGATGACTTGTCAAATGATTCTACTCGACAGTAAAATTAACACTTTTCTTATAATGCACAACTTTTGATTTGCTTTTTTTGTTTTTTTTCAAATTGGAAGACTTTTATTTATATTGACCAATTTATTGAGAAAAGTTTGATAACAATTTAAACACTATTTGATATCAAATACAAAGTTCTGTTAACTAAATGGTGTCTTTTAGTACTCATTAGAGCACCTTTTGATATTGGCAAATTTGTTCAGTCAAGAATTTGTGTATCTTTTCATTTAATTCAGAATCTGTGCCGGAAGACTGTTCACCTAACATTTACAAATATGTGGCGATGTCAATTCTTTCTGCACTCTGTGGGCAGTCAGAAATGGTAAGTATTGAAAGACGTTCATCTAAGTGGAATCTCAAGTGGATGGATATGTATTTTTGTTGGACAACTATTATGAAAAACTTTTAGTATATATACCTGTACATTTAATAAAAAAAAGATATGATATTTAAAATGTTTCTTTGTTTCAATAATTCATATAGTAATATATGACATTAAAGCCATTCAGTAAAGAAGTAAAAAATATTTTACTAACTTGACAGTTGATAGACATAGAAATAATGTGATGATTAGCAAACCTTCCCTTTGTCACAGCGTTTTTTGTAAGAGATTTGTTTTTTACTCTGTAAAGTTGACTGTAATAGTGAAAGCCATAAACCATTCAACAGCCTTAAGATGTCTGTTCATCGAGATTGATTTATTTATGGATTCACTTGATTTTTTTTATATAATTTTGCATGACTTTCTAGAACTTTCAGTATGGCCAAACCTTCATTAGGGGGAGGATGAATTGCTGTATTTTGTTATGACATATTGCTTAACCCAATATCCATATAATTTCAAGTAAAAATGAGTATTGTTAAGACTTAACCCTTTAAGGTATAGAGATAAGGCTTATCAGTGACACTATAGGTATAAACCATCCGATTATCGAAGACCATTAACGCATACATAATTAGTCACCCTGGGTACCTATTTGCACAGGATTATCTCCGATAACTGTTATTGATTGGGGTACTGTTAATCAAACCCAAATTAATGCATTTTACATTCATCTAATAGATTTTCTCAAAGAATAAAAGACGACGAGAACAAAATTTCCTTTAAGTTGATGTTTTCTTCTTTATTTAGTGATACATTCATATCAGTATTAAGGTGTAGTAAATTAAACAAACAATGAAAATGTATATTATAGTGTGAATTATACAAAATCAAAAGTAATAAAATGACTTATGTGTTCTCCCTGATAGATCCCTAATTTGTTTTTCTGTTTTGTCATCAATTGCAGGGAATTTTGTTGCCGAAAAATACCATTCATGGCTCGAGATACATACTTTGTCTTTGCATATTTCTCAACAAAGCTGAATCGTTTTACTTCAATTCCCATTAAAACCGTTTCCAAAATGAAGAAAAGAATGTATTTCAACGCAATATTGCTTTGTAAAGTAGTTAAACCTGGTCCTTCTAATAAATGTAGAACAGTAAAAATCAATTCATTTTGGCAACGAAACATGCTAATATTTCCGTAAAATACGTGACCATGGGTGATGAATTTACCAAAAGCTGGTAGTTGTCAAAGTCGGAGGAATGATCGAATTTGCTTGTCCGTGAATTGGTATTATTTATCAACATTTCATCATCTTCAGGCTTAAAAAAACGATCAAATTACTGCTCTGAATCTACATTAATGTCTGACTTGCGATCGGAAACACCAAATTGGCTAAATATTTTTAAAAAGCCGTCTTTATAACGTCAATTATTTGACGGCTCGATTTTCAATCACCTTTAAACTTTTAACAATAAGCTCCGTGTCACAAACATCCTTTACAGGTCGCATGCCGTATGCTCTCGTTTTAATTGGATAGTATTTTAAAAATGTGTTAAGTTACTAAAGAATTGCATGAAATCCTTATTGACTCTTTACAAATCAGCTTTGTTTTGATCTTTTATGACCGAAAGGCTTCTCATTAATTGGGTTGGTAGTTTGGATTCCCTTCATCTCAATTTGATAGCGTGTCGTGAGACCATTATAAATCAAAAGATCCTCTCAAGACCAAAAGTTTAAACTTTGACCCTATGATTTTATCATTGGAAATGAAAGAAGACATATTTATTTTAGAGGAAAATAAAATTTGGAGAAAATGACGTGTGTGCAAAGATGTGTTATTAAGGGCTAAAGTTGAATCAATTTTTTAGCTGTCAAAAAGCGTTCTATGCGGTCATCGATAGAACGTCATAATAGGTTTTATACGGTAATAGGTATAACGGCGAAAAGGGTTTTATACGGTAATCGATAAGGCGGCGAACGGCGCTATATACCGTAAAAGGGTTAACCTTATTAAAAAAGAAGAAAGACACCATTCAAATTTTACTCAGCTTAGTCCACAGTAGCTTACTTTAAAGGTGCTTGTTTACAGGTGTGAAGAAATTTGGAAGTTAAGAATCAATTTCTTTAAAACTGCACAGCATCTACACCACTGTATGATGCACACTGTAAAACAGTCCTTGGAAGCAAACTATTAATTTTATTCTTTAAAGTGTATATACAGTGAATTACATGTAATATGTTTTTTAATCCAATTATTGCATATGAGATTTATTGCATTAAAGCTATATCTATTTAGATAAATTGACGCTTTCTAAATAAATATGCTTACAATTGATACTCAATTTAATTGTACAAGGAACAGCAATACCAAAACTGTTTTATTTCAATGACATGATATTTTGTCTTTCAACTTTTCTCTTCTGTTGACAATGGATGAGCTAAACCTTATGAGCAAGAATATGCCTATTTGTCATAATAGTGTCTAGCCAATGCTATTAAGGCATTCTATATTTTGTGACCTGCATTCAGAAATGTTCGTATGTGGGAATGAGTTAAAGTTTGTTATTAATCTTAAGCGGTACCTAGGTTTCACAATAAAACCATGAATATGTCAAAGTAAAAATAGGGATTACATCAACGACAGATGTCAGCTATTTAAAATCAGTTATCATGAGAATTCAAATGCTATATGTTACGAAACTCATAGACTTTTTAACCTGTAAATATGTTTATCTTATCTATTATATATAATCATTCAAAAGTACCATTTTTCTCTAGATGTTATGAATTAAGTTTTATATTTGTTCATGAGAAAAAAATATTAATGCATTTGTGTTCTGTTTGCAGGCTCTTAATTCTGTGCTGAAGGAAAATATTACCAGTCTAAATGGAATAGTTCTTCTGAACCCCAGGTATTTGAATATAATGTATTTTGTTTAAAGCATATGGTTGATAGGTAGCTGTTTGATTATCATTACTCAAGTTATTTCTGTGCAGTTCGGTTATAGTGTTATGTCTTGGGCTGTATTGAAATGTTGTGTTAGTAATCTCTTACCCATGAATGATAGGGCCCACAAAGTGTTGATTCCTTTTGCCCCTGTATAGAAAACAATGATTGGTCCACATCGAAAGCAACAGCAGACCCCAAGTATAAAAAATAACATAGTTTTATTGATTTAAGGTAAAAACTGATGCAACAAAAATAGAAATGGTTTGTTACAAGCAATTTCCTCTTGTCACATTGGTTGCTTAATTGCTTTGCTGTAGGAGTAAGGGATTAGTGGAATCATTATTGTAAAGAACGCTCTGTGTTAAGTTTAAAGCTATTTATTATACATCAATTGTGAAACAAGTTCTTACAACTTAGATTAATCACTCTTGATTCCTCCTCCTGGATACATAATCAGTACTCGCACGGAATGTAGATGAATGAAAGGTTGCAAGGCAGATCTTGCCTCTCACAGGATTTGAACCCACGGTCCTCTACCCCTGGACCACTGTCCTCCACGCTCTGTGTAAGTGACTGTTCTATCCATCTGCAGGAACTGATCAGACACAACTGTTTCCACCTACTGGATAGTCTCTTGCTTACACTTAACCCATTACCAAACAATAACGACTTTTTACCACTTTGTTGAAGACGACTTTGGAAAACATTGTGGGAAAAGGAGAAATTGCTCATAACGAGCAATTTCTCCTTTTCCCACAATGTTTTCTTCCCTATCAGAGGATTATTTTTGAATTTTATCACATTTTGAAATGTCGTCTGCAATCTCTTTCAATTAGGGACAGTCGAAAAATTTGGTGTTTGGTAAAGGGGTAAGAAAGAAAAAAATTATGACAAAAGCTGAGGTGGAACATTTTCTTTTGTTTTAAATAATATAAAAAATGCTTTATTCAAAAAGGTTCATTTTTTTTTTTTGGCTGCTGAATCTTTCAAATTATGAATAGAAAATGAAGTAAGCATTTACCTTACTTCATACTTATATACCTATTCAAAGGTTAATCTAGCAGATTGATGAAATCATTTTCTTGAAGACACTATTGCTGATGAGATTCTTTTTCACAGTTTTTTTCTTTTTTTCAAGTAGCTCAAAGGATATGTTATTCTTAAAACTTTCTAATCTTTGACTGTCTTTTTTTGTATTTTGGACCAGTCACAAAATCCCATATGAGGGTATGTATAAATAGTTCCAACACAATGTTTCAGTAAAGATGAGTTGAGTGATTGCCAGTTGGTGGATGATACCTACGAGTGTTTTAGCAGTCTATGTCAATCATCAGAGGGAATTGAGATAATGTTGCAGGGGAAAACCGTGTCTACACTGTCCGAGTCTGTGATCTCACAGTCGTATGGTGAGTTTGTCGGGATAGAAGTATAATCACTTGGTTTCATTTAGAGGTGGAAGATGGTATGATTGGCCATTCAAGGGTTCAGTGCAATACTAAGGTAAGTGCTTCATGTTTGTGAAGCACTTTCCATAGTATTGCACTGAACCCACAATTTGTAGTTTTACTCTGTATTACAGGGGTCTCTAGTTATCCTGGGATCAATACTATGTAATGTAAAGTATAGTCATCATCATCCATTTTAGATTCCACAGGCCATTTGTTAAACCTTTGACAAGGGTTAGGTCTGCTTGTCTGGTCAAGAGCCTAACCTTTATCTCCATGTCTGGCAATCCTGTAGATTGGTAATTTATTTTGTCAGACTGGATAAAAGGTCTGCTGATTTTTTCAAGCAAAATAATCAGGAATTTTGGTATTACAGACATCAATTTAGATTAGAGAAGTGGTTTGAAAAAAAGGAAAGGTTTTAAATGAATGTATGATTAATCTCTATTTACTAATTCTCTATTTACCAATGATCTCTACTGACATTTTCAAATTTTACACCATACATGTTTACATCATATCAACAGTACTGTATTTTAATTATAGACTTAATTATCTTTTAGGACTGTGTAAAGACTTCAAAAGAACCATAGAGCTTGTGTCAGCGAACATTTCCTTGCAAGAAAACAGTTATGTGAAAATAAAAATATATCAAACAATGTATAAATTGGTCCGCTCTCTGAGGTGGTGTATTGTTTATTTCAGGTTGTGAGAAGGGACAAGATGTGTTATTTTGCATCCTATCCAGTGTTGGTATTCATGCATGGGAGGGATGTGAGATGTGGTTTAACTCCATTTTCTCCTTATTTAGTAGGCAATTTAAGGAAGAGCAGGTTGGTATAGTCTGTCAAACAATATAGAAAAAGAATTGGAATTTTTCTTGGGGGTGACCCTGAGCAAGCCTAATATTGAAGTAACAGGGAGTGTTGTTTTGAACTTAATTTGCAAATTTAAGCTTAAAATGTTAAGTTGAACAGTACCCAGGGGAATAAGAAGTCAAACATTAACACTGTGTAATGATGCGATGTTCGTGGATATATACGAAATTGAACATGAACTTGTTAAGAGAATTTCTTTGATGTTGATCTGGTTTTAAGTTTAATCAATTCACATTGTCTAGGTTATAGAGATCAATTTAAACATTCAATAAGTCTACTTTTCCGACCCAGCTGCCCTTAAGGCGTTCTGTGTTTAATCAGCCAACTGATCCATGGAAATGTTTTCTTTTATTATAATATTCCTTGAGAAAAACAGGTTTCTCTTTAGTTTGACAATGGTTTATCACATACAAACTGTCAAATATGTTGAATGAAGAAAAGAACCCAATTGTTCACATCAGATGTTTACCTCTAATGCAAAGTGGCATACTTGAAATAGAGGTAACTTGAATAAATCTATAATGAAATTGTTGGTTTTCTTGCAGGGTGCGAAGAAGTTTGAACTGTGTAAACTTTTGGTGTCTCTACTCACAACCGTACCTCGAGAAATTGTAAGTGAACACTCTCATTCACAGATGTCTAAAAGCTTAACCCTTTACCAAATGCCAAGTTTTAACCCTTTACCAAACGCCAAGTTTTCTACTGTCCCAAATTGAAAGAGTTTGCAGACAACATTTCAAAATGAGATGAAATTGGAAAATAATCTGATAGGGCAGAAATAAATGAGAGTATTTTCGTGTTTCACGTTAGTTTTTTAACCAGGTGACCGCCACTTGTTTAACGTTTATCTTTGATATTTTTCCATTTCTTGCTCATTATCTTGTATCATTGGGGGCCTCCGAGGCCTAGTGGTTAGAGTACAGAACTTGAAATCACATGGCCCCTCTCCGCGTGGGTTCAAATCCGAGAGGGATATGGATTTTCATGAGAGGCAACCTCCCGACTGACTTACGGAATGCAGATGGTTCTACCCACCTTGACCAGCCCTTATGGGCAGTTGAGTATGGGGTCTTCCTCCATCATTAAGAGTCAGGCATCGCTACATAACTGAAATAATGTTGATGTGATGTAAAACCCATTAAAAAAAAAATCTTGTATCATTGTTATGCAGGAGGATTTAGATAGGCAGCCGTGGGTGGATGACGTTGTATCAGGACTGGACAGTATTTTGAGGAGCAAGCTTGGTAAGTGTGGTTGTTGTCCATTTCTAAAACCAGACTAGATTTGAACTTCAGAAAAACTTTTGAAGACACAATGTAGACTTAATCACAGCAGTCAAAGTTTAGGCTGCATCATGCGTTTTTACAAATAAGGATTTGTAAACTAGCAGTCAGCTAGCTTGACCAGCCCTTATGGGCAGTTGAGTATGGGGTCTTCCTCCATCATTAAGAGTCGGGCATCGCTACATAACTGAAATAATGTTGATGTGATGTAAAACCCATATTTAAAAAAAATGTGATCTGTGGTGTAGAGACACTTCTTTAAACATGGTATTTTAACAAGAAGTATTTGTTACAGGTGCTGACCAGAGAGAGGCAGCTCTACGCCTAGACTCAATGTTGATACAGATCTGTGGTGTAGATACACTTCTATAAACATGGTATTCATAAAGAAGTACTTGTTACAGGTGCTTGCCAAAGAGAGGCAGCTCTACGCCTAGCCTCAATGGTGATACAGATCTGCGGTGTAGATACACTTATATAAACATGGTATTCATAAAGAAGTGTTTGTTACAGGTGCTGACCAGAGAGAGGGAGCTCTACACCTAGCCTCAATGTTGATACAGATCTGCGGTGTTGAGACACTACTATAAACATGGTATTTAACAAGAAGTATTTGTTACAGGTGCTGACCAGGGAGAGGCAGCTCTACGCCTAGCATCAATGTTGATACAGATCTGTGGTGTTGAGACACTTCTATAAACATGGTATTTATAAAGAAGTATTTGTTACAGGTGCTGACCAGAGAGAGGGAGCTCTACACCTAGCCTCAATGTTGATACAGATCTGCGGTGTTGAGACACTTCTATAAACATGGTATTTAACAAGAAGTATTTGTTACAGGTGCTGACCAGAGAGAGGCAGCTCTACGCCTAGCCTCAATGTTGATACAGATCTATGGTGTAGAGGCACTTCTATAAACATGGTATCTATAAAGAAGTATTTGTTACAGGTGCTGACCAGAGAGAGGCAGCTCTACGCCTAGCCTCAATGTTGATACAGATCTGTGGTGTAGATACACTTCTATAAACATGGTATTTAATTAGAAGTATTTGTTATAGGTGCTGACCAGAGAGAGGCAGCTCTACGCCTAGCCTCAATGTTGATACAGATCTGTGGTTTAGATACACTTATATAAACATGGTATTTAACAAGAAGTGTTTGTTATAGGTGCTGACCAGAGAGAGGCAGCTCTACGCCTAGCCTCAATGTTGATACAGATCTGTGGTGTAGATACACTTATATAAACATGGTATTTAACAAGAAGTGTTTGTTATAGGTGATGACCAGAGAGAGGCAGCTCTACGCCTAGCCTCAATGTTGATACAGATCCGCGGTGTAGATACACTTCTTTTAATATGGTATTTATAAAGAAGTATTTGTTACAGGTGCTGACCAGAGAGAGGCAGCTCTACGCCTAGCCTCCATGTTGATACAGATCTGTGGTGTAGAGAGTTTGACACCACCCATTACCCCGGACTGTAAACTTCTCTTGTTGACCACACACCTGTGTTGTGTTGAAGTCAGAATGGTCCTTGAGGCAGATGATGTAAAACTGGTAAATTACAATAATTTGGTACTCTTTACTGCTCTTATACTTGGTTAAAAGTTGCTTGATCACATACATTGGGACCTCATAACATGGTCGTTGGGAGCCATGATGATCGACCCGCGTTAATATTGGGGTTGAAAAATAGAACATAGTGTCCCTTTACGCGCTAGATATCAGACTATAAACATTTAAGAATCAATTCAAATCAAGAACTAGTCTTTTTATATTGGTTGTACTGAATTACGGACTGATCATTGTATTAATTTTGAATAAATAAAAGAACCAGAGGATCAACTACTTACATGTATAACTATAGACTCTATATTCCTTTTTATTGGTTTTATGGCGATTAAAGTAAAGGATCATTTGACCACTTTCAAATTCATCCAAAACATCCAAAGTATTGAGCCTATTAGGCATAAAAAAAACATTCCCCTGAATAAGTGTGAAATACCTGAACAAACTGGTATTTTATCTAATTGATACTGTTTTATAAGGTTGGTTTACTCATTTACATCACATGAACATGAAAACCACTAAAAAACATAGAATATTATTGCCCCAGGAAATTACATCTATGTACCTGTATGTACCTGTTACCACAAAGCAAAACTGAAAAAACTTGGAATGTCGGCGTTATAAACAAGGCAAGTGTTATCTTAATCACCTGTGAAGTCAGTGCCGGTTTATTTTTTGGTAACGTCCAGTGTTCCGTAGTCATTGAGATAAAATGAAAAATATAACTCATTACAGATATAGCTTACCAATGTTCTCATTTCGATGAATGAAAATTATCTGTACTGTTTGTTATATATATTGTTATATATATTCTCAACTTTCCTGGTTACTTCCCTTACTTACAAGGCCGTCATTTGCAATATGATATACAAATCTAAACAAACCTGCAAATCTCTCTACAAAAAGGTAAAATAAACAAAAATGACGCTAAAAAGACTTAGATATGTTGATTGACTTTGCTTATCAGACTCACCCTCAACTTTTTCGTCAAAATTCTATGTAAAAAATTGCGACTTTAAGTCGAGTTTATACTACTAATTCCTAGATGTAAATTAATGTGGGTATATGGGACTTATAGTGGAGTCAACGCTGAAATCCCCTACTCTTAGATCAAAGTAGGTGGTGCGCCTTTTAGGCAAGGGCGATTGATAGTCAAGCTTATATGGTAAAAAAACGTTGACATTACTCATAAACTTATACGCTTCAGCGACACAAGTACAAATTAAGAGCCACGGCAAACAACAAATGATAGTGGATAAAAAGCAACATTTGGATTAAAAACATATTTCATTGAGAACAATTTCTCTTTATTTCACAGTGTTTTCCAAAATCTTCTCCTGCAGTTGGATCTAAACAGAGTGTATAGACAAGAACTAGAGGGACTCAATCTGGTATAATGGTTTAACCCATTACCAAACAATAACGACATTTGACCACTTTGTTGCAGACAACTCTGAAAAACGTTATGGGAAAAGGAGAAATTGCTCTTAAAGAATGTTTTCTAGCCTAACAGAAGATTACTTTCCAATTCCATCACATTTTGGAATTTCGTCTGCAAACTCTTTCAATTTGAGACAGTTGGAAATTTGGTGTTTGGGAAAGGGTTAATCCATTAGTTCTTGCTTCCTTTCAGGCCTTTAGTCATGGCCCGTTGCTGTCATCATGTTACACCTATCTGGAATGTATCATCAATCACCTGACAGCTGGCCCCTCCCTCAATCTGGATGAGAGACAGGTTCTTCAGCTGCATTCCGCAATGATGGGCGCATTCGGCGCTGTCATACACTTCTTAAAGCGAGTCTCTGAGGATTCGTCCATCCAGGTAAAATACTTTTTATCATGTCACCAATCACAAAGCGTTTGGGAGACATTTGGGTATAAAACGCTTGACAGGTTCTCTAAGTTTCAACCAATCTTTACCTAGTTTTTTAAAAATGTTTTTGTTCATAATATACTGCTTACTTTTGATATCCACTATGATTGACCCAAAAGCAGAGTATATTTGTGTGAACTCTATTGAAACATCCTTGTTTGTAATCATTATACATACATATAAAGCTGTGTTTTGTTTGTCTCAAGATTTAATATACCGTAATATGATATAATATCAGATGTCTTAATAGGGTCCTGTGTGGCCAAGCTGTAAAATTGATGGTCTTGGAACATGCTGGTCCTAGTCTGGAGCCCCTCTTATACCTCTTCTTTTCATGTGGGTGTTCTTTTGAAAGAGGCTTTAGAGCACTGACCTAAAACTGTTGAATCCAAGAAAGCTGTAACAGGGTTCTCTCTGGCTGAAATTTTCTTTGCGCCAAATTGAAAAAGTTGGAGCCAAATTAAAAAAATTGGAGCCAAATTCAATAAGTTGGAGCCAAAATAGTCTTTTGTAGAAGGGGAAATCCTTCATTAGGGTCACCTACGGTTCTAAAGAGGTTCTCAAGTGTTCGTTTGTTCTATCTATTTCTATGTGCTGTTTTCATTAGGTTCTATGGATTAAATCCTCTCTCACACTCAACATTTGAAACAGGACATATCAGAAACATGACTTTCACCTTGGCGTCATATAATAACCAACTATTTCCTGTCCTCCAGGCCTCCTTGTCAGACGTTTATTTGATTTTTAGTGGGAGGCATATTCAACGACTGAGAAGGTCGATTTATAGTCACTCTTGTGTTGGATCAGAATTAAGTGTCACTTAAAATCGCGGATTTTATATACCAAAACTTCGGTGCATAAAAGAGTTTCATTTATTTGTCAATCAACACAACTGACTTCGTCGATGTTTGATGTCAACTTATTTAAAAGGAGCGCGAGGGCAAACATTTTGATTGAAAAGCAATTAAAGTAATCAAAGTCATAATTTCCATATAATTGAAGTTGTAAAGGCTGGCGAATGACTAAATGGTGTACACAAGAAAGTGTCACCTTCAACAAACTTGACAATCAACAGATAATGAACTTAACAAGTTTGAAAACAGGATTATCCCGGGGTTATTGGAAATTGCATTTGATAAACAAGCTGGTTCCCGAGTTCTAATTCAGAGTACTGCGATTACGGGAACCATTGATACATGGTTCTCGGCTCTACAGTAAAAACAAATCGATATTGACTCGAGATCGGCAACCATGCGGTAAACAAACATCAAATACTCGCGGAAAATAGTCAGCACCAGGCACTTTCGCCAAATTTGTTTTTCTTGCGCCAATGTCTTGATTTTGTCGCCAATGGCGCCATTTGCGAAGGCCAGCGTGAACCCTGTGTAACATAACTGACAAATTGTTGGCACAGAGTTATAAACCCATATAGACATTTAAAAAAAGATGTCTTTTTAAGGATGTAGGGGCTTTGAGGGTTTTTTTAACCCTTATGGTGCTGGAACTGACTTCATGCTTATGCAAACAGGTTAGATCACGGAAAGTAAATTGGCGGCTGGCCTGTGATCTAACCTATTTGCTACTCTGAGTATCTTTCCTCATCAAAATTAAGCAGATATTTAACATTTTGGAAAGCAGACAACACAAAAATCTATTTTTAGAAAATTACCCAGCATTCTAACGGTTAATCATCTCTCAACCCTATATTGTAGTTAAACAAGACTCTCTTTGTAGGATGATTTAGATAGAAACCAACAATATGCTGTTGATGAAAGTACAGCATTACCTATCTTCATCACACTTTAACCTACTGAAGTCCTGGCTACCGTTTTACTAAACAACTTACGGAAAATATTTGCGTAAGTCATAACTGATACACATGGATAGTATCTACAATGAATGTACAATAATGCAATGTGACACGTCATTGGAAGCGTGTCAGAGAGGCGATTCCAATGATGTGTTACTTTGCAATATTGCTTCACCCAATATTGAAATAAGGGGAAGTGTTGTTTTAGGCTTACGCAAATCTTAAGCGTAAAGTGTTTAGTAAAACGGTACCCTGATGATTGTTACAGTTGTCACATTATGAGAATTATATGTTAATCATATAAACAAAATGTCCATGCTTTTTCATCACTGCATTGCAAACTGTATCATATTTGCTTTGATGTATAAGGACTTGAATAAAGTTTTATGATTTATGTTTTGACTACGCAGTGGAACAGTATTGTTTTAGCAACAATACGCGTCCTGGCAGCTTGGATGGCAGAGGAAACAACTGCGCTGAAGGAGGAAGTCTGTGATCTCATACCTTTCCTTATTCAAGTCAGGTAAATCTTCATAGACAGAGTTTTAGCATCTCATTTCATGATGCCATACTTCAATGCATCTGCTACAGAAATGTTAGGAAATCATTATGACCAATGGATGAAATATACCAAATGAGCAATTTATCCCTTTTTTCACAATGGTTTTTATCCAGTATTACTATTATAGAAAATGATGTAGTTTTCATGTTATTTTTGTTGCCTGCTGATGCTTTCAATTTGGACCAGTCACTAATTTCCATGTGATGAATGAGTTGATGCATGCCTTAACCCATTATCAAACGGCAAATTTTCGACTGTCCCAAATTGAAAGAGTTTGCAAACAACATTTCAAAATGTGATGAAATTGAAAAATAATCTTCTGATAGGGCAGATAGCATTGTGGGATAAGGAGAAATTGATCTTTAAGAGCAATTTCTCCTTTTCCCACATTGTTTTCCAGAGTCGTCTGCAAGAAACTGGTCTTAAGTCGTTATTGTTTGATAATAGGTTAAGGTCAAGTGGCGGTGAGGGCTGCTCTAAGTGCAGTTGATTCCAGAGACAACTTTACAACAACAACAACACTACTGACCTCTGCATTGACCTATATAAACATTTGTAGTTATCAGGTGTGACATTGGTATAGTAATGCTGGTGTCATGTATCATACTACATACATTATAACATCTTTGGTGACATGCATCATACAGTTGAGTTCTTCAAATTAACAGAATTAAGTATTAACTTTGGTGACTGGTACAGTAACACTGGTGTCATGTATCATACTACATACATTATAACATCTTTGGTGACATTGGTACAGTAACACTGATGCCATGTATCATACTACATACATTATTACATCTTTGGTGACATTGGTACAGTAACACTGATGCCATGTATCATACTACATACATTATTACATCTTTGGTCACATGCTTCATGCAGTTGAGTTCTTCAGATTAACAGAATTTAGTATAAACTTTGTGATATTGATACAGTTATGCTAATGCCATGTATCATACTGCATACAGGTATCAGGAAATTGCCGTTTTTTTTGGACAAACTTTGATTATACCAGACCAATTGCAAAGTGATACTATTGATAAAATAACTCTGGATCTTACAGATACGTGTATGGAAGTGTACACCCTTAACAGGACATGTTATCTCTTTATTCCAAAAATTATTCCATTAATTGTTATCCCAGTGTCAAACAATGCGTTAATTGCATATAAACTTGGGATTTTATTATTTGAACAAATGGACATGCAAGATTGAGAAGTAGAAGTGACAAACTTGTTCCACCAAAACCAATGTAATAGCAATCCGTCCAATGTTAAATGATGCATTGTAGATTGTGAGAGTTCAAGGAGTGTTTATTTGATAAGTATGATGATATTGAAAGATTGCTTCCCTCCCTTTCATTTTTTTACTAGTCCCGAATCATATTTAAGGGAAAGGATTGTGTTGTTACCTATTTTAGTTCTTTACCTTAATTCTATTCTCCTCAACAGTCATGCTTTTCTTTTCTTTTTTTTCTTTTTTTGAGGTATGCCAACAAACAACATGTAAACCCTTCTTCTCATATGGAAAACTTAACTAAAATTATATGTAATCTTATCTACATTCATATCTTTATGATCATATGCTGTTGCTTTTTTAGCAACACAGTTTACTTCTCACACTTTGAAACCTTGTCTCACAATTCCCTTTGTCTTACTTTGTCAGCCATGTTAAGGGTTTATTGTTGTTGCTGGGGTTTTTGTTTTTTGTTTTTGTTAAAAAATGGAATAAATGATCACTTTTCCTTCATCCTAATAAAGACTGTGTTATCTTATTGTTTAACCCTTTACTAAACAATAATGATTTTAAACCACTTTGTTGCAGTCGATTCTGGAAAACATTGTTGGAAAAGGAGAAATTGCTCGTAACGAGCAATTTTTCCTTTTCTCACATTTTTTTCTGCCCTATCATAAGATTATTTTACAATTTGTCTCATTTTGAAATGTCGTCTGCAGACTCTTTCAATTTGGGAATAGTCGAACATTTGGCCTTTGGTAAACGGCCAATATGGTTGCTATACATTTGACACACTTGCTTAGAATGATTTGTGATGATTTATGCTGTTTTTTTTGTCTTTTCAGCAAACTATGTGTACCCAATGACAATAAATTTAACAAAGACAACTGTATCAGGGTTAAAGCTGATAGTGCTTCAACAAAGTGTGAGGATAAGATGGATAAAAAAGAAAACAAATACAAGGACACAGAAGACATAGGAAATAGTGATAACAACAATGACGACAAAGATTTGATAACAACAGCTTTGGCTGATGTTAAAGTCACTGATGGGGATATAGATACTAATGATAAAGAAGAAACTGAATCAACAATTAGACAGAACTGTGATGGTCTTGATAGTAACAATGATTCAGGAATGAAGAAGTGTGTGCCACTTGAAGAAATGAATGGTGTTTCAGACAAATTAGCTTCAAATTGTGATGATGAAGCTAAGTTGGGAATTGAAAACAGTGAAAAGGAGAAGATTGGCAAAGAATCAAAGTACCAGAGGGATTATGAACAAGTTTATGATGTCAATGTTTTACAAAATATGGCAGCAGACTCTAAAGTTGAGCTTACTGAACAAGAGTTGGAAGACTTACATTTACGAGTGAACATATTCCACTTCCTCTTGCCTGGACTGTGTCACATGACTGCTGATGATATTCCGCGGCAGATTTTACTGAATTGCGGTGCCCTCAGTCTGTTAGATTTGTACATGTGGAGGCAGTGTAACAAGTTTGTAGACATGAAGACAAATAGAGAAATACAGGTAACATATCCCCTTTTTCCTTCATTTGATGGTTGGTTGAAAGCACTGCAACCAACCAGTTTGTTTTACCCACTCCCATAAAAAGATAATGTTCAATGTATCTGTAATCCACTTCATTTGAGATCATATTGTCAAAAGGTCTTCTTTGCTTATCATGAGATTTTTCACACCAAAGCGAATGCTTGATTACAGGTTATGTCAAATATTTTTTTCCAGCTTGCTTTTCCAGTTAACCTAGATTCCTCTTTTGAAAAGGCTCTAAAAGCTGTTTCATCTTTAAGATGTGCTGTGAAATATTTGGTTGGCATAAGAGATTTTGATCTGGTTGACAGTTGTTCAATTCTCAATGACTGCCAATAGCTTGACCTTGGAGTTTCCTTGAACAAGACCATTCTTTATACCCCTGTCTCGACTATTTTGCATATTGCTGGTGGCTTCCCGGCTTGATCAGCTCTTGCAGGTGGTTAATCCTTTACCAAACAATAACGACTTTTGAACAGTTTGTTGCAGACTACTCTGGAAAACATTGTGGGAAAAGGGAGAAATTGCTCGTTTACGAGCAATTTCTCCTTTTCCCACAATGTTTTCTGCCCTATCAAAAGATTGTGCTTCAATTACATTACTGTTTAAAGTTTAGTTTAAAAACTCTTTCAATTTGGGACAGTGGAGGATTTTGCGTTTGGTAGAGGGTTAAGCCTGGGCTCTTCTGCCATCAATTATCAATTATGATTCAGGATTTGCGATATAACTGAAGTACTGTTAATTCAATCTAAAACCAAAAGAAAAAAATATCATTCAACCCTTGTACTGATAGATTTATCTTAGAAGTCATATTTATCAGAAAGGTAGTCTGAAACATTATTTCAACAAAAATATTGATATATGGATTTATGAACGTCGTGTACTCAGTTCACCACTAATGTTAGTGCTTTCACAAAAATAGAAGATTCAGAACACCCATAATGGCATTTACAAGGAAATAATAGATTTGGTTTACTAATAATAGTTTTCAATGACAATACTTTTGTGACTAATCTGTTACCCTGCTTTAACCCTAATAGTGCTGGAACCGACTTCATGCTTTATGCAAACAGATTGGATCTAGGTCAGCCGCCAAGTAAATTGGCGGCTGGTCTGTGTTCTAACCTGTTTGCCACTCTGAATATCTTTCATCATCAAAATTAAGAAGATATTTAAGGTTTTGGAAAGCAGACAACACAAAACCATTGAAACAATCTTCTCGTTACGAGCAATTTCTCCTTTCCCCACAATGTTTTCCAGAGTCGTCTGCAACGAACTGGTCAAATGTTGTTATTGTTTGGTTTTAGAAAATTACCCAGGGTTAAAATATTTATTTCAGTCGAGTATTGTGATATTGTGTAACATCTTCTTGAACCTAACCATTGTGCAGCCTGAGGCTGTCAACCAACATAGAGAGTTTACCCATGTCTTAATGCTTATGGTGAAAGGGGTTCCAAAGGCAGGTACGTTGATAAGCCATCCCCTTTCAGCACTTTTTCTTATTATATAGCAGGGGCGTATAAAAAGGCAACTTCCACAATTGGAAATTCCTTTAGAACCATGCAGTTTTCCCAAAAGTTTAAGTCATGCCAGCTTTTTGTTTCCCAATTCCGCAATACCAGCAATACAATTTTCCAAAACTAGAAGGACTTGACCGTTTCCCAATCTATGGGGGGGAAAAAGGGCATGACTTTAAAAGATTAGAAAAGTGACAATTTGAATAGTTTTACATTTGAAGTATTCTTTGTGATATCAGATAGAGATCTTTTTATTCAAAATTGTATAATTTTAAGGAATATCTCAATGTTTTTGATCAATAGATTGATATCCTATGACAAGTTTATGAGTTCCTTCCCAGATTGAGGCTAGTCATTGGCACAAATCTAATGAAAATTCCTTGTGGAGATAAACTTTGTATTAAATGACATGTTTTAGAAGGCTAGTTTCACTTTACTTCACAATGTTATAAGAATTAAGAAATAAATATATCACTTAGGTTTATTTTAGTTGCCCAAATATCCATCCATTCCGGGCTTCTCATTATATAACAGCGACCCATGAAAGGCACCTTTCAAATTGAAAATTTCTTTAAAATTATTTAATCTTCCCAAAAATTCAAAGTCATACCAGCTTTTTGGTTTCCCAATTCAGCAATTTCATTGATACAATTTCCGAAAATCAACAAGCCTAGGCCTCTTCCATATTTATGGAAAAAGGGCCCTGACATTTATTACATTTATCACCTCTAAAAGCGCATTAGAATTGAAATGATAGGCATTTGTATCTTAAACAAAAACCACTTTTTGTTTACAAGAGACCAAACCATACTTCGTCCTTATCTGATACTCTATGAATTTGTAGGAGCTGTTTGCAAGTGTTGGTATGTTTTCGTTGTGCATCATCTTGAAATATTAGATATTTGTTATTACTTAGTATAATTGTATTGCGTTATCAATGGCATTCTGAACCAGTCATTTTACCCACAATGTTTATCTGTGTTTGATAGATGTACAGTCATCATCATATTTTCTATTCATAATGTCAGTCTTGTTGTAGTTCTTATAATATAGTTTTGAATAACTGTTGAGGATAAAGCTTTTAAAAATCTGGCTAAGCAATCAACAATCAAATAAATGAAGCTTGAGTGTGTTTTATGGAGGTTGTTTTCTTGAGCTTTTTACATGAAGATCATCATGCTGTCATTGTTTGAGCCTATGCGCCATATTTAGTTAATTGAATTAAATGGTATTCATGTACATATTAGGCTTAATAGCCTACTGGAACTATATGTAAACCATTTAATTATAAGGCAGGATTGGCTTTACAATTACTCATTAAGTACTCAATAAAGAATCTATTAATTTGGACATTTACTCTTTTTGTCATTCATTTGCATAGTTAAAGTTGCTGCATTTTGGTTTCTAAAAAGTATATGTTACATGATAACCACACAACCAATGTTGGTTTCTTTATCTATTACATGGTTTGAGTTCATGAAATTGTACCTGTGGTCCCGTTTGTAAAAAAACAGCTCATTTTTGACCATTATTTCTTTTTCTTCCATTTATAACAGGGATTAGGCCCATTGTTATGTGCCAGTTTAGGTACAGGTACTTGCACTTTATATATTCATGTTTGAATCATCAATGATGTTTTCAATTTTTTCCAGGGTTTGAATACATGGTATTGTGGTCCCATTTAATCACCCTTGGTCTGATGTTGACAAGACTTCTCTACCACAAGCTAGGTATATATTGGTGCTGCTTAATCCCCTATAAAATACAATCCAAGAATTTTGGAATTATTGTTGGAAAAGCATTTTTTTTTTATTTATAAACAACCATTACAACCTAAGAAAGAAATTTTTCATTGCTTATGTAATTGATTTGTTTTTGAAAAACCCATACAATTCTGGATTTTAAAAAATGGAAACAATTTGAGACAATTTGCAAGTCAAAATTAATGTTGCTGAATACAGTTTTTGTATTACAGTAAAATACATGTGAAAACCAGTTTTTGTATTGCAGTAAAATACATGTGAAAACCAGTTTTTGTATTACAGTAAAATACATGTGAAAACCAGTTTTTGTATTGCAGTAAAATACATGTGAAAACCAGTTTTTGTATTGCAGTAAAATACATGTGAAAACCAGTTTTTGTATTACAGTAAAATACATGTGAAAACCAGTTTTTGTATTACAGTAAAATACATGTGAAAACCAGTTTTTGTATTACAGTAAAATACATGTAAAAACCAGTTTTTGTATTACAGTAAAATACATGTAAAAACCAGTTTTTGTATTGCAGTACAGTATCTAATGAAAAACAGTTTTTTGTAGTTCAGTATCAATTCTAATGAAAAAGAAGCCACTGAATGCAAAATTTATCTACTGATGATATGCGATGAATTTCAAAACCATTGCAACCTTGTTGGATCTAAAAAGATAGTTATTCATTGCATACATGCTCTAATTACTTAAAAACGAACTAATTATACTTGCAATGGCTATTTTCCAGTATGCCTCATTCAACAGCTGGCTTGTGTCCAGTATTTAGGTTGTCTCAGACTAAACTACCTTTCACAGACTGTTTCTGAGTGGTCACTTAACCCATTACCAAACAATAATGACATTTTACCAGTTTGTTGCAGATTACTCTGGAAAACATTGTGAGAAATTGAGAGTTTGCTCATTGAAGAGTTCATTGAAATATAAGATGAAAAATCCGAAAGAAAGGAAGAAAAAGGGAGCAATTAAGAGCAACGTTTTCTGGCCCATCAGAAGCTTATTTTTCAATTTCGTCATATTTTGAAATGTCGTCTGCAAACTCCTTCAATTTGGGACAGTCGAAAATTTAACGTTTGGTAAAGGGTTGATGCAAGATTGCCTGTATTTAACCAGTGCCAATGTGATGATTTACAGATGAAGGCCTGGAGTCCTCGAGCATCCTGGCATTTTTCCACTCCTGTGTGACATACTTGAACAGTGCCTACACAGTGAAGTACAAGCGGAAGGGACAGGCAGTACTAGAGCTTAGTGAAGACTATGTTCCCATGTGGGATCAGATCTCCCAAACATGGTTCCTCAGCATGCAAGGTACTGTAACCCCATATCAGAGAGCTGGAAAATGTTGGATTTGGACAGGTTTTGGTTGTACTGGGCCATCTGCAAGTTTAGATTCGATGAAAGAAATCGGCCTGGATATTACAATCAGATATGGTTCTCTACACAAGTACAGCCCAATTACACAATTCCAATTTCAATAGTATCTCACGAATCCCAAAATTAGCCTTTATTTTTATCTCCTCGTCAAACAATCCCCCAGGCATGTATAATTTGCCTTCTTTACACAGGGGGTTTGATTATGTAAACATATTAGCATACTTGATTGAGAAGAACCCATTGTTCCACGAAAACAATATTTTTAACCAGAACAGAACCACATTACCGATAAGTCCAATGTTTAATTATGCATGGTAGATTGTGAGAATTCAAAGAGTGTTAATTTGCAATGCATGATAGCATTGAAAGTTTTTCCCAATGTGTTTTATTGATGTGGAACAACTTAATTGGTCATCAGAATTTAAAAGTCTTCTCCAAAGAAGTTATTGTCGTCTGAATAAAGTAAATCTTATATTTCGTCATTTTTTTTTCCTATAGCATTCTGTGCCATTATTCCTTTGTATAAGGAACTGGCCTCTGTTGTGCTACAATCTGGCTGGTTGCCCACTATACTGAAGAATCTCCTTGAGGTTAGAGGTAAGATGTATTTATATATTTTTTTAAGAGAGGTAAGAAGTATTAGATCCCTAGATATAAGATATAAGATACCACTTTCCTAGCGGTTAGAGTACAGAACTTGGATTCACATGGCCTGACTCTGTGTGGGTTCAAATCCCAGGTACGGCATTTTGGGTTTGCGGAATGTCGATGGTTCTACCCGGCTTTACTAGCCCTAAGGAGCAGTTGAGTTTGAAGTCTTCCTATATCATTAAGTGTCAGGCATAGCAACATAACCAAAATACTGTTGATAGGATGTAGAAACTTATTTAACCCTTTACCAAACAATAACAACATTTCACCACTTTGTTGTTGACAACTCTGGAAAACAATGTAGGAAAAGGAGAAATTGCTCATCACAAGCAATTTTCTCCTTTTCCCACAATGTTTTCTACTCTACCAGGAGATTACTTTCCAATTTTATCACATATTGAAATGTCTTCTGCAAGCTCTTTCAATTTGGGGCAATTGAAAATTTGGCGTTATGTAAAGCGATAAAGATCGCTAGATAAACCCACTTCTATAGTACAAAAAAACAAAATAATTCTGTTATAAATTCTGTTTGTCTATGATTATTTACTTATTGTGTGTTTGCTATAACACATAATGTTTGAATTTTAGACTGCTCTTCATTATTTAAATAAAGACTAATCTGATGAGTAGTTTAATATGTCTTGCATTTATATACATGTATAAGCAACCCATTTAATACACCAGGAGCACTTGCCTTCAAAAAGCAATGAATGCTTGACCCAATAGTTTCTGATCAAAACAAAAAGAAAGTTAAATTTGATTCATTAATGACATAATTCATTTCATACATGACCTTTGATTGCCAATAATGACCGTATTTAAAAAACTTTACTCTACCAATACGGAAAACAAGTCAGAATATTGTGAGGTACTGGGTACTGTTTTACTAAACAGTTTACACTTAAGATTTGCTAAACTAACAGTCTAAACTTAAGTCTAAAACAACACTTCCTCTTATTTCGATAATGGGCGAACCAATATTGCAAAATAACACATCATTGCAATTGTCTCTCCGAGACGCTTCCAATGACATGTCACATTGCAACATTGTACTTTCATTAAAGATACTATCCATGTGTATCAGTTTTGACTTACACACATAAGTTGTTTAGTAAAACAGTACCCTGGCAATGAAAAACAAGAAACATGTTAAGATGAATAGTCTATCTGGATGTACCCTGAATAGATTGTGAAACTCCAATATAATCCCATTCTCCATTAATTTAGGTAATGGTGTAGAGGAGGAAACCAGAAGCTGTTACCTCATGCTGTTGGTAAATATGGCAAAGGAAAGCGAAGCAGCAAAACAGATCATCAAAGAAAAGAAGGGGGTAGAAATCTCAAAGTATGTACTTTTGTTTGTTTGTATGAGTTTTTATATCACATGGAGAATTGAATGGAGGAAGAATCTTTTTATACAGTCGACCCGCGATAATCCGAACGTTGTTTATCCGGAATATTCACCATCCGAACAGAATTTTGAGGGAACGGTCCTTACCTTCATCAATTTAACTGTTTAATGCGGAAAATCCGCGTTCCGGAACTGGACAAAAAAATCGGGAACCAACAGTCACTTTTCATAGTATATGCGTATGGCTAGTCCGGAAACCAGTAAAATCGTTTATTTTGCGGTTACAGTTGAAGGGATGGGTCTTCTGTTGTAAACGGCATTCACACGTTTTGCAAACTGTCACGTATGCTTGACCATAACATGTCACCTAGTGTAGTGTACCGGAAGGTGTTGATTGTTTGTTAATCGGTCATTCTGTCAGTTGATTGGTCTTACATAATTGTGATTACGGTCGCATGTCGATAGTTGAGTTTGTAAAAGGTGTTGATTGGCTGATTGGCTGCTTAGACAGCGATCGGCAATGTCTGGCAATCATTTTCAATTATTACTCAATCGATATGCTCCTTTTCCCTATAAATAAACTCTCGACAATCCCTCCCTATCTCATTTCTCGATATTGAAATAAGGACAATACAAATAAACACTTCCTTAACACACTTTATATTTCCTTTCAAAAAAAAAAATAATTGTGTATTTCTTACATCATAAAAATTATCATGATACACCAACACTGTGTAAAGCTAAACTTTCGCTTTAACTTGCATATTCTTTATTCCGGAAAATTCGTTAATACCAACATTTCTCCTGGGAACGAAAGTGTTCGGATAAACGAGGGTCCACTGTATCTCCTTATTAGGGCCTCTCAAGATGGACAGAACAGCATTCTTTTAGCTGTGATGCTGGCTCACATTTAAATTCAAATGGCATAGGATAGCCCGATGCATTCTTTACCTGTTTCTGCTGCGAATTATGACCTTTTACCTTTGTTTCAAAATGGGTCACTCTGACTAAAGAAAACTATTTTCAAAAATGATTAATCACTTTAAAAACAACACTGGTTTATAATCAATATTGCGTAAAAAAGAAAAAAAATTCATATGTATCCTAGTCATTTGCTGCTTTCAATTTTGACCAGCGTTACGGAAGAGTGTTAAATGTTTTTCAGAATGTACAAGTCCCAGGAGCTCCGTGACATTCTAAAGAAAACTTCACCCCAGATTAAAGAATTAAAAGAGAGATGAAAAGACTTATCAAAGAGATGTTTCTGCTCTGTTTGATTGGTTATAAGCCTTTGCCAAACAATAACAATATTTAACCACTCTGTTGCAGATGACTCTGGAAAACAGTGTGGGAAAAGAAGAAATTGCTATTCACAAGCAATTCCTCCTTTTCACACAATGTTTTCTACCCTATCAGATTATTACTTTTCAATTTCATCACATTTTGAATTGTCTGCTGCAAACTCTTTCAGTTTGGGACAGTGGAAAATTTGGCATTTGGTAAAGAGTTAAGCCATTGTTTGTACCTGAAATGGTAGCTTTTCTCAAAGGTTCTTCATTTTGATTTTAGAATTGATATTTTTGATTATTATCAAATGATGTAGTCAGTGCTCAATATATATATTATTCACAGTCATATGAAATATGGCACAACCATGGTTCTAACCTTCTCTCGCTTAATGATTCATGGAATCTATTAACCCTTTACCAAACACCAAATTTTCTACTGTCCCAAATTGAAAGAGGTTGCAGAGGACATTTCAAAATGTGATGAAATTGAAAAGTAATCTTCTGATGGGGCAGAAAACATTATGGGAAAATTGCTCAACAAGAGCAACTTCTCTTTTTCCCACAATGTTTTTCAGAGTCGTCTGCAACAAACTAGGCAAATTGGGCAAATGTCGTTATTTTTTGGTTATTGGTTTAAAAGACCGATCTCAGCGTTTTGGATTTTAACATTTTAAGATAAATTGTCTCCTACCGATTAAATGAGAACATAGATTTTTAAGTAACATAAGACTAGATGATTGACATCTTTCAAGCCCTGTTTATAACGGTGCAGAAAAGATGTATATCATTTGTATTGCATATATTGCAAACCATTTTAATGAGTCTAGTTTGTAAAAAACAATCTAAACTTAGAATAGCAAGTGCTATTTTAAGGTACCATAGTCACATGGGTGTTTGGCAAAGTTTAACCATCCTTGTTACTTGACAATAGCAGGGCTCGAAAGAAGGAATTCCTACGTTTAGTCATAAACCAGCTTTGCCATAGAAATGCCAACAGAGGCAAAGGCTCACTTCATGTTATTTAATGATATCCTGGGATTTCAATTTTGTGTAAGTGACAATAATTGTTACTATCAAATTTTTAATTTTTATTTCTCCCAAAGCACAAATCTCTGAGATAGGTCTTGATCAGTATTCAGTGCTAGGCCAATAGGTTGATCCACTTGATATCTTTTATGTTTCAAATTAATTTGGTTGGATTTCATAATGAACATGTTGAGGGATCAGTTGATTGAATGGTCTTTCATAATGCATAAGCATGTTGCCAAGTATGGTCGAATTATAAAACAAGCTGCTTGGTTTAACCATTGATCTTCTGTATGGCAGCTTTGAGACTCCTTCCTTCAGGCGTTTGAATTAACCCTTTACCAAACGCCACATTTTTTACTGTCCACAACTGAACAAGTTTGCAGATGACATTTCAAAATGTGATGAAATTGAAAAACAATCTTCTGATAGTTGAGATAAAAATGTGCGAAAAAGAGAAATTGCTTGCTTTTGAGCAATTTCTCCTTTTCCCACAATGTTTTCCAGAGTTGTCTGCAACAAAGTGGTTAAATGTCGGCAAAGGTTTAAACTAAACAGCGAATTAAAAGTGCTTGTTCACAGAAATCAAAATGAAAGATTGTTGAAACAATACAATGTTTGTATTGTTTAATGATATACAATTAAAAGTAGCTTTTGAAAGTATAAATAATTCAGGAAACGTCTAATTATCTAAGTATGCACAGCCCATATGCATTGGATCTCAAAACAGGGAATGGTTTAAACCTTATATTAGGGAATCTGTTAAATGATGAGGGAATCTCAAACATTTTGAGGAAATGGGTTAAACCTTATTTGAAGGAATGGGTTAAACTCACACTGAGAGAGATAAACCGATTGTGTGTCAAATTCTTATCAATGGGCAACACCTCACATATTTTATAAAAACTGACTCCTTTAATTCCACATTCAGTTGTTTAATAACTGACGCCTTAAATGAATCGTCCAGGTTTTTAAAAGAAAAAAAAATTATGTCTTTAATAGTCCATGATAGAGTTTGTCTATATTTTTACCCTTATTGATGTGAATGTTACCGTTATTGATATATTTGTATTTTGAATAAAATATCAGTAAATGTAGCAAATTGTCCTTTTTGATTCATAGTTTCACCTTATTCCACATATACCTCACCTTGATATGTTTTCTGCATAAGACAAAGGTCATAAATGGGACCCAGAGGATAAAACTGCAATTGATCTTTTTGTCCTTACGATTTTTACCAATTACATAAACGAACTGTTTTTTTTTTTTTTTATGATACCTCCCTTGATGCTATTGCTGGAGAAGACAAAGGTTATCAATGTGACAAAAGGACAAATTGCTCCAAATGAGGAATGGATATCCTTTTGTCCCAACGGTTTTTACCCAATAATCAATTATTTTGTTTTCTGATTTCATGATATATATGCCTGTATGGGAAATCTGGTTAATGGAACCAATTTGGTGTAACGCTGTCCATTATGTTTATGCATTCTGACACGTCAATAGCACGATCAAATAAACAATGGACACATAGAAAACGCTTCATTTGAGCTGCTTATCTTTGGTCACAATGGTGCCTGACCTGTTGCATACCTTTAAGCTGTTCTCTAACTTGGATGGTCCAAGCTGTTACTATGTTGAAATATCTACGTCTGGATCATTCAGACTAGCTGGTATCTACGTCTGGATCATTCAGACTAGCTGTTCTCTGGTGTCTGGATCATTCAGACTAGCTGTTCTCTGGTATTTATGTCTGGATCATTCAGACTAGCTGTTCTCTGGTATCTACGTCTGGATCATTCAGACTAGCTGTTCTCTGGTATCTATGTCTGGATCATTCAGACTAGCTGTTCTCTGGTATCTATGTCTGGATCATTCAGACTAACTGTTCTCTGGTATCTACGTCTGGATCATTCAGACTAGCTGTTCTCTGGTATCTACGTCTGGATCATTCAGACTAGCTGTTCTCTGGTATCTATGTCTGGATCATTCAGACTAGCTGTTCTCTGGTATCTACGTCTGGATCATTCAGACTAGGTGTTCTCTGGTATCTATGTCTGGATCATTCAGACTAGCTGTTCTCTGGAATCTATGTCTGGATCATTCAGACTAGCTGTTCTTTGGTATCTACGTCTGGATCATTCAGACTAGCTGTTCTCTGGTATCTGTCTGGATCATTCAGACTAGCTGTTCTCTGGTATCTACGTCTGGATCATTCAGACTAGCTGTTCTCTGGTATCTATGTCTGGATCATTCAGACTAGCTGGTATCTACGTCTGGATTATTCAGACTAGCTGTTCTCTGGTATCTAACTCTGGAACATTCAGACTAGCTGTTCTCTGGTATATACGTCTGGATCATTCAGACTAACTGTTCTCTGGTATCTATGTCTGGATCATTCAGACTAGCTGGTATCTACGTCTGGATTATTCAGACTAGCTGTTCTCTGGTATCTATGTCTGGATCATTCAGACTAGCTGTTCTCTGGTATCTACGTCTGGATCATTCAGACTAGGTGTTCTCTGGTATCTATGTCTGGATCATTCAGACTAGCTGTTCTCTGGTATCTACGTCAGGATCATTCAGACTAGCTGTTCTCTGGTATCTATGTCTGGATCATTCAGACTAGCTGTTCTCTGGTATCTATGTCTGGATCATTCAGACTAGCTGTTCTCTGGTATCTACGTCTGGATCATTCAGACTAGCTGTTCTCTGGTATCTACGTCTGGATCATTCAGACTAGCTGTTCTCTGGTATCTATGTCTTGATCATTCAGACAAGCTGTTCTCTGGTTTCTACGTCTGGATCATTCAGACTAGCTGTTCCCTGGTGTTGCTGTCAATTGGGACCAGTCATAGGAGCCATGACCCATATGATACCAACTTTAATGGTCTTGAACTTATGCCGACACGATAAACCACTGTGACTAATGAAGGAAACGTTCATTTCTATCATTATGGTATCTTTTTTATTTCTTCTTAAATTGTAAAAGTGTTGTTAACGTGCATACTCAAAGGATTTCTGTACATGTTAGTGGAAACATGTTAAACCATATTATAGATCAATTTAGACAAATTATGAAATACAATCGGATGATTAGATTAGATTGTTTAATTCATTGTAACATGACCTTTTTAATTATCATATTCCATGGTGTCCCAGAAATCGCAGTACTCTCCCCTATAATCGACAACCAGTTTGTTTTTTGCCGTCTCGAAGTACAAAGTGGAGTTTCTGTCTGGATCGTATACTGGCCATTGAACGTTTGATGGTGTTGGTCCATGATTGGGATCTCCGGTATGAGCGAAGTTTGTCCAATATGTTACCATAGACCTGGACAGCCGTCTCTCGTCCTCTGTAGGAGCCTTTGCTTCGAGATTTCCGAACACGTAGGGCACATCGGCGGAATGGCATACATGTCCATCGCAGTACGTCCTGTTGCCCCAGGCACCCTGATGAACGGTGGCATGATCGAAGACGTACCGGTATACACGTTGGTTGTTGGCTTTGGTAATGGACCGGGAAACGTTACGTACTGAACAGGTAAACATATAGTCCGTCCCAAGCTGAGAGAGTTTGTCTCTAAGGTCAGATTCTCCGCTACCTGGCGGGTATTCTTTACTGATGTCGAAGAATTGGTCTGGTCTTAGTACAGCTAAAGCGCTTTCATACAGTAGATATGGTAATGGCAAGGTCTCTAGCACTTCGTACACGAAATATCTCGCCTCTTCTGTCACACTTCCCATTAGAATAGGCACTGAACCGTATTTGTTCATTCTCGCGCCTTCCATTGGCTGGTACAGAACGTCTTCATTGTCGATAATTGGGCCAATTGGTTCGAAGTAGTTAATGACCTTGGCTGACGTCAAGGTCAGCATTGATTGTTCTTGGGCATCATCTATCTCTTCTGTTGACCTTGACCTTAAACATTTAATTCCCCCAAAGACGCAATTAGTCAATAGCTTGATAATGTTTGTCACACCAAGCGCTTCGGACTTGGTCCTATATGGTACATCAAACGGCGCACTCTGGATAATTGCCCGATGAAACAGTCCCTGTGACTTAGGTGACATTAAATGAATGTCTACGGATTGTCCTCCTGCGCTTTGTCCGAAGAGGGTGACCTTCAAATAAAGAGTTACATGTGACACAGGAGGATAAAGACAAACCAAGACGAATAGCGTTTTAATAGGATAACCTTGTAACAATTTAACTTGGAATTCCATTTTAGGGCCTATGAGCGTAACTCAATTCTAACATACTTTATACGAGTGCAGCCATAACAACGCCACGACGTAATACTTTTAACCCTTTCCCAAACAATAACGACATTTGACCACTTTGTTGCAGACGACTTTAGAAAAAATTGTGGGAAAAGGAGAAATTGCTCGTAACGAGCAATGTTTCCTTTTCCCACAATGTTTTCTATCCTCTCAGAAGATTATTTCCCAATTTCATCACATTTTGAAATGCCGTCTGCAAACTCTTTCAATTCTGGACAGTCGAAAAATTGTTGTTTGGGAAAGGGTCATAGAAGCCCTCAGCAATATATGTACATGATGGTGATTATACAGTATTGGCAGTGAGGTAAGGAAGTGTCAAGGGTTGACATTCGGTACGTTGTTTTCTTTTCCCTTGTTAAGCATGGAGTTGTTTAAAAATAAACCATCCTCGTTGAAAAGTGATTAACTTCCCTCTGACCAGATCATGTTCATGGATTTTTAACTCCATTCACAGGAATGATTTCTAACCAAGTTTCTGTCATTTTCATTCCGGATGTACAAACGACTGAAAGGGATGAGACTTTTGAAGGACGTTTGGTTGACTTGCCTTGTCAGGGTCACCGCCGAAGGTCAGTATGTTGTCCTTGACCCATTGTAATGCGGTTCGCTGGTCTTGGATACCATAGTTGCCATGGGAGTCTTCCGGGCCGTCACCAGTGTATAGAAATCCGAATAAGCCTATCAAAAATATATTAAAGAACATATAAGGGAAAAGAATTTTAGTCTGTTCTAGACACGTGTATACGATCTGTCTTGCATCTTGGTGCTGACCTTAACAACTATTTGTACAATCTACATATATGTGGGTGTGTTTTTTTTTCTTTTCTTTTCTAAATGATCTTTATATACGTTACTATGTGAATATTGGCGAGAGATTGATACTTGATTTGGTTGTGTTTTCTCTATAAATCTAGGTATAGTATCTCAGTTGCATTTACTTTTTTGGCCTTAGTCTGGGTTACCTCCCATTACCATTACGTCGTACTACGTCATCTTTGAATAAGCTCAGGGAACCAGACAATTCTGGCCTGTGCTATTGACTTGCGTTCATAGAGGATGATAATTTGCTCATAATTGTGTAAACACTTTCCCAAACGACAAATTTTTGACTGTCCAAATTGAAAGAGTTTGCAGACGACATTTCAAAATTAAATAAAATTGAAAAATATTCTTCAGATAGAGCAGAAAACCTTGTGGGAAAAGGAGAAATTGCTCTTAGCGAGCAATTTCTCCTTTTCCACAATGTTTTCCAGAGTCGTCTGCAACAAACTCGTCAAATGTCGTTATTGTTTGGGAAAGGGTTAATAACAAGACATTTCTAGTTTTAAAATATACAGCATGAACGATTTCCTACCTAGCCTGTAGTTGATGATGACGACCACCACATCTCCACTACTCGCCAATTGTTCGCCATCGTAGACCTCGGCTGAGGAATGTCCGAACTTGAAGGCTCCACCATGTAAATAAACCATCACCGGATACTTCGATTGGAAGGTGGCGTTGCTGGGTGTCCACACGTTTAAATAGAGGCAATCTTCAGAGACCTGTCGAATTATGTTTAACGCCTTGTCAACAGTTTTTTGTCAAACAATCAAATTAAGACATTGTATACATGTGAAAACATTCTTGATAATGTTTAAACTAGTGACAATAATGATCCGTGAACGAAGCTTTTTTCATCATTTGGACGTTTATCGTGCTTCGCTACGCGTCAGTCAAAATAGCAATAGCCTTCGAGGCTAGGTATCTGGACTAATGTTTATACCTGCCAAGGGGATGGCCAAATCTAAGTTTGTAGAACTTGTGGCCAAACCCCTTTGCCTTGTTATTCATTTGCTTGTTTGAATGTACGTCTTCCTATGTAAATTGTTATGGCAATAGAATATTTAAAGTAACATTTTCCCCAAGGTTTACATGTGTCGTGCAGACAGTTCACAAGACCTAATCCATGGGCCAAAATCAGAACGAACTAACCCTCTTTTTTTTATAAATGTTTATAAAGCATAGTTGGAAACGCTCTTGAGAAGGATTTGTTTTACAAAAAAAAAATGTTTTCTTTTCTACTAAAAATACTATCTTGTATTTTTCTATCCAAGCTTTCCTGTTTCTGTTACACATTTAATGAAGGATCTTTTTTTATATCGAATGGTCAAACTCTACCTTATCGGGGCAGCTTATTTCCGGCATGTACTTGGTGCAGTATTTCTGTGGGCATGCGTCGGGCTTAGTCGTAGCATTGTAAATGTTGGGCTTCCAGCTAGCGTGCGGTTCTGGGGATCGCCATCTACACAACCCGACAAAGAGACCGCGATTAGATTAATCGGAACTCTTCGCCAATCAGTGCTATGTATGATCTTTGTAGTTTGCACCAATACTGTGTGTTATTCTTCCGATGACTGCTTTCCCCCTTATTTCAATATGGAGATAAACAATATCACAAATCAACACATCATTGGATTTGTCGCTCTGAGATTCTTCCAATTACATGTCACATAACAATAGTGTACTTTTATTTGTGATGCCATTCATATTTATCGGTTTTGACGCAAAAATGTTCCGTATGTCGTTTAGTAAAACAGTAGATACAATGTTTATTGATCAAGTCGATGAATCGAACTTAGGAGTAGCCCTTTGGCCCGAGTTCATTAAAAAAGCGAGATTTGTCTTACTTTGCTGACCTTGATTTCAAGCAATCAAAACAAATTATTTAGGCGGACCTTATGATTTTATTCAGACGCATTAGGCGTCTTTAAAACTTGTATCATTTTGCTCATACATTAAGATGCATAAGTTGTCACAAACCACAGCCAATCAAACAATTAAGCTCCGTAGAAAAAAGTGTGTCAATCAACTTGCCTAAACTCTCCTATTGGCGGTCTAGCATAGGGAATCCCGAGGAATTGCAAACTCTGGTTTCTGCGTATGCCCCGAACGATTCCATTCTTTGTTGACACAAACACATTTCCAGCTGTCATTCCCCCGTAACAGAGGAGGATGCAACAAACATGCCTAATTAGTCTGACAGGTGACGATTTCTGCGACATATTACACATGTTCAGAGCTCCGGCGGTACGATCATACTGGGGCGTCAAGACACACCGGAAATTCGGTTAACCCTTTACCAAACGTCAAATTTTTCGACTGGCCCAAATTGAAAGAGTTTGCAGACGACATTTCAAAATGTGATGAAATTGGTAAAGAATCCTCTGATAGGACGGAAAACATTGTGGGAAAAGGAGAAATTTCTCGTTAAGAGCAATTTCTCCTTTTCCCACAATATTTTGCAGAGTCGTCTGCAACAAATTGGTCAAATGTCGTTATTGTTTGGTAATGGGTTCAGTTGTTGATAAGAGAGTAAATCGTCATATTGAACGAAAAATGCCGTATTTCCTTCGCTGCAGTAATGGAGATACGGGGTTTTCCGTACGTCAATGACGCTCATACGTTTACGTTGTATATGAAAATGTTTCTTTAAAAACTGCGCATTTTGGGACTCCATCGCCTTTTTCACAGGTAAACGGCAAATAATGGTTCCCCCCTCCATATGCGTCCCATTATCGCTTTCCGATGTTTCGTGAAAAACTTGAAAAAAAAGAAAGTTTAAGAATGTAAACACTATCCATACACATCGATAAAATACAAATAACCAACAATGTTAGATGCGGATAATTACAACTATATATAATTCGTGAGACATAGGACATTGCAAACCTGCATTAATGTAATTTCAAAGATAATAAGAAAGAAACTTACGCCAAGGGAAACTCACTATTTGTGAATTACTTGATGTAACTTTCAACATTTTTTCTTATTATCGGACCGACAGTTTATATACATATGCTTTCTATATACAAATGGTATTAACCATTTACCAAACACCAAATGTTTGACTGTCCAAGTTTGAAAGAGTCTGCAGCCGCCATTTCAAAATGTGAGGATATTGAAAACTAATTTTCTGAGAGGCGAAACACATTGTGGGAAAAGGACAAATTGCTCATCACGAGCAATTTCTCCTTTTCCCACAATGTTTTCCAGAGTTGTCTGCAGCAAAGTGGTTAAATGTCGTTATTGTTTGGTAATGGTTAACCTTTGTTTACATGGGAATGATATTCCACTCATATTGCAATAGCCATTTATGAGAGTAGCATCACAATCATTGTTATTTTGTCTTTGGTATGTATTGATGCAACCCGAACCTGCAACATTCTGTGACGAACCGACCTAATAAACGTCTCAAAGACACAAATACATACGATCAGTAAAAAACACTGTCGTTCACTGATCGACTGCGCTGTCTTTTTACCTACCCGCATGTCCTCTATAACTATGCATTAGGTTCCAAAATTTGCTTAAACGTTCCGCTAACGTTACAATTCTACTATTTACAATGCCGATTCCCTCTTAAAGTTGAATCCGCCATTCCTGTCACCCCACATGGTTGTAAGTATGTGGTATGAAAATAGATAGTCTCAGAAATGATCCGTGAACGAAGCTTTTTTCAACATTTGAACATCAATACAAGGGTTCAGTGCAATACTATAGTAAGTGCTTCATGTTTATAAAGTACTTACTATTATAGTCTTGCACTGAACCCTCGAATCGTACTTTGCTACGTCTCGAATGCGTCAGTCAATATAGCAATAGCCTTCGAGACCCAAAATTTGGACTAGAAAGTAGAATACCTTCGATACTCAACCTTATGAAGTCCGGGGCACTTTGTTTCTGTAATCGATACAGATGACTCACGGTGTACAGGGTACCGTTTTACTAAACAGTTTACGCTTAAAATTTGCGTAAGTCTAAAACAACAATTCCTCTTATTTCAATATTGGGCTAAGCAATATTGCAAAGTTACACGTCATTGGAAGCGTCTCTCCGAGACGCTTCCAATGACGTGTCACGTTGTAATATTGTACTTTCATTGAAGATAGTATCCATGTGTATCAGTTATGACTTACGCAAATATTTTCCTAACGTTGTTTAGTAAAACGGTACACAGGAGTCTGTAATTTATCAAACGTCATACACCATCAGACGACAATAATTGTATCCAGAACAAACAAGACAAGACAGTTTCATCATGGAATTCGGTCAAGTCGTGTATTTCGATAACATATCAAAGCATATAATTTATATATGTCAACAAGGTTGGGTAATAAGTAGGTCAGGTTATCATATCACTGAAAACCCAATTGGACAAGAAATATGTCATATTTTCTATTCGTTCTCTATGGAATTTGGGAAGAATTGGGTTTTTTTCCTTCTAAAAGAAACTTTATTAAACATATAGCTTTGACCTGCAGCTCGGTCGAAAGGAAAGATTTTTTTGCCATTAATAGGAAAATATGTGGTCCGCAATCTTGGCTGGATTTTTAAAAAAGGAACATTCCGTCAAAAACTACCTCGAAATCCACACAGGTGTTTGGTTCAAACGTTTTTATTCTACACCGATTGTGACACAAGTTCTTACATCTTTAATTAATCACTCTCGAGTCTGCATTCTATTAGTGAAGATATCTGAAAGCTTCGTTCACGGTTCATTATTGAGATTAACTTTCTAGATACACACCCATTGCTCGCGTCAAATATGTATAAATCAAAGGTCGCAAAGAAAATCCCGCTATTCACTAGATTCGAACCCATGATGCTCGTTTGCCGCGGCCGACGCTATACACATAATCCAAATCCGTCAAGCTCTTAAAAAATCACCTTACCATACCGATGTTAGATAACTCAAATAACAAAGCTTGAAATATAACATTTGCAACTTTTTATTTACAATAAAACTAAACTTTTCCCCTTAGTCCTGCAAGAATAACGAAAAACTTGCATACTTACGTACGTACGTACTTACTAAATCCTGAATTAAATTGTCATCTGCAGCGGGCCTCGGTCATTGGGTTGGGTAGCAGGCAGCAAGATTTTCTAATACCCAATTGATAAAAAAAATATTTGTTTGTATTTTGAACAAACGTCCGTCGTACTCGAATTTTCTTTGATGCTAGAGTACAACTTTAGACGGGAATCCCTTGGCATTTAGTTAGAGTCTAGTAGTTGAAGACACACGGCCTGTATTTGAATGAGTTCAATTGCTTGTAACAGTTATGACTTTTCCCGTGATGTAGTCTTCTGCCTTACTACCAGAATGTCGGTGGCTCTTCTCAGCTGGTCCAGCTTTTGTGGACAGCTAATTAAACCCTTATAGTGCTGGAACCGACTTCATGCTTATGCAAACAGGTTAGATCCAGGCAAGTTTGCTACCCTGAGTATCTTTCTGTATCAAAATTAAGCAGATATTTAAGGTTTTAGAAAGCATACGACACAAAAATCGATTTTTAGGAAATTTCCCAGCATTCTAAGGGTTAGCGGTCTTCCTCCAGCCATGATGAGTCAGGCATCACAATTCATAACTTCATTGTGGAAACCGAATAGACGTCCAGGGTACCGTTTTACTGAACATTTTACGCTTAAGATTTGCGTAAGTTCAAAACATCATTCACTCCTACTTCACTATTGGGCCATGAAATATTGCAAAGTAACATGTCTCTCCGAGACGCTTCCAATGGCGAGTTACATTGCAATATTGTTATCTTATTTTAAAAAAAAAACATTTCCATGTTTATCAGTTTTGACTTGCGCAAATATTTTCCTAAAGTTGTTTAGTAAAACGGTAGCCTACCCAGGCTTTCATACAGTCTTGGTCGACCATGATCAGCTACACTTTGTGGAACTGTCTCGTTGTTATCGATGTAAGGAGTGTATTGTTCACCAACATTCACCGTCTGTTGACCTGCCTGATAAGCATGAATTATACTCTTTCCTGATATCTAAAAATATCCTCGGAGCCGTCCGTAATGACCTACCACGTGGTTCGTCCATGTGCATTATCTGATAAATGCTACTAAGCTTGCCTGTTGATATATGATGCGCATGGATCTACATAGGCGTAGGGGCATTTTCAACATGGGGCAACTTCAGATGAGGACCGGTCTAAGAAAAATGTTTCAAAACTTTTTCATGACTATTCATGCATTTACGAATTCAATAACATTATGAGAATTAAAAGAAAGTGTATGAAAATGAAAAGAAAAAGGGATATGCCAGGTCTCGATCTCAAGCGGAAATCAAATGTATATTGATCTTAACAAAAAGTAGCAGCGATCAGACTGTCACAGCCACGGGTTCATTTAAGTTTTGTCAAAGAATTGAATTATAGTTCAAACTTTATCTAACAATTGAAGACAATATTGAGTCTGACTTTTAAGAACACGTTTTACACCAATTTTTTTGTCAATCAAGACTTTCCGGGTAATTTTGTAAGCTGAGTTTTCATTGGATAAACCAGATGTGTTCAGATTGCCATTTGCGATGATGGCGTCAAAGAGATTTCGGTTATTGTTCGTAACAAAAGGCGAATTGGTATTAGATAAGGCACAAAAAATACACATTTATTTTTATTCTGCTGTTAAATTTCGATTCTTTTATTTTTCTTTTCAAATATCTTCATTTGCCATTGTGAATATTGGGGGGCCAAAGTATACTCTGGCCCCCCCGGTCTGGATATTGGGGGGGGGGGGGGCGGCCCCCTGGCCTCCCCCAGCTCCTACGTCTATCATCTATTGTTTGTCGTTTGTGTTCGGAAGACTGTCGATTATTGAATATACCGCGTCATAATTATAAGTACATAGAGGGCAACAGACGGTGAATGTTGGTGAACAATACATACATGTAAAAATACATCTTCACTTTTTCCAAAACGGTTCATGAATGAGACAATATTATATGCCTACTATTATGCTAGTTTTGCCCCCACCACCCTCCTCCCTAAACATACCCCTTATTCAATGTGTCGTTTTTTAAAGTAATGTTATACATGTATAATGCTATTTATTTGTGTTCCATTAATAGTTACGGATGATATATATAACTATTTTATTTTGTAAAACAGGCTTTATGAGTTGCTCTCGCAGATGTGGGTCTCGCAAAGTTTGATTGTGTGTGTAAACCTTATTTCTGTCATGCAAAATCATGGCGAGTTTGCCATCAAAGCACTTAAAGGCGTGGAAGCTCTGTAACAACCCGCTATGTAATAAAGTTGCACTATGTAATAATTATTACAAAACGGGTTGAAGTTTATTACATTTTGCGTTTTTCGATGCGAACCCACTATGTAATAAAGTTGCATAATGTAATAATTATTACAAAACGGGTTGAGGCGTATTACACTTTGCGTTTTTCGATGCCAACCCGTTATGTAATAAAGTTGCAATATGTAATAATTATTACGAAACGGGTTGATTTTTTTTCAAAGTGATTTTTTCTTAACAAACCCGATATGTAGTAGTATTCATAGTGGTAACATGGTGATATTTTCGCACTAAAGGTAGCCTCTTCCAAGCCAAAAGAGGCTTATAAGCAATAACCAAACGTTCTTAAAATCTTTGTTTGAGCAATTTTCAAGCAAGGAAACCGTTGCAAATGACTAAACGTACCGCAAACAGTCAAGCCAAGTATCTTAAAAGCCGAAATGGGCTTATCAGCAAATTACAAAAAATATTTTAAATATCTGTTTTAGCGTTTAGATGCTAAAAATAGCATCGCATGTGACAACAAGTACCGACAAAAAGGCCAACAGAGATGCTTGAAAGCCAATTTAGGCTTATCAGCGATTTGTAAAAATATCAGAAAACTTGATTGTTCCCCAATTTTCAAACGATGATACTGTTCCAAATGATTCAATGTTCCTAAAGCACGTGACTAAGAATGCCAAAATGGGCTTATAAGCATTTTACAAAAATGAATTTGTATGTTTGTTTTTGAGCTAATATGGCAAGAAAAACATCGCAAATGGCAGCACGCATGAAAAAGGAGTTCTAGTCTCGCAGCAAAGTTGTTTTAAGTAAAGTTGCATTATGTAATAATTATTACAATACGGGTTTAGGTTTATTACATTTTGCTTTTTTTGATGCGAACCCGTTATGTAATAAAGTTGCAATATGTAATAAAATAAACAAAAAGGATTGATATTCTACAAAGTGAATTTTTAGATGCAAACCACTTATGTTATAAAATTCATAATGGTTACGTGGTGACATTTTCACATAAAAGCTAACCTCTTCCAAGCCAAAAAGGCTCATGAGCAGAACTTTGTTTGAGCAATTTTCAAGCTAGGATACCGTTCCAAATGACTCAATGTACCGACAAAAAGTTAAACCAAGTAACTAAGAAAGCCAAAGCGAGCGCATAAGCAAATTACAAAGGCGATTTTATATATCTGTTAGATACACTTATATAGTGAGAAAGACTTCGCAAATGGTAGCGCAGCAAAGTGCAATTCTTAAAGAGAAGCTGTTTTCTTTAAACGTTGAACTATGTAACAATTGTTACAAAATGGGTCGTGTTCTATTACATTTTGCATTTTTAGATGCCAACCCATTATGTAACAAGAATCTATAACGGTCAAATACCGATGTGTTTACAAATGGCTCAGCTTTGAACAAGCCTTACAAAATAGACACAAACCATTGTTTGGTGACCAAAACGGTCCTTTTATCAATATGAAAAATGATTTTACTTATCACTTTTTAGCTTGACTACTCGAAAAATAAGGAGAGCTATACTTGTCACCCGGGCGTCGGCGTCACACCTTAGTTAAGTTTTTAACAGCAAGTATGTAAATTACGAGTTACTGTATGGAATGGGTTGATACTTTACAGTTGTGTTCATAGTCATAATCTAAGGTCCAAATTTCATATATTTTGTATTGAATTGAAGCAAATTATGCGGCCTTTTGTACTTTGGTTCATTTTTTTCACATGCGTTTGTAACTAATAAAGCCACGGTATGGAATGGACTGACACTTTACACGTTTGTTTGGATTGTACTTTAAGGTCCCTGACCAGGTGTCATATCTCTTGTTTTTAATTCAAACAAATTACGCTACCTTTGGACTTTATGGTTAATTTTGTATACGCAAGTTTGCATCTCATTAACTACAGTATTGAATGGTATGGTACTTTACACATGGGTGAAGAGTCATCGTGTAAGGTACAGTATTCATAACTCTGGTTATGAATTTAAGCAAATTATGTGGCCTTTTGTACGTAGAAAATTTTGTTTAAAGTTTGTGCATGCAAGTTTGTACTCAACAGCTTATGAAAGGAATAATCTTAATCTTGGCACCTCAGTCATTTTGTAAGGTCCACCGTCCCTGAAACAAATAATATTTCACTGGCATTTACCTCTTTCCGACATTATCGAATAGTCGAATACGCTGTTTTATCGACAACTCTTTCGAGATTATATGCGTCACTTATACTGAAAAAGCTTGCTAACGACCAAAATAAGGAAATACACAGACCACACTGCGTCCTTAATGATCTTAGTTATCGATGAACCTTAAACTACCGTCCCAACCAATCATTTTCGTAAAAGAATTACAATATATTCCTTCAAAATGCAAATCGCAAAGTAAAATGGGTCTTTACCAATATTGCAATTTATAGTAATTGACTGGCCTTTTAGGCCTGTCTATGCTGTCGTACGGAGAAGGTTAGCCGGATTTCTCTTGACTTGTAAACACACTGTATTTTTAGCTCGGAACCACTTAAGCAGTTTATTGTATTTTTCTAACAATCGTGACGTTTCGACGCATGCAGGTGTGTATGACAAACACCTCGGTATAGATCAGATCAGTTGCTTTTTATTGTGCTCGAGTTGTACAAAAAATTACAAGGCAACAATAACTCATAGAAATAAACCAAAATCAAATTATATTTAATGACGTCTTCTTCTTTCTGTATCTGCTTCTCACGTGTACAATGATGAAAACGTTGATTGACATTTTGTCGTTGTAGCATCCTGATTAAAGTTATAACAAAACCTTTACTATAGTCATACTCAAACTCTACCAGGCGCCAAATGAAGTTACTCAGCTAAAGTGTATGTTGTATAAAAGTATTATATTTGTTTTATCCATACATCTAACTTGACCGAAGTGTACATGAAATTAGCGGATGGATACATTATCACAAGCCTTTGTATACGGGTATATCTTTTTTATACTTGGCCGCGACTTTACGTGCACTATAATATGGTTTATGGAATGCCTATACCAAAATATTCACTTAATACAGTTGTAAAGTTGTAAAGGAAGTGGGATGGTTATGTCATGGTTTAAAATCTTGATGAAAACTTATTAAGATGCATTTACAGCAGATGATCTTCATATGACAATTATTTTGACATGACGTCTTTTATATCAAATGCGTTCAAAGATTTCGATATTTTTAGTGTCTTTATATCAAAATGACGAGTAAGCTATATAGTACACGTATATCCGATGCAAAGTACATGTAAAGGAAAAAGGGAGAGGCTTTTTGTACAATATTTTCTGCCTTTTCCTAAAGACCGTTTTCCATTTCTTTACAAATAAGTTGCTAAAACCCCGTGCTTTCGTTAATTAACATGCAGTGAGCCATCGCGTTTGTCTGATCATCTTTGGGAAAGCCGGTTTATAAATAAAAGGGAGAATTCTTCTTCCCGCGCAGTTTGCTTACTGTTACGTGACAACTAAAAATATTTTCATATCAATGACCTCCCTTTACTTTTTAATTTTCACATTATAATTAAGATCACATGATTAAAGTTGTCAAATACCAGGAAAAAAATTGTAATATATAATCTGATTTGAAATGGCATTTGTTCTGTTAAGTCTTTAATCTTGTTTTTCTGACAATACCCGTGGTTAACCTTTTCAGAAGATGTATCGTAGTATCCTATGTATGAATAATGCTTATTTATTACGCCGGATTTATCATGCTCACCGAATGACAAACGCCTAGGCGCTGATGGTAGACTGATGAGTACCACCTCTTACTCTAAGTTAAGACGTTGTTTACAAAATAAACCCGCCCTTAGATATCTGCGATTTTAATGTTCTAGATCCCCTTTGTATAGTTACGAGCAGGGCTGGGAAGCTGTCAATAGTCTAGTTCTATGTTACTTCAGAAATCTTTGTTGTTATTGTTAGAAGACGACATATTTAAAAAGAAAAAATCTCCATCTCTGAGAGAGTCCCTTTAAATATTGAACTTAATGTCTATAGTTAAGATTTTGTCTGTCTTCTTTCTTTTTTTTTCATCCTAGTTCAAACAACAAGACCCATCTCTTAGTACTATCAGTACTTTGATTGTAACAACAAGGTTTGAGTTTCATCACACTGTGTGTTTTTCAATGTTAATCCGTTTTTAGCTCCACTATTCGGATATAGTGAGAGCAATACTTCTCTTTCGAACGTGGGAGTCGGCGTCACATCTTGGTTAAGTTTTTACGTGCAAGATTGCATCTCATTACCTACAGTACGATATGGGTTAATACTTCACAAATATATTTAGTGTCATCATGTAGAGACCATGAAATAATCTATGGTACCTGACAAAGTTTCAAATCTCTTGATTTTAATTTAAGCAAATTATGCGCGGCCTTTCGTGCTTAGAAAATCCTGGTTTAGTTTTTACGTGCAACTTTGTATCTTATGAACTACTGTTTGTAATGGGTTGATACATCACATTCGTGTTTGATGTCGTTTTGTAAGGTCTTTGACCGAGTTTCATATGTCTTTTGAATTTAAGCAAATTATGTCGTATTTTGTACTTAAAAAAATATTGGTTAAAATTGTGCATGCATATTTTGTTACATGTTGCAACTTTATTGCTTTACTGGTTGGCATCGAAAAAGACAAAATGTAATAAAACTCAACCCGTTTTGTAATAATTATTACATAGTGCAACGTTATTAGAAAACAGCTTTACTTAGAGAATTTCATTTTGGTATGTGCTGCTATTTGTGAAGATTTCCAACCATAAAAGTGTTAAAACAGATAAATAAAATCGCCATTGTAATTTGCTGATAAGCCCTCGTCGGCTATCTTAGTTACTAGGTCTAATCTTTTTCGGTACATTGAGTCATTCGGAACGGCATCCTAGCTTGAACATCCCTCAACCTAAGTTATTCGATGACTTCTGACTTTTGTGTGAAAATGTCATCACGTAACCATTATGAATATCATAACAAAACGGGTTGGCATCTTAAAGTTCGCTTTGTAGAATATCAAGCCTTTTCATATATTTCATTACATAATGCAACTTTATTACAAAACGGGTTGGCATCGAAAAACGCAAAATGTAATAAAATGCAACCCGTTTTGTAATAATTATTACATAGTGCAACGTTATAAGAATACGGCTTTACTTAGAGAACTGCACTTTGAAATAAAACCATAGAGTTACCCCTTTTGAAGTCATCATTTAAGTTTGTCATCGGAAAATCTTCATACGACATTTGCTATGTTTGATATGTTCATAGCATTGACCACTGTGCTAAACCTAACTATCATATTACTTGTACAGCCAATTGATCTCATTGCTTATACGCCAATGTATGCTGTTCACCAAAGGTTCTCGCCATATTTTGTCGTATTCAATCGGTTTTTGTGTTTCACTTACGTCAGAAAAAGAGATATTATAGTCCATTTCAATATCGCTGATAAGCTTTATCTGGCCGAAAATAACTTTATGTGTCTTGTTTCGAAAGGTTCTGCCATATATGTGTGCCATATCTGAAACATTTATCGCGAACAACAAAGTTTTCTGATATTTTTACATATTGCTGATATGCCTATGTTGGCTTTCAAGCATCTCTGTTGGCCTTTTTTCGGTACTTGTTGCCACTTGCGATGGGATTTTTAGCATCTAAACGCTAAAACAGACATTTGAAATATTTTTTGTAATTTGCTGATAAGCCCATTTCGGCTTTTTAGATACTTGGCTTGACTGTTTCTGGTACGCTTAATCATTCGGAACGGTTTCCTTGCTTGAAAATTGCTCAAACAAAGATTTTATGAACGTTTGGTTTTTGCTTATAAGCCTGTTTTGGCTTGGAAGAGGCTACCTTTAGTGTGAAAATATCACCATGTTACCATTATGAATACTACTACATATCGGGTTTGTAAAGAAAAAATCACTTTGAAAAAAAAATCAACCCGTTTCGTAATAATTATTACATATTGCAACTTTATTACATAACGGGTTGGCATCGAAAAACGCAAAGTGTAATACGCCTCAACCCGTTTTGTAATAATTATTACATTATGCAACTTTATTACATAGTGGGTTCGCATCGAAAAACGCAAAATGTAATAAACTTCAACCCGTTTTGTAATAATTATTACATAGTGCAACTTTATTACATACTGGGTTGTTACAAAGCTCATTTCAGAGTTTTGAATGATTGTTAGCAATTTTAGAATAAAGAAATTAAAAACGCGCTGTTGTTTAGTGACAAGGATTTATTAAGTCACCATCTTAACAGTGTTGATTTGAAACCTGTTTTATTTTAAACAAACATGTGGCGGGGTAAAGCAAATGCCTTTTTGTACGTAAGTGGCGATAATTTTAGATACCATCATCATGTTGGTCTTGCAAATGTTTGATTGTGCGTGTGTAAACCTTATTTCTGTCATGCAAAATCATTTGTACGAGGGAAAGGTTGCCATCTGTACCTGTATATGTATAAGTACGTTGTATTAACCAATACTGGCACTTAAACGACGGAAAATGGAGTGCACTTGTACAACGCGTATTCACAGTTGAGAGCTGATCTGATGGTTTTCACTAAGGTCTTAGTCACGATGCTCTCATCCAGTTGGTTCCACTCAGTAATTGAACTACTTATTATGTTAAAGTAGTTGGAGTTATTTGTCTGATAATTTGCCACAGTGTTTGTACTAATATAGTCCCCAAAGTCTCCAAGGTGTGTGGTCCTTATGCATTTCTTATGTCTGACAGGTACTAAGTAGTCAGAGGCAGGTATGGCCGGTACCAGCCCCTCCGCCACCTTGAACAGGAACGCTAGTCTGATCTCATTCCTTTTTTGCTGGAGTGTTTGAAGGTCTATGTCTTATAGCATCTTTGCGACTGCTCCTGTGTTCCTAGATCTATATTCACTACATATGAATCGCGCCGCACGACGTTGAATATGTTTCAGCCTGATTATATCTGACTTGAGACATGGATCCCAGATTATGGCGCCATATTCAAGGGTGGAGCGTACCAGTGAGATGTAGGCGTTTTTTTCTGCAGGAGACTGAACAATGGCGTTGGTTTCTGCGTAATAGTCCTACAGTTGAACAAGCTTTTCTACATATGTTGCTTATGTGAAAACTCCATTTAAGATCTTCTGATATGGTTAGCCCTAGATAGAGATTTTTTTATAACTGGCTAGTTTCTTGTCGTTCAAGTTGTAAAAGTATGGGGCGTTGTTTTTAATACAAGATAGTAAATAGCACTTCTTCGTGTTAAATTTGATACCTCAAGGTAATTGCCCACTTTTCAAGTTAGTTTAGGTCCTGTTGAAGAGAGATTTGGTCTTGGATAGATTTAATTGGTCTGTCAGGAGTTTTAGAATAAAGAAATTAGAAATGTTATGTTGTTTAGTGAAACGGATTGATTAAATCACCATATTAACAGTATGTTCCATACAGCGCTCTATCTGTAAGATGTGGTCGTCCCCCTTTGCATGCTATTGAAAACCGTATGTTTCACCATTATATACCAGTTTGGGTTTAATACGTCCTTTTAGAAAAAAATGTGGTGAGGTAAACAAATGTCTTTTTAGAAGGGGTTTGACATCATCGAAAGATAGATAGAATAGGGAATAGGGGGTTGTATTGCGAATCCCATTTAATATCCTTGAGCGAGTGGAACAGTTTGTGTTTTAGCCTATACCGATTTGTACATGCCATAAGCGGTTACTCTTATCGACAACTATCAACATGAATCTCGTTTAGGAGCAACCAGAGGTAAAAATATAAGTTTTAATTTGCAAATTACATTCTATTTCACGTGGGAACCATACATTTAAAAGTCGTCACCACTTTTCATAGGTTTCCGTTTATTTTCGACAGTGCATGGTCAATATCGCCGATTCCATTAACGTTTATGTGCCACTCCCCTCCCACCGCTTCAGAACTTGCGAAATTAAGTTTTAACCATTACCAAACCATAACGACATTTGACCAGTGTGGGAAAAGGAGAAATTGCTCTTAACAAGAAGTTTCTCCTTTTCCCACAATGTTTTCTGCCCTATCAGAGGATTGTTTTTTAATTTCATCACATTTTGAAGTTTGTTGTCTGCAAACTCTTTCAATTTGGGATAGTCCAATATTTTGCGTTTGGTAAAGGGTTAATGGCATTTTGACAGGGGTGGAGGCGGGGGTTCATGCATGGAAATGCTTTACCTACTTACTTCTCAGATACTGTTAGGTGACAGTTTTGAAAGTAATTGTTTCCTAACAGATTATTTTGACACTGACAGTTGAGCAATTTCTTCAAGATTCAATATCTATTCTGTCAAGAAAAAACAAGACTTGACCAAATCTTCGTTTGTGAAGAGTCTATGTTTGTATACAGCTTGCTTCAACATTGGTTTAAGCCTCGTATAATTATGTTCCTTGAACCAGTGAAAAAGAGTGAGTAATTGATGTATACTCAATGCATCAAAATCTAAACTGCTAATTTTGAAATGTTTTATGGTTTATTCTGGATTTCCCCTTCACCCCTTTATGTGCAATTATGAATGGATGATAATGATGTTAAGAGGTCATATCCAGGAATTTGGGGTCATTTTCTCCAAGAGAGGGCCAATCGCTAATGTTGTTATAAATTGTGGCCTTATACCATTGCAAAATTTTATTTTTTAGCCTTTTCATGTCTTCTTTAAATACATGTTTATATATTTGTTGTAAATATGTCTTATAACTCGTTTAGAAATAATGTAATGAATTATGATTAATAATGAGTTATGATCATATTTACTTTGCAAGAACAGTTTAATTAACACTAGGTGAAGATTTTTCTGCTCCTGATAAATTTCCTTTGCGCATGAAAACTGGAATGTCAAAAACCTAATTTAGCGGTTTTTCATTGTTTAACAGCAATTGATGCCATTATTTGCTGGTGTGTTAGTTTATTTTACATATATTTTGTCTTTTCAATTATCTTTGAATGGCCATTTGGTGCTTTAAATCCCTAAATCAGAACTTGGTAAAATCCACCACTATTTTGATCCTTCTAAATTTCGATGTTAGATTGCCCCATAAAGAAACAAAAGGCAATCTTCACGCCCAATTATTTTGAGTATCAAGTTGAATGTATCACTTTATGGATAGGGTACAATTAATGTTTTCATATTTTGATTGATATTTATATGACCCTCCAGGGCTTCTATTAATTATATAAAAGGTGCCCATAAAAAGGCTCCTCCCTACTTAGAATTTTTTTAAAATCATGCAGTTTTCCTAAAAATGTGAAGAGACATCAGCTTTTGGGTTTCCCAATTTCATTAATATAATTCCCCCAAATCAGCAGGCCTATGCCTCTTCCCAATTTAAAGTCAAAAGCCCTGCCATTTTCTCTAGCCTGTAAAGTTTAAAATTATCACCACATTTAAAGATTAAGACTGATTAAGTTTAACTTAGACAAGAATGCAAAATTATTAAATGAAATTTCATGTTAAAAGTAATTTCTTTTCATGGCACAATGTAGAATCTAGATCATGAATTATTCGATGCTGTTAGCTGTAAAAATAATAAAGAAGTTTATATGAGTTTTGTAAAGAAAACAAAGGTGATCATCCCGAATGGAAACAGACCTATATCGGAAATGGAATCATGATCTTGTTCATGTACAATTACCGTATAATGGCATTTTCAAGCGAGTCCCTGTTTATATCAAGATTTTTTTTCAAGTCAGAGATCCAAGGCTTACCAAATAATCTCCATGAGATTTAATGACGTCATTGCAGGATTATTTTACATTGATAGCTCTTTATTATCTCTTCTCATTGATTATGTTCTAACCTCAAAACTGTGAATGCTCTGAATAGAACATGTAAATTTCATTTTAAACAAATCTACAGGTTTTTCTTTTGATTTAGATATTTCCTGAAGTTTCAGATTGATAACTTCAAGCTACATTACCCTTTTTTGTTTTCTATTTTAGATGTCCCATAATTATGAAGAAGTTAAATGAAGTAACGAATGAGTGTTAACAAGATCCTGTGGGATAATCAACGTCATTGACTTGTGCACTCTGGACCCTGATACTGTGACACACTGATTGTTACATCCAGCATCCTTCAACCAACAACAATAGCTCACTACACTGGTTATTGGTTTTTACATCAAATCAAACAAAGCTTTTGGCTGTACTTGCTTAATAAACAAGATGTATAACTGTATACATATTGATTCGTGTTCTTGATTATTATCAATGCAGGTGTGATAACTAAGTCATGATAACATGATGTGTACATGAACCTCAAAATGATTCAAAATTAGTTGCTGAAGACAGTGTCAATTTGTTATCAGCATAACTGATAGGTCACCAACTCTGAATGGATGGATAGCTTATCAGCCACTGACTTATTGATCTAGATTGCTGCGGTTTAAAGTTTAGCCTGACACAATGACTCGATGGACAGAGGGACTACACATACCTCAGCTTCAGGCCAGTGATGCGAAGGAGTTTCTACTGGGAGGAACATCCAAGGTGGACCAGGTGTTTCTCTCACACCAGTCCCCCAACCAGGAGAACGGAAGCTTTCAACTAGAGATGTTTAAGAACACCCCCAAAAAATCGTCATCACAGAAAAATGGGGACAAACTTGGAATATCTGAATCGAAAGGGATGAATTGTTACCATGTGACGTTGTCGTCGATATTGATAATCTCAGTCATTTGCTTCCTTCTTGTTTTGTGTCGTGACTATATCAAGGATTTGCTAGTTTGGATGGAAAAGGTTGATTTGAGAGTGAGTTTTGTGATATTTTTACTGCTCTTCACTGCCGTGTCCTATCCACTGGCATGGGGAGTGATTCTGTTAATGTTAGCGTGCGGGTATTTGTACGGGTTAATATACGGACCTATCGTTGTGGAAATTTGTAGCATGGTGGGTGTGGCTATCTCTCATGTTACGATGAAGAAGTTCTGTCGAAACTTTATAGTAAAACGTTTCTACAATGACAACATGACTGCTGTGATATCTGTGGTGGGTGGAAAGCATGGATTTAAAGTTGTGGCGCTAATGAGGTTGACACCGTTTCCATTTGGTCTGCAGAATAGCCTCTTCTCAGTAAGTATTCAGTGTTTCTTTTGGACAAAATATTTGGCGTTATTCGGCCCCATGCCCCCATCTCTAGAGTCTATTTAAAAAATAACCCTCTTGGGCTCGATTTTCAATCTCAATTAAGAAATGTTGAACTTTGAACATGAACATAGCATGTTGATGAAAAAAGAGTTGGAAAAATGTTTTTCTCTCTATGTATGGTGAATTATAGTGTTGAAACTTGATTTTGTAGTTACTTGCTAAACCCAGAAATTTCCCCTTTTATGTGTGAATTTTTCCCCCTCATGGGACCCAACCCCTTCCCCCAAAACTGAAAAAAACCCACTGGTATTACCAATAACTCTTTTTACTGGTCTAGATGAGAAGGTTGGTTTGATTCTTTTACAAACAGTATTCAACCCATTACCAAACAATAACGACATTTGACCTTTTTGTTGCAGACAACTCTAGAAAACATTGTGGGAAAAGGAGAAATTGCTCTTAACGAGCAATTTCTCCTTTTCCGACAATGTTTTCTGTCCCAATTAGAAGATTATTTTTCAATTTCATCACATTTTGAAATGTCGTCTACAAGCTCTTTCAATTGAGGACAGTCAAAATTTGGCGTTTATTCTTTTAGTTAATCCAGGAAGCATAAATTTATAAGAGAACTGTCAAAGACCTATGGTTATATAACTGAAATAAATTGTGACATGGGCCACAGGGCCCATATTATAGTCATACTGTAAGTCAACATTTCCATTTACTGGTATGTCAGAAAGGAACCTTACTTATTTCAAAGGCTTTACATTTTTAATGCAAGATCCCCTATGCTAGTCAAGTTTACTATGAATTGACTTATTCAGTGCCAATGCAGCGAAACCTTTTTGTTTAAAAAACTTTTTGATTTGGTACTTATCCTAAATCTCTTTTCAGCTTTCAAGGCTATAGAGTACAAAAAGTCATGCACAAGAGTGACAAGACTTTTTGAGGCTCCTTTGTCTTGACTTCTGGACCTCAAATCATTATGAAGTCTCAATCAAAAGTTTTAAAAGCAAGTCACTCATGCAATAGGTTGGAGCCCTCTTTTGTCTGAGCCCTGATTTTGCTAAATCATTTAGATTTAATTCAGCCCTTAAGCTGTAAAGCAGCAAACACATAAACAGTTTACAGTATGCAAACGATTACCTTTACAAATAAACAAGGCAGCATGTGACATGGAAAGGGACGCAACACTGACTCAATGAAGTGGTCAAGGTTCTAAGGTTTTCTACTAGCATTAGATTAAATTTAGCTTGTCTTTTCGAAGAATAGGGAGAGCTATACTACTCACCCGGACGTCAACATCACTCCTTGTTAAATCAAAGCGCTGATAGCGCTGAAGGACTAAGGTGCGTTTAAAATAAGGTGAATGAGGAAACATTTAAAAAATTTCTTTGGGCAACATCTCGAGGAAAACAGCTGCTCCTTTTACCACCATTACTATAATTATTATTTCTGTGAACAGAGAATGAACAATAGTCTATTTTTCGAACATCTGGACATTTTACGATTTCCCATGAGGCAACAGTTATAATGATATAGAGCAAAACAAAGCAAGTAAATCCGTACTACATTCCTTGTTCCAAGAAGGATGTTTAATACGTAATTGGGGTCAGACTGCTGTTTGTGTATCGATAAAGTACCGTCCCTCAGAAAGTGGTAGGTAAATTCAATGGACTAAGGTGCTAAGGCACCCGTAGTCCAAAAATGGTCAAAACTTTACATGTACGTTCAGTGTTTTCATTTACACATGAAGTATCAAATTCAGATTGAGATCTAACCAATTCAGCTGGAGGAAACCCTCTTTTATCAGACTTTGACTGGGCACGACATAACCGATTCACGAGGTCTTTTAACCAATGGTTTTGCATCAGCAATGGGTTCGTAATGAAAACGCTGCACGTTTGTATTTCTTGAACTACTGTATTGGTTGATACTTCACACATATGTTTAGAGTAATAATCCAAGGTCCCTGACCAAGTTACATATCTCTTGTTTTGAATTTAAGCAAATTATGCGGCCTTTTGTACTTAGAAAATATTTATTAATTTTTAACTTGCATGTTTTATTGTTTGTTTCTAACACAAACCTCTGTATATGCAGTGGGTTGAAACTTCATACATGTAGGTAAGTAGGTTAGAAATAGTTTTCTTTTCTTATAAAGGGTATAAAGATGCAGGTTTTTTTTTTTTATTATCTTCAATTTTTTATATATTTTTTTTCGTTTCTTTGTTAAAAAATCTAAGGCTCAGGGATAAAAAAAAAATACAGGAAACCAAACCAGAAACACAGGTTTTCTTATTTTATACCTTTACTCAGGTCCCTGACCAAGTTTCATATCTCTTGTTTCTCATGAACTACTATACGGAGTGAATGGAAACTTTACACATAGACTAAGGGTTATAATTTTAGGTTACTGACCAAGTGCAATAACTCTGCTATTGACTTGAAGCAATTTATACCAGGTTTTTTTTTTAGAAGATCTTGGTTTAAGTTATGTGTCCCTGTTCGTCATATTTTAGAAACAAATTGTATTTCATTGACCTATACCCACCCCTCTATGACATTATCAAATAGTGGAGCATGCTGTCATGATTGATGGCTCTAATGTTTTATGAACAATTAAGACTCTGAGGAGTAGTAAAGAACTTAGATCTCCTTTTTTTTCTCCATATATTTAATATGCAGCAGCATATTGTATTATTCAATACTTTGAAGGATATATATTTATGCAGTCTAAACAATATACTCAGACTCAGGCCTGCTTAGACTAGTTTAGGTAATATCCTTTAATTTTTGGAAATGAATATTTACAGGTGTGGAAACAATTACAATCTATCAAAAAATAAGATAATTATTATCATTTTTTTTTTCTTCTCCTTTTTCAGTTGACAGACATATCTTTATCTACCTACATAGCTGCCACCTTTATAGGCCTCCTTCCTACCGCCGTTTTAAACTGTTACATGGGTAGCACATTGCGTTCTATGAATGATATATTGACAGACGAGACCAATCAAGCTACGGGTTACATAGTTTTAGTAGTGCAGGTAAGTCACAAAGAATTTAGATTATCTTGCTAAACAGTTTTATCAAATGCTGGATAAACAATGTTTTCAACAGTTTTTCACTTATGTTGAGGCAATAAGGAAAGTTGACCAGTATGAGGTTAGGAAATATTGTAATGCCTAAGGATGTTCCAAATCAAATGATAAGTTGGTAATGGGAATCAAACCCATAAGTTTCCATCTTAAATCCTTCCTAGTGACGCTTATTAATGCACCTGGGTAGCGTCTTACTTAACATCTCTTGCTAAAATTTTGTGTAAGTTCAAAACAACAGACCCTTCCTTATTTCAAAATATTACAAAGTATCTCATCCTTGGAACCATCTCACGGAGATGACATGTCACATTGCAATATTGTACTTTTGTTTCGGGTACTATCCATGTTTATCAGTATTGACTTATGCAAGTACAGTCAAGCCTCGTTTATCCGAACACTATCGTTCCCAGGAGTAAAGTTTGTATTAACGAATTATCCGGAATAAACAATCGGCGAGTTTCCAGTGAAATGTTTACCTATGCACCGTTTTTCATAATAATTACTATGAAGTAAAAAAAACGTAATACTTGAAGATGATTGCCAGATATTGTCTCCTGATCGCTGTCAATGCAGCGAGTTAACACCTTTTACACACTCGACTTTCTGCAGGCAACGATAATTACAATAAGGTTAGACCAGTTAACTGACTAAATAACTAATTTACAAACAATCAAAACCTTTCATTACACTACACTTGTTGACACTATATGATCAAGCATACATGCGAATTTGCCAAAGGTGTGAATGTTGGATTACCATATCGTCAATAAACGTAGGTTACCGCAAACAAAAATCATTATGCTGGTTACCAGATTAGTTGTGCGCATATACTATTAAAAATTAGGCTTGGTTCCCGACTTTTATTGTCCGGAGCCGGAACGCGGATTTTCCGGATTAAACAGTGAAATTAATGAAGGTAAGGACCGTTCCCTACAAGTTCTGTTCGGATGGCGAATAATACGGATTCACGATGTTTGGACTATCGAGGCTCGACTGTATTTTCATCAAGTTGTTTTGTTAACCGCTACCCTGCAGGAGACTACTGAAATATAAGGAGAGGTTGGTGATAACAAATTCTCCTTTTGTCACAATGGTATATCTACCATGCTTCTTATGCTTTGAAAATTTTGTATGTTGTTGCTTTCAATTTTACTAATCAAAAGAATTTTGAAAATTAAAATGGAAAATGTCTCCCTTTAACTTAAAAACAGTAACATTTACAAGTTTCTGTGCTTTTCATTCCCTAATTTGCAGCAATATTTGGACTTATGGACATGTGTGGGGTGTGTGTGTGTCTAAATACCGATATCTTATGGACTTATGGACATGTGTGGGGGTGTGTGTGTCTAAATACCGATATCTTATGGACTTATGGACATGTGTGGGGTGTGTGTGTGTCTAAATACCGATATCTTAATGGACATGTGTGGGGGTGTGTGTGTCTAAATACCGATATCTTAGTGGACATGTGTGGGGGGTGTGTGTGTCTAAATACCGATATCTTATGGACTTATGGACATGTGTGGGGGGTGTGTGTGTCTAAATACCGATATCTTATGGACTTATGGACATGTGTGGGGGATGTGTGTGTCTAAATACCGATATCTTAGTCCTTCATAATACCTCTCACTTTAGTGGTGAAGTAGATTTATGACTGAAAAGATATGGTAAATTGTTCAAATTTCAAGCAAGATCAAATCGAAGGGATGTCCATGAAATAGTTTAAATGAAGGAATAAATTTAATTATGCAAAACATATCAATAGATTGTATAATGTTTTTTCAAACTTTACATTGTTTCTACAAACATGCCCTGAGGAATATAGAGAAAACAATGTATAAACAATACAATGAACCAAACAAATTGCCAAAGAGAATTAAACTTCCATATACTAGTTATGAAAAGACCTACATCTTAATTCTATCAACTATTTTAATCGTCATGTTTAAGGCATACATGTAGTATTCACCCATTTATATAATCAATTATCCTCATTAAGAACTTAATGCCTGGTCCAAATTGAAAGTAACAAAAGACAACAACTTGTTGAACTGTGCTTCATTAGGCAATAAATGATTACATCCCTAAATATTTTTCGTATTAGATCTTAATTGAACAAATTGCAAGCAGACAATTGTAAATTATGCAACTAAGCCCAATTTTGTGTGTAATATGGCAGGTGGCCTGTGATCTAACCTTTTTGCTACTCTGAGTACCTTTCCTCAACAAAATTAAGCAGATATTTTAGGTTTTGGAAAGCAGACGACACAAAAATCTATTTTAAGAAAATTACCCAGCATTCTAAGGGTAAATGTGCAATATGTCTCAGTGTAAACACTGTGAGATGTTCTTGTTTGATGGTCTGGATCTTTGAACAATATTTACACAATAAATACACATTGAGCAACAGCTTGAACCATGGATAGCCCTTCTCCTCTTCAAATCCGTCCCCTCATACGGGGCTTTGTGACTGGCCCAAATAGCCACATACAGTGCTTTTTTCCCTGGAATTGGGCAGAGGCCTAGGCCTGTTAATTTTGGGAAATTTTATTGCTGGAATTGTTGAATTGGGAAATCATACAGCTGGTATGACATAAGATTTTTGCGAACACTGCATGATTTTAAAGTGAAATTGCAATTTCTCCTTTTACCACAATGATTGCTGTCCTATCAGAAGATTATTTTTCAATTTTATCACATTTTGAAATATTGTCTGCATACTCATTCAATTTGAAACAGTCTAAAGTTTGGCTTTTGGTAAAGGGTTAACTGACATTGGTACAATGAGACATGTTTATAGGAAGTGTTATCTTTTGTATCTGTTATCAACAATGATGAAATCTGATCCATCTGATAGTGACCAACTTGCCCATTTATCATATCATAAGTGAAACAATTTAACCTTTTACAAAATGCCAAATTTTCGACTGTCCAAGATTCATTTTCTGATCAATTTTGCTTTTATTGCAATAGTTCTTAACTGTTTTCATACCAGGATTATTTAACTCCACATTACTTGAAAATTTATGTAGTTACGTTTTCTGCTTTTACTTTTTTATTTGGAAAGGTTTCAAAGTAAAGATGTGACATGTATACAGGTATTTTTGTTCTAGATAGGGTTTCTTATTCCATTTCTTATTCACAAGCATGCAGGGTTTCGCTTAACCCTTTACCAAACAGTAAATTTTCGACTGTCCCAAATTGAAAGAGTTTGCAGACGACATTTTAAAATGTGATGAAATTAGAAAATAATCCTCTGATAGGGCAGAACACATTGTGGGTAAAGGGAAAGTTGCTTGTTACGAGCAATTTTTTCCTTTTCCCACACCGTTTTCTCAAGTTGTCTCAACAAAGTAGTCAAATGTTGTTATTGTTTGGGAAAGAGTTAACCCCTTGATTTATTCTGTATTGGGGGACTTTTTATCCCTTAAACATTGAATTGTGAACACGAAAATTTAGATCTTTGAGGTAATATCCAGGATTTTTGGGTCATTTTCTATCTAAGTATGGGGTCAAGAAAAAACCCTGAAACAAGTACATCAATCAAAATCCTTTAGGTATGGTTTTCGAGGGAAGTATCTTTTTTTTTCAAAGTACCTACTACATAGCATCTAGGAGTTTGTTGACCCGATAATTGTATGTTAGAGAGTCAATTGCTCATCTTTCATGAAATTTGTTACAAGAACAACCTCAAAAGCAACTTTGTTTGGATTGTCTGCTGAGGGTTAAGTAAATTTTCAACATGCAATCAGCTACATGTATATGGGTTAGCTTAGTCTCGTATTCATACTCACAGGAGTACAACAAGTGTTTGAATTGGGAACTGGCCTTCTACCCATTATGCCATCTTCATGAACTAACCCCCTGCCCAAGATTCAAGGACTTATTCATGAACATTCATGAGCATTCATTAATGAAAAATGGTCTTTCATGAACACAAAGCTTTTCATGAAAATCAAGAATATGTTCATGAACCTGTTCTTGGTGTTCATGAACAAGTTAAGAACATCTTTGTGTTCATGGATGACCTTTTATCATCATGACTTGACATCCTAATTCTTCTGCTCTAGAGAGTAAGGGTTATGTATAAATACAATCAAGTCTATCTATGAAATGTGATGTGATGGTAAAAAGGGAATGAGAATGAATAAATCAGTTGAGTAGACACAGATTTTAAACCCATCATGATATGTTTTACTGTTTCTGACCCATTCCGATAACATTTGATTAATATCTATGAACCGTGGAATTTTATTACATGGTTTCATGTCAATTTTTAGCTTGACTATTCCAAAAATAAGGAGAGCTATACTACTCACCCGGGCATCACTTTCTATTTGTTCAAAATTCAAGAAGTAATAATCATAAATCTTGTTATTAAAGTTAATATGGATTTTATATTTAGGTTGAACAGGATTTTTGAAGATATATTTGGAAAGAAGTAACTCATATGAGCTATTTCTGCTTTTCCAACAGATAACAATTATGTCTTTTCAAACTGAGAGACATCTATCAATATCAATTTGTATTTATTTTTTGTTTGCATACTCTTTGACCAATCTTATTTAAAGATCTAGATAAGTTGGGGAGTTAATTTTTTGTGAACTGTCTTCCAATCTTCACTCTTCAAACTTCAATATGATACATTGGGAAGAGAAAATAAAGGAAACATTGACTGGTTCGTTAACACAAGCATTGCATGTACTTCAGACATTAACCTTTTCCAAACTATGGATTTGGCTTGATATATGAGAACACTAAGTATTGTTGCATTGGAAGTTTATGGAAAGTTAGTTCTTTTAACAAGGACATGTTCCTCACATGAAACATTTTCATGGTAAATGCTATTTTTTCACTGTCTGTTTATTAAAAATCATAAGTTGTGCTTAACCCTTTACCAAAGGCCAAATTCTTGACTGTCCAAAATTGAAAAAAACTTTCAATATAATCTTCTGATAGGGCAGAAATCATTTTGGGTAAAGGAGAAATTGCTCATTAAGAGCAATTTCTCTTTTTCCTATGATGTTTTTCCAGAGTCGTCTGCAAACAAATGTCATTATTGTTCGGTAAAGGGTTAATACATAGATGGATCCAGTAATAAGGGTTTGCGTGTACAACTCAGATCAGTCTGTTGGCAAAGTGCTTAATCAGCAAAGAAAACATGTAACAAACCTTTTATTCTACCCCCAGATTTTGTAACTTTACAATATTGTATCCATCTAGTACTACTACTGATAACAATAATGAAATATTACAGTCATATTTCCCAAGTGATATATTGTACAAAAAATGTGTCCATCTTATGGTAACAAGTTTGAATACTGTAAGACGAAACTGTCTGACTTAGAATAACTTATCAACATCAGGATTGAGACATGAGTCAGAAATTTGAGAACATAATATACATGTGTACTTTGATTGTATGTTGTTTGCATTATGGGATACATGCATGGCAAGGTCAAATGTTCCAGCAATTAGTGGCCAATTAATTATGTCAATAACATGGCTGGCATTAGGTAAAGTCACTTGTATAAATAAATAAGCAGTTGGTCACACATCTTGGAGCTACCTTTGAGGATTTGGAATCTTTGTAAAGGGGAACATAATTTATTTGTCAATGCTTTCAAAGACTTCTTCCCCATCCAATCCCATTTGCTTAGAATGTTGACTTCTTAACCTATTACCAAACAACAATGACATTTAACCACTTTGGAAAACAGTGTGGGAAAAGGAAAAATTGCTTGTTAAGAGCAATTTTTCCTTTGCTCACAGTGTTTTCTGTCCTATCAGAAGATTATTTTTCCAATTTCTTCACATTCTGAAATGTTGTCTGCAAACTCTTTCAACTCTTTTGATTTGGTGTTTGGCAAAGGGTGTAGCAAGCTCCCATACCCTCCTATCAAACCAATCAAATAATCTTGGAGAATAGGGAGAACGGAAATGAGCAAAGTTCAATTTCGAAAGAGGCGAATAGTGTGTTTAATCAGAATTTAAAAAGCAGCACAAGTAAAAAAAGTTTGAACAAAATATTTTCTTCAGTGATTTCACAAGTCTTATAGTGCTTGAATCGACGGCATACTAATGCAAACAGGTTAGATCTAGGATAGCAGCCAAGTAAATTGGTGGCTGACATGTGATCTAACCTATCTTCCTACTCTGAGTATCTTTCATCATAAAAATGAAGCAAGTTATTTTGCGGCTGGCCTGGATCCAACCTTTTTAAATAAGCACTAAGTCTGTTCAAGCACTATAAGGGTTAAAGTTAGCTCAACAGTTTCTACTTTGATAGAGAAAATTATACCATCCATTTTGAGCTGATGCCAATTGGAGTTGCAAAGAAAATTGGACGACTTTGTAAAAGAAAAATGTTCATTTGCAAAAAATTTATACCTTTAGCAGGGCCTTCTTTCCTGGAATTGGGAAGACACTAAGGACTGTTGATTTTTTAGAAACTGAAAGAGTTTACAGCCGACATTTCAAAATATGATGAAATTGATGAAGAACCTTCTGATAAGACAGAAAACATTGTGGGAAAAGGAGAAATTACTTGTTAAGAGCAATTTCTCCTTTTTCCACAATGTTTCCAGAGTTGTCTGCAACAAACTGGTCAAATGTCCGTTATTGTTTGGTAACGGGTTAAGGGCCCCTGTTATGTAATGAGAAAAAGCCATGTTTAGTTAACCACATGTCTGGAGCAGACTCTATATTCTGAGATCTTAGTCTTGTTTAGAGAAGAGTAAACTCATATTGATGATTGTCCCAAGGGAGTTCCATTATGTCAATTGGGCCAATCATCATTCCCTGACTAATGTTTAACCCTTTACCAAACACCAAACTTTCAACTGTCCCAAATTGAAAGAGTTTGCAGACGACATTTCAAAATGTGATGAAATTGCAAATCAATCTTCTGTTAGGGCAGAAAACAATGTGGGAAAAGGAGAAATTGATCGTTAAGAGCAATTACTCCTTTTCCCACAATGTTTTCCAGATTCGTCTGCAACAAACTGGTCAAGTGTCATTATTGTTTGGTAATGGGTTAAATATCTAAACATTACTTCTTAGTTTTACATATTCCTAATGCTTGTGTTATCAAGTTTGTTTCTGTTTCAAATAATATTTTCATTTTTATGAACTGTTGATAAAAAATGCCTGCATTATGAACTGAATATTCCCACATATGCAGAAAGATTATTGAAAACAAACCATATCAAAATGGGATTGCTTGGAAAGGTTACCTCGATCTAACAATGTAATACCCATTTGCGAGGGCATTTAATTTTGACATGTCTGGAAATTCCGATAGTAGTCATGGAAAAGAAGTAACTTTCTCCGGTTTGAGTAAAGTGTCAATGGCTTCACCTGTTGATTAGCTCGGGAATTACTTCTTGTTCTGTAATTTGTTCTTTTTGTTCTATTGAACGAATTAAGGCAATTGTTTTGCTGTTAAGCCTGATTAAACACAATCCCATATGATTACAAAGGTTTTTGTGCCCTTACAAATAATCAATCCACTTGTATTCCATTGTAAGACTTCTGCTTTGTTTATCTAGGAAAAGTAGAAACAATTCTGCAATCCATAGATATTGCTAGAATTCATGAATTTAAGATTGAATGCATGACATAGGAAGAATTTGGCATCTCATAATTTGTTCATCATTTCTTGCAGCAGATCACTGTTGATTAGTTATCCTTTGACCTTTATCCCATTACCAAACAATAACGACATTTCACCATTTTATTGCAAATGACTTTGGAAAACATTGTGGGAAATGGGGAAATTGCTCGTCGCGAGCAATTTCTCGTTTTCCCACATTGTTTTCTACCCTATCAGAGGATTATTTTCCAATTTCATCACATTTTGAAATGTCGTCTGCAAAGTCCTTCAATTTGGAACAGTCGAAAATTCGGCGTTTGGTAAAGGGTTAAGTATTTTTGTCTTCACCTGAAGCTTTAAAGGGACTATCTCACAGATTGTGCTCTTAAGGTTACACACCTAAAAGTGGTGAATTAATCAATCTTTGTCACTTAACAAAAGACCATTTTTAATTTCTTTATTCTCAAGTTGCTTATCATCATTTAGAGGCCCATGAATTGAGACTTATGCTTTCGCAAACTATATTATTTGGTAAACTTTTGGCCAGTTTCAAATAATTATGACTGAAGAAACCCATCAGCACAACTCAAACATGATAGCCAACAAGAAATAACCCAGACCAGCCAGTTTAATAATTCAGAATGCCTGACTCTTCACCTCTGACCTGGTCATGTGATACACAGATTGTTTAACTGACCAATCAGAATTCGTTTTAGGAAATATGTAAACAAACAGATTGTGGATAAACATGATTGAATAGGAGACAACTATATTTCAAGCACAAAATAACTAATGTTAAAGGAGTCTATTAAATGGGGTCTCATGGCATCCATAAATTAATGTTCATGACTTTTATGAACATAATAAAAGATCTCCATAATATATTTTTTTCAGTGCTTTATTTGCACACATATCCTTTCATATGCCTTTAAGTGAAACAAGCTCTCATGCCTTTCGGTGGTTGGATGACAAACTCTTACCCATTTCAATGATTTGATGCACAGTCAGACTCACATGATAATGGCAACTACTGCGGCCTACCATTGGGTAACTCAAATCAAGATCATTGTTTATGAAATAAACCATTTAACCCATTACTAAACAATAACGTCATTTAACCGCTTTGTGTAGACGACTTGGGAAAACATTGTAGGCAAAGGAGAAATTGCTCGTAACGAGCAATTTCTCCTTTTCCCACAATGTTTTCTGCCCTATCAGAAAATTATTTTCAATTTCATCACATTTCGAAATGTCGTCTGCAAACTCTTTCAATTTGGGACAGTCGAAAATTTGGCGATTGGGAAAGGGTAAAAGGTTTACTATTTCTGCAAAAATGCGCTATATGTCCATCAGTCCACCACGCATGATTCATTTATACCCCTATCATTATTTAGTGAATTGAATAAATGATAATAAACACGGGAAATGTTGAACAAGTCAACTATAAAAAGGAAAGGATGACATGTGTAATTTTGGCAAACTCACAAAACATTCTTATATTACTTACTGAAATACTGACTACTCCTGATGAGAGTTCTTATAATCATTTTTCCGACACTTTTGGACACAGATGCATTGATTATGCTGATTTTTATCAATGCAACAATGACCTATTATTACTATACGTATGTGTTTTTATAAGCTGGTTATTGCTGATTGTTTTGCAGACATTTCTATATGTACTTTGGAGTTTGTTTCTGGTTGATACTTGCAGGATGTAAAGGGTTTGGATACTTTGACCAAGTATAAGTGTAGTACTTTAAAACAGATTACTCTATTGCCTCATACATGATTAGGTTACTTGTCTTAATTGAAGGCATTAATTGTTGACAAATGAATAAAGTGACCATTTATTACATACTGGGTTACTGTGACCAATGTCATGAGAGGAGAAATTATTGCCTACAAACAATTTCCTTTTAAGGCACTTGAATCTTTTTAGGCTTACAGGTTCACCAATGAAGATCATAACTTAACCCTAAGAATGCTGAGTAATTTTCTAAAAGTCGACTTTTGTGTTGTCTTACTTTCCAAAACCTTAAATGTCTACTTAATTGTGATGAGAAAAGATACTCAGTGTTGCACATAGGTAAGATCACAGGCCAGCTTCCAATTTACTTTGTGGCTGGCCTGGATCCAAACTGTTTGCATAAGCATGAAGTTCGTTCCAGCACTATAAGGGTTAAGAGTAGTGGGTTAGTACATTGTCCATATGTAGAAAACACTTATGTACCAGTTGACTTTTGAAACATGAACAATTAGAAATTTATTCAAAAGGATTACTGAAATTTATGTTTAGCATCATATGATCACAATTTGATATATATGGTTTTGATTGTTGTTTACTGTAGGTTACTTGTTACACAGAGGGTAAAATTGTTAACTGAAAGACTTTTAGGTTTTATTTATAACCCGTGTCATAAACAAGGACGTTTTCATTGACATATCCGTCTACTCCAATTTCTAGGGTGTTCTTTGCAACATACTCCTTCATACAAGAATTTTATGACAAGTCCAATTCAACCCATTACCAAACAATAATGACATTTTACCAGTTTGTTGCAGACGACTCTGGAATACATTGTGGGAAAAGGGGAAATTGCTCATAACGAGCAATCTCTCCTTTTCCGACAATGTTTTTGAAATTATAAGATTACTTTCCAATTTCATGACTATGAAATGTTGTCTTCAAACTCTTTCAATTTGGGACGGTCGAAAATTTGGCATTTGGTGAAGGGTTAAGGCATAAGACAATTAAAAGTATGCTAAACATCATTTCCTTTTCTAGAATAAACAACTTTGGCAAAAGGGAGAAATCTCTTATTGTATTTAGCAGTTTTGCCTTTTTTTCCAAGCTGTTTCTTGAGTCTACTGCTATATATATGAAGCTGTGTACTAATATGCCTCTATCTGATGGAAAGGGTTAAAGGTGCTTATTCACGGATTTTCAGAACATTTGCATGTTAAAACTTAGTTTCTTTGAAATTGTACAGCAGCTCTACTGTCATATGACACCCACCAGAATATAGCTATTGTAAGCAAAATTAGTTAGTCTAGCTGTATACAGTGAATTATTATGTTTTAGAATCCAAAAACAATGCAATGGCTTTGAGATATACGGCATATAGACTGTTCATACATAGATAAATTGACACTTCCTGAATTAATGATGCTTTCAATGATTACCTTTAATTGTATATCATACAACAATACATAAACTGCATTGTTTTAACATCATTTAGTTTTTGACTTTCCAATTCCAATCCCTGGACAAGCACCTTTAGATGTTTTCCCATGAATTTGAACCAACTTGCTGGACATGAATTTCCCAACAGATTTAATCCATTACCAAACAATGAAGTCATTTAACCACTTTGTTGCAGACAACGCTGGAGAACATTGTGGGAAAAGGGGAAATTGCTCTTGACGAGCAATTTCCTCTTTTCCCGCAAGGTTTTCTGCTCTCTCTGAAGAAAGTTTCCCAATTTCATTACAATATGAAATGTCGTTTGCAAACTCTTCCAATTTGGGACAGTCAAAAATTTGTAGTTTGGGAAAGGGTTAAACACAACTTACCTGTTTCGCCTTTAGATCTTCAAAAGGTTTTATCATTGTTATGTGTGCTTGGTGTTTGTAAATCACAAAAGTTACATTGGGGAAGTCTTGATCACTTTAGTTTATTGAAATCATCTAATCTTGTTTGTGATCTGAAAAGGGGGAGGTATTGGCAAAACATTTGTCATAAGAATCCCAGAGTTGTTCTTTTACCAACTTCTATGCTGTTGGCACTTGATAATACTCACAGCATAGTTTTTTAAGCTTGAATGTACATGTATTCTAAAAAGAGTGAAGATTCCCATTTATTTTCATTGACAAACAAAAGACATTCTGTTGATTACATGGAGAAATCTATGTTTAGAAGTAGGGCTGGGACGGGTAGCAATTTACCAACCGGGTATCTGAGGGGATGTTACCCGCGGGTACACGGGTACCCCGAGCTGATATTCTTCTCCCTTTGATCCATTAATTTTCACTCCCTTATACTACCGTTCAAATGTAGAATGGCCGTGAGTAATGGTTCCAGATGCTTGTGACTTACTGCAATGATCTGAACATAAAAATGTTGATAGTTTCGATAGCTGATGAGCAGCCTTCAAGTTGGCTAGTATACTGTGTATGACATATTTTTGTACATGTTGAGAAATTGGTTTGGGATAAATGATTGCTAGTTTGGGATTAAGAAACTTATGATTCACTTGTCAACAAGTGCTTATTCACACATTAACATTTAACCTAGGTAAAAATAACATCGGGTAACGGGTTGTGATTTGCTCCCTGGATAGCAGCCTGTACCAAACCCAGTACCCGGGTACTCGAGTACCCATCCCAGCCCTATTTAGAAGAAGTGTCCTCTTTTTGATATTTTTTAATGATAATATATATAAGTTTACAAGCATGTGATGGAGTGAACAATATTTGAAATTAATGAATACTATTTACTATTTTTCAGATTGTATTGGGTATAGCATTGTCGTATTTCGTCGTTCGAAAAGCACGTATGGAGCTGAAAAAGGCTGTAGAAACAGAGGAGGAGAAGAAAGGGGAGACCAGCCATATGACAGAAGTTGTTGTGCACAGGGAGCCGGCGGACAATCATTCAGGGTTCGAGGATAATCAGCAAAATCATCTAGATGGAAAAAAACTTAATGGTTATCTTGAAAGGTCAAGGCTAATGGACTGACTTTGGTCCTTACAATAAGCAATTATGACACTTTTTTATTGTCAGGGTTAGTGCAGGGTCCAGATGTGTAGTGTAACCTGTGTCTTTTTAACACATTACCACTTAATGCCACATTTTTGACTGTCCCAAATTGAAAGAGTTTGCAGGAGACATTTGAAAATGAGATGAAATTGAAAAACAATCTTCTGATAGGGCAGAAAACATTGTGGGAAAAAAGGAAAAATTGCTCAATAAGAGTAAGTTCTCCTTTTCCCACAATGTTTTCCATAGTCGTCTGCAACAAAGTGGTCAAATGTAGTTATTGTTTGGTAAAGGGTTAACATATTAACACCTAACGCCACATTTTTACGCCTTGCAGCAGATAACTTTCAAAAAGCATTCTGGCAAAAGGGGAAGTTGCTTGTTACAAGCAATTTCTCATTTTGCCACGATGTTCTTTCAATGAATTCACATATCACAACAGCAGAACTGAAAGGTTCTTCACATGTTTACAAAGTTTTTCCCAAGTTGTCTGTTCATGTAAAAGAATATTGTCTGCAGGTGGTAATGAGTTAAACCTTAAATCCTATTTTGTTGGTGTTCAATAGAGTCTACTTGCTGGGATGATTCTAAAGGTTTAAAAGGATAAGTGAAGAACTTAGAACTTATGAAACAAGACTTTAATCTATACTTCTTGTATGTGGTTGTAAAGGTGAAGGTTGTATTTTTGAGTGTCCTATCTTGAGTCATACAGAATTTTATCCAAGTTTGAAGCAAAAGTATATGACTTTTATGAAGTACTGTAAAATACCATCTTATTTTATAATATTTAGAAGCATTTTTGGTAGAAACCTTTGTGATAAACATTTGTCTTCTAAATCAGTTAGACTTTGGCTCATTTTCAAAAGTTCCTTTTACATATTACTCATTTTACATATTACTCCATTTGTGTTCCAAGTTGTAAGGATCAAAAGATAATCACCTGCTTTAAGTCAAATATCACTTTTTTGCTGCTAAATGGGGGAAAATGAAAACTTCTTTGAAAACAATGAGTAACAAAAAGTCAATTGTCTACTATTTCTGTATTGTTATGGAAGACTTTGCAAGCTTTGTTTGATAGCTTAAATACCCGGTATTAGCTTTTGGATTATCCCTTTACCGAACGCCAAATTTTCAACTGTCTGTAATTGAAAAAGATTTCAGACGACATTTCAAAAAGTGATGAAATTGAAAAACGATCTTCTGATAGGGTTGAAAACATTATGGGAAAAGGAGAAATTACTCGTTAAGAGGAATTTCTCCTTTTCCCACAATGTTTTCCAGGGTCGGCTCCAACAAACTGGTCAATTATCGTTATTGTTTGGTAATGGGTTATTAATTGCAAAGGTACTCAGTACTTTATTCTAGAGGATTATTACAGATGACTAAATCTGCATGTATAAGTGACTGTGGTATAATTGATGGCTTGCAAACTCTTTGCAGACAACATTTCAAAATGTGATGAAATTAAATCTTCTGATAGGGCAGAAAACATTGTGGGAAAAGGAAAAATTGCTCATTTCGAGCAATTCCTCCTTTTCTCACAATGTCTTCCAGAATAGTCTGCTACAAAGTGGTTAAATGTCTTTATTTTTTTCGTAAAGGGTTAAGAAAACAATCAAATAACCAATGTTGGTTTATGATTCACATGAAAACTTGAATTCTATATAAAGTTTATATGATTCTTGAAGCAAGGTTATGCTGTATTACAGTATTACAGAAATGTGATCGATCCTGTTTATTATGAAAGTTACCTGGTGTTATTTCTAAATCATTCCAACCCTTATTGTCTGAAAAAGTGTGTGTTCACGTTTTTGTTGGAAGCATGCATCACTTTCAGAAGAGGAGTACATCAAATGATTACTTTTCATCAATTTCAATGTCAGAAAACTCTTAGTTCCGATAAGAAGTTATAACATGTTTATGAAATGTCATTCCCATTATTTGTTTCTTATTCACCTGCTAAAAGTGGGATGTAATGGTTCCTTTGTTCAACCCATTTCTTCATATGAAATTGTGTGAGAGTTGTTCAAAGTAACTGATAGCAACAGCAAATGTCAAATGTCAAACAAAATGTATATGGAAATTCACTCTTATGGCATAAATGAAAAGAGATAATTGTGACAAAAGAAAATATTGCTTATTACCCATTAATGATAGAAAAATATTGATTTATATTACTTTATTAAAAGTCTCTTCTGTTGTTTGTCTTCTGCCAGAGTGTTTTGTACAGCCTTCTGCTCAAACTTGACTTAAATGGTCATATACAAGCCTTTTCGTTAATTAAGTTACATCCATAAACATTTAAGTGCAACTCCATCAGAAGGTAAGGAAAACTTTGTGATAAAAGGCGAAATTGTTCAAAATGAGTCAATTTCTCCTTTTGTTACAATTATATCTTACCATTTTCACAGGGTTAACATTTTCTTATATTAGATATTTGTTGTTTGCTATTTCTTTGAACAAGGACAAATCACCAAACTTTTTATGAAGAAATCTGGCCTATGTGATTTAGTGGTTAGAGTACAGAATTTAAAATCACTTGGCCCCTTTTGTTTTTTGCGTGGGTTCAAATCCCGGAGAGGGCATTTGGATTTTCATGAGAGGAGGTCTCCCCGCTGACTTGCACAATGCCGGTGGCTCTTCCTAGCTCGACAAGCCCATCCCTTTACTGATTACTAAATTTTCGACTGTCCCAAATTAAAAAAGTTTGCAGACGACATTTCAAAATGTGTCTAATGAAATTAGAAATAATCTTCTGATAAGGCAGAAAACATTGTTTGAAAAGGGGAAATTGCTCAATAAGAGCAATTTCCCCTTTTCCCACAATGTTTTTCAGAGTCGCCTGCAACATAATGGTTAAATGTCGTCTTTGTTTGGTAATGGGTTATATGGGTAGTTGAGCCTGGATGCCATCCTCCATTTTAAAGGCATCACCATGGCAACGTGATTGAAATAATTTTGACGGGATGTAAAACCCATATATAAAAAAGTGCATTTGGAAGAGGGCAAGAAAGACATTGTCAAGAGGGATTAGTTGGCTGGCTTTTAACCCATTACCAAATAAAAACCACATTTAACTTGTTTGTTGCAGATGACTCTGGAAAACTTTGTGGGAAAAGGAGAAATTGCTCTAAATGAGCAATTCCTCCTTTTCACACAATGTTTTCTGCCCTATCTAAAAATCATTTTTTCAATTTCATCACATTTTGAAATGTCGTCTGTAAACTCTTTCATTTGGGGACAGTCGAAAATTTGGTGTTTGGTAAAGGGTTTTTATATGTTTTGTGATTTTTGAAAGGTTGAAGAATAAATTTGGTATTTTGTTTAATAAGTTTTACTGTTAGATGGTTATTTATTTTGTGTCAAGACTTTCTTGATTTTTTTATTATTCTTTATAAGTTGTTTAGGGTTGAGTGTTTTTGGTGTGGTATCTCTTTTTGGGGGGTTTTCAATTCTGTGTGTGGAAACTTCACATATTGCCTTTCTGTATGTAATGTTATGCAGTTGGATTTGAATGAGACAGTTTGTCTTCATGTTTAATTTTCATGCCAAATTTGAACAATCTTTGAATGATTTGTCATGCTTCTTTAGGCCTGTGAACATCCTCTTTATGCCTAAATGGGGTAGAGATTATTCAGCATAATGACTCAATCTGTGATTTTTTTTATGCCATTCTAACCTTTGGATGAAGTGGATACTTGAATGCTTGCGTATATTTGCTTACCCTACTTCAATGGAAGATTTGAAAACCTTTTATTGATTATTTTCAACATAATTGCTGCTCACTGCATTTTGCTCTTGTGACAAAATGAGATGTTGGTTTTGATCAATAAATGCACTTAACCCTTATAGTGCTGGAACCAACATCATGCTTGTGCAAACATGTTAGATCCAGGCCAGTCACAAAGGAAATTGGCGGCTGGCCTGTGATCTAACCTGTTTGCTACTTTGAATATCTTTCCTCATCAGAATTAAGCAGATATTTAAGGTTTTGGAAAGCAGACAACACAAAAATCTATTTTTAGAAATTATCCATCAGTATAAGGGTTATAGTATCAATGGTTTTAATGTTTGTTTATCAGTTGTGCTGTAGATAATGACTTATTTACACTTCAAGAGCACTCTCTCTTGATGTCACAATTGTTTGGGTTTGTTTTAAATTGTTTGCTAAAGGTTTGTCAAAATGCTTAGATACGAAAGTCGCTTGTTATATGTTTTCTACTGCATATTGGCCAAGATTGTGAAAGGGCTTCAGTGGAATATGTATTGTTTATGAAATCCATCAGCTGGGCTAATTATCCATGTTTGACTCTCTACCTCGCCAGCAAAGCATTCAAATAATATGTTGTTGTCACGCTTAATGTCCAAGTTGTTTGTCATTTAACCCTTTCCAATGGCCAAGTTGGTTGTCATTTAACCCTTTCCCATACACCAAATTTTCGTCTGTCCCAAATTGAAAGAGTTTGTAGAACACATTTCAAAAATGTGACGAAATGCGAAAATAATCTTCTGACAGGGCAGAAAACATTGAGGGAAAAGGAGAAATTGCTCGTTTTGAGCAATTTCTCCTTTTCCCACAATGTTTTCCAGAGTTGTCCGCAACAAAGTAGTCAAATGTCTTTATTGTTTGGGAAAGGGTTAAGGAACAACATTTATGGGTATAGAAATGATTGAGCAGTCACATGCCAAAAACAGGTGCCTTTGTTGTCAACTCTTAACCCTTAGAATGCTGGGTAATTTTCTAAAAATAGATTGTGTTGTCTGCTTTCTAAAACCTTAAATATCTGCTTAATTTTGATGAGAAAAGATACTCAGAGTTGCAAACAGGTTAGATCACAGGCCAGCCAACAATTTGCTTTGCGGCTGACCTGGATCAAATCTGTTTGCGTAAGCATGAAATCAGTTCCAGCACTATTCTCCCCTATGGGACAATGAGATTGGAACATTTTGAAAGCAGCAGCACATGATTTTAAAAGCAGTAGAGGATGAACAATAACATCTTTATAGAACTTGTAACCATCACAGATTTAATAAAGGTTGTCCCCCCAATTATTCTAGGTATCAGCTTATTTTTTCCTCACTGTGAAATGTCCTTGACCAAGATGTTTTTCTTTTCAGTTGCAAAATGTTATTTGGGTTTTTCAACAATTGTTTACCCTTGTTCTTTACATTAATACGTTGTAAGTTCTAGCTGAGTAATAATATGTGTGTTACTACTGTTGGAAATATTTGACATCCTATGAGCTGCATAATTTTCTGAAATGGAATCCATTTGTCTAATTTGTGGTGATGATTTTATCTATATGTAGCATCATGATTTTGTTAGTGTTAAATGTTTCCTGTTGCTTTCAATTTAAATCAGATACAAAGTCCTGTGTTGGAATTGGTTTTAAGTGTTTGATGCTTGGAATTGGTTTTAAGTGTTTAGACTTGCATTTTGCTCAATATTATATAACAAGGATTATGTAGAAAACTCTAATAATTTTAACGAGCAATTTCTCCTTTGACCACAATGTTTTCTACCCTATTAGAAGATTGTATTTCAATTTCATTACATTTTGAAATGTCGTCTGCAAACTCTTTCAATTTGGGACAGTCAAAAATTTGGTGTTTGGTAAACAGTTAAAGAGGTCAAAATTTGAATATGACTTGATAATTTGTTTTATATCTGCATATATGGAAGGTTATTGTCTGTGATTTGCTTTTTTCAAATTTGAGAATGTTCAGTTGATGAATCTTTGTATGAACTATATTTATTGAATGTATCCCTAAAAAGATTAAGTGTACCCATGAATATATTTGTAATCACAAAGAAAATATTTGTATCCATAAAGAATAGTACTGTTGTGTCCATAAAGAATATTTGTACCCATAAAGACTATTTGTGTCCATAAAGGATATTTGTGTCCTTAAAGAATATTTGTGTCCATAAAGAAGATTTGTGTCCATAAAGAATATTTGTGTCCGCAAAGACTATTTTTGTCCACAAAGACTATTTTTGTCCACAAAGACTGGTTGTGTCCATAAAGAATATTTGTGTCCATAAAGAATATTTGTGTCAAAAAAGAATATTTGTGTCATCAAGATTAATTGACTCCATAAAATGTATTCAAATTGTATATTAATCATTGGTATCAGTACCCATATTTATGATTTAATCCAATATGATCAAGTTTGTTTCGAGGGTTCAATGCGAGAGTATAGTAAATCACTTTATGAAGGTCTTGCTATTGTCTTCCACTTAACCGATGTATCCAACATTATTTATTTGGGTCCATATGTTCACAGGTGTGTTAAGTTTATTGTATGCATGTTACTGTTACATTTATGGATATGTATTTGTTTATTATGTTTTCTGACAGTTACTCATTTCAACTCATATATGTGAAATAATTAGAAAAGTAAAAGTATTTTATTTTTGCTCAAGCATGAAGTTTTTGTAGTCAATATTTTACAGTCTGCAGATAGTTTCTATGTGAACCAATTTCTTAACCTTTAAAGTGCTGGGTAATTTTTCCAAAATTAGATTTTTGTGTCCCCTGCTTTCCAAAACCTTAAATATTTACCTGTACTTGATTTTAATGAGAAAAGATACCCAGAGTTGCAAACAGGTTAGATCACAGGCCAATTTACTTGGTGACTGGCCTGGATCCAACCTGTTTGCATAAGCATAAAGTAGGGTCCAACACTATGAGGGTTAAAATTGAATTGTGTGAAATAAGGGGGGTTTAGATGAAGAAGTATTTCAGAGTCATTCAGAGCGTTGCAACGGTTTTGAAATCCATTGAATACCAACTGTGCATTCTTAGACAATGGCAATTTTGCATTCAGTAAGGTTTTTTCATTGTATTTTATACCAAGATACAAAAGGTGTTACTTGAATGACTTTTTTTTGCAAATTGTCTCATAGTGTGTGAACAGGAACCTTTCATCATTTTGTTTGGTCAAGGTTAAACATATCTATAAAAAACAAAGTGAGTGTGCGTTTCCTTGGTTTTTATAACATTCATTCAGTAATACTGTGATACGCTGCTCCTAAGGGATTTTTGGAAATTGACTGCTTAAGGAAGAATACCAAAAATCCGCTATTTTTGACCTCATCCTGTCGTTACTTCGGTCGTTCTCGGTAAACATTGGTCTTGGCTGAAACTATTCGCATTACACTGAATAGTCCCAGCCCCGATCGATGCATGCAGATGTATGCCATCTGAAATACTAGTTCCAGCCCCGATCGATGCATGCAGATGTATGCCATCTGAAATACTAGTTCCAGCCCCGATCGATGCATGCATATGTATGCCATCTGAAATACTAGTTCCAGCCCCGATCGATGCATGCAGATGTATGCCATCTGAAATACTAGTTCCAGCCCCGATCGATGCATGCAGATGTATGCCATCTGAAATACTAGTTCCAGCCCCGATCGATGCATGCATATGTATTCCATCTGAAATACTAGTTCCAGCCCCGATCGATGCATGCAGATGTATGCCATCTGAAATACTAGTTCCAGCCCCGATAGATGCATGCAGATGTATGCCATCTGAAATACGAATAGTTCCAGCCCCGATCGATGCATGCAGATGTATGCCATCTGAAATACGAATAGTTCCAGCCCCGATCGATGCATGCAGATGTATGCCATCTGAAATACGAATAGTTCCAGCCCCGATCGATGCATGCAGATGTATGCCATCTGAAATACTAGTTCCAGCCCCGATCGATGCATGCAGATGTATGTCATCTGAAATACGAATAGTTCCAGCCCCGATCGATGCAAGCAGATGTATGCCATCTGAAATACTGAAGTAATCTGACAAAAGGATGAGTTTCAAAATGGCCGATTATGGGTGTTCTAGCTTAACTGTCCCAGGTGCCCGTTTTACTAAACAGCTTACGGAAAATGTTTGCGTAAGTCATAATTGATAAATATGGATAGTATCTTCAATGAAAGTACAATGTTGCAATGTGGCACTTCATTGGAAGCGTCTCGGAGAGACGATTCCATTGATGTGTCACTTTGCAATATTGCTTCGTCCAAAATTGAAATAAGAGGAATTGTTGTTTTAGACTTACGCAAATCTTAAGCGTTAACTGTTTTACTACCTGGTTTCCCCCAAAGGCTTGGTCAGGACATCATAATTTAGTTCAAATTAGGACAGGAATGAAAAAGTTAGCAAGGGGAATATGATCCTTTCTCTAAGTCATAGGTGAGAAAACACTATAGCATACTGTACATTATGTTATGTGTTGCTGTGCCTATAATTTATATATATATGACAGTAATCTTTGAGACATTAAAATGAGAATCAGTTATTACTAATTGTCTTCTTTATATTTCTGGCTGCCAACACCTATGTCTAAAAAGTTTCACTTGGAGAACAGCTGTCCCTTAACCCTTAGAGTGCTGGAACTGACTTCATGCTTCCACAAAGAGGTTATGTCCAGGCTAGCCTCAAAGTGAATTGGCTGCTTGCCTGTGATCTAACCTGTATGCTACTCTGTGTATCATTCCTCATCAAAATTAAGCAGATATTTAAGGTTTTGGGAAGTGTTTGTTTATGTGTGATATTTAAACTGAATTCTTAAAAATCAATTCATTCCACTAGTTTTTACTGTGATCTCTGACGGATGGTCTCTGTTTGGAGTGGACAACTGTTACATACTTGGGTTTTGAAAAGAGGACACACATGAAATGCTTGCTAATGAGATTCTGGCATTGAACATTCGATATCACCATTTAGGTGTACACAGAGATGCGTAGCCTTGGTTCATGGCCCATGTATTTACCCCAGGATATGCGCATGGGCCAGCGCCCACCCCCCACCCCCGAAAAGAGATGGGTACGTAAACTCATCACAGTGATCTCCCTTTACATGATTGATCATCTCCCACCACAAATATCACATGGCAATTTACTTAGCAACAGATTTGGCGTTTAAGGATTTTTGCGACCACTGGGGTCTGGGTCAATGCACATCTCCATAATTCCTTTATGTATACAATATATGTTATATAGTATATATAGAGGGATTTGAGATGTATGCATTGACTCAAGCCCCTGCGTTGGCGACCCCCCCCCCCCCCCCCCCAACCAAAAAAAAAATCATTTATTTGTGCTTTATTTGTAAAGAGAACAAATTATTTTCAAATCAAGCTGGTCAGAAATCAACACAAGAAGGCATTGTAATTGAATTAACTACTCTACCCAGTAAAATATTGAAAGCGACATTATTCAGATTTAATCCAATTCTGGATGAAATCTAGTCATCTAGTCTGGAGTCCAGTCCATACTAACCCGTATTAGGTTCGCGGTATACGAACGGGCCAGATCCAAAGTTAGATGCTGGCAGTGATCAGTGCAGCGTAGCAAGGGGAGCTTACTGTGGGGTTGCATACACTGTAATGGTAATCAAGGGGAGTGACTGCGTTAAAAGGATGCTTACTAAAATGTTTGATGGCCTCCCTTTGTTTAATGATGCTAGTACGACGGCGATATGGCAACCTTTTACCACCAGTAAGTTAGTCGTATTGTTAAAGGTGATTATTCGTTGAAACATTATAGTTTTGCATTGTTGTTTGATATACTAGTAACGTCATTTTGATTCAGAATTACAGTTTATATGCGGTAGACTTCAAAAGCGATGTCAGGCTTTTGGATTAAAAAAGATGTTAATTCACTCTTTCAGAATTAAAACACGGTCTAATTTCGCTTTCAATGACTACTAGTATCCATCAGTGCGCATTATATAACAGTACAGCTGTTGTGCAATTCTAAATCAATTAATACTTAACTACCAACTTTCTTCTTACCTGTAAACAGGCACCTTAAAATGAAATGGTTTCCGCGGAAGCAAAGTGCTTAACGTCAGGGATCTGGGCGCGAAAGACCCAGGTGTGATTCCGACAGTGACCTCTCTCAACTTGTCGCACCATAGTCTTCTTGAAGTTAGCTCATCATAGGCAAAATTCTCCGCGTTTAGCGACACTCTGGTTATATAGAGGCGGTAAGAGAGTATGTTGTCTCAGATGTACACCATAACATTAATGCGAGGCATTCGTGTACAGTTTCCTCATCATGTCCAGAATTTTATTTGTCTATGGTAAACGTTATGTACGTGGGACATGGCGGGACGCCGTTGTTGTCAATCCATTGGTCTTTGGTTTGACCCCGCGTGGGTATCCAACTCTCATCCTCCGACACTCTGACAGGACACTCTTCTTCTGCACCACCGTGGGATATTGCGTTAACCCTTTCGCTGCCAAATTTCTTGGAAAACAAACTTTTTAATGCCAATTGAATTCCTGGAAATCACAGGAAAAAACTGCATCTGTTGAAATTATCACAAATTGAGTTGAAACTTTAAACAAAGATTGCACGTACCTTGTTTTGTATAATTACATACTTAACCCTTAGAATGCTGGGTATTTTTTTGTCGTCTGCTTTCCAAAACCTAAAGTCATAATTTTGATGAGGAAAGATACTCAGAGTTGCAAACATGTTATATCACAGGCCAGCCGCCAATCTGGCCTGGATCTAACCTTTTTGCGTAAGCATGAAGTCGGTTCCAGCGCTATAAGGGTTGACGACGCGCAGTCTGATCAGATGGCCTGACGAAAAGACGGTAATAAGCAATGCAGAACTTATATATTGCAGCCGCAAATTAGCGACAAGGGGCCCGTTTTACTAAACAACTTACGGAAAATGTTTGCGTAAGTCATAATTGATTAACATGGATAATATCTTCAATGAAAGTACAATATTGCAATGTGACACGTCATTGGAAGCGTCTCGGAGAGACGATTCCAATGATGTGTTACTTTGCAATATTGCTTTGCCAAATATTGAAATAAAAGGACTTGTTGTTTTAGACTTACGCAAATCTTAAGCGTAAACTGTTTAGTAAAACGGGCCCCTGTTAAGGTCACTCCAAGTCAAGCCGCTGATCGGCGATATTGGCAGGGAAAGAGGATAAGTGATTTCGGGTGCAATTGCCACACCACGAAACGTACATATATCTAAATATATTTCGAGGGCTCGGTGTTACTCGGATGATCCAAGCTGTACCTGTGTAGAATGAACTATCTACGTCTGGATCATTCGGACTAGGGCTCGGTGTTACATTGGCCTATCATTGTTAATCCTTCACAATCCTGGAGGATATACTTACGTCATTCTTGTACTTAGCCTTCGATGTGCTGATAGAGTCGCGTATAAGTCGATCGCGCTCTCGTGACGAATTTGATGTTACAATCCAACGATACCATAACTGAGATAAGGGTGATTGGGGTATCTGATTCAGAGTTACCTACCGTTGCATTTGTCGTATATCACATGTTTATATATTTTTGAACTCGGCCATATACTGCGCTGGACTTAAACAATACCTCAGAAAAGGGATGATTGAACTATCTGATCAGAGTTACCTACCGTTGCATTAATCCTTCATCACCTGTTTATAGTTTTTGAACTCGGCCATATACCGCATTGGACCTATACCTGAGAAAAGGGGTGGTTGAACTATCTGATCAGAGTTACCTACCGTTGCATTTATCCTTCATCACAACCTTATAGTTTTGAACTCGGCCATATACCACATTGGACCTATACCTGAGAAAAGGGGTTATTGAACTATCTGATCAGAGTTACCTACCGTTGCATTAATCCTTCATCATCTGTTTATATATTTCTTAACTCGGCCATATACTGCATTGGACCTATACGTGAAGAAAGGGGTTATTGGAATATTTGGTCAGAGTTACCTACCGTTACATTTATCGTTTATCACCTGTTATAGTTTTTGAACTCGGCCATATACTGCGTTGGACCTATACCATACATGAGAAAAGGGGTGCTTTGATACTTTGATGCTTTGATATTTGATCAGAGTTACCTTCCGTTGCATATATCCTTAATCACATGTTTAAAGTTTTTGAACTCGGCCATATACTGCGTTGGACCTATACAATTCCCTAGAAAAGGGGTACTTGGATTATTTGATCAGAGTTACCTACCGTTGCATTTATCCTATATCACATGTTTATAGTTTTGAACACGGCGTTTGGCTTATACTAAATCATAACCTTTTCGGCCCCAAACTATCTATTTATCAACACATCACTTATCATTAACTGTTCGCCATATCTGGATAACTTTGACCCATTTCCTCAAATGGGAGTCTGTGCTTGTTCCAAACTCAAAGCAAGACAAGAGTGGTAGACAAACCAAGTAGTAGCATTTCTGTTGTGACATTGGTATGAAATGATCGTGACAAAAAATGAAATTGCTCTATTGAAGTAATCCTCCTTTTATCGCAGTTGTTTATTAACCCTTATAAGTAATCCTCCTTTTATCGCAGTTGTTTCTTAACCCTTATAATGCTTGAACCGACTTCATGCTTATGCGAACAGATTTGATCCAGAACAGTAAATCGGCAGCTGGTCTGTGATCTTACTGTTCGTTACATCGAGTATCCTTTTCTCTTCAAAATTAATCAGATATTCAAGGTTTTGGAAAGCAGATGACACAAAAATATATTTTTCATAAAAATACCCAGCATTCTAAGGGTTTAACATTTCACGCAGATGCTTAGAAATATTCTTACTATTTGTATTGAAGAGGCTTCCTAAATAAATTATGTTTTCAATAGCTTCTTTTTATTATACATGTATATCAAACAATAATAAAAACCTTGTTTTACTTTAACATTTTATTTGGACATTCAAATTTTTCTCTTCTGTGGTCAAACAGCTTTAAACTTAGACCGTGTATTTTAAATCCAAATGAAGAAAATGTGGCAATTAAGTTTGACAAAGATGAAACGAGAAACTATGAATCGCAAACAGTCGAATATTAGGACGTCACACATATCAACCTTTACCACTGGGACTTCTAACCCACTATTGGCTGACCTGGGCATGGTAACCTGTCCATTCTCAAATCTGTAAAACAATAGGTTGATATTTGTTTAAACCTTACACACATGTTATTCCTTAACGATGTATGTTGAGTCTAATTTAACCCTTAAAGTGCTGTAACCGACTTCAAGCTAATACAAACGGACTAGATACAGGCTAGTCGCCAAGAAAATTGGCGGCTGGCTTGTGATCTAACCTGTTTGCTAATCAGTGAATCTTTCATCATCATAATTAAGCAGATATTTAAGGTTTTGAAAAGCAGACGACACACAAATCTATTAAAAGAAAATTACTATGCATTCTAAAGGTTAAGAGAACCAAGGCATGCCATTTGAAAATGAAGGGCTTCATGCTTAATTAAAAATGTCAAATAGAAGATGGAATCTGTCGATTAGATGGCATTACAAGAAACTTTTCTAATTGAAACAAAAAGTACTTATTTACATGTATTAACCCTTATAATGCTGGGTCATTTTTTTAGAATAGATTTCTGCGCTGTCTGCTTTTCAAAAGCTTATTTCTGCTTAATTTTGCTGGGGAAAGATACCCAGAGAAGCAAACAGGTTAGATTTAGGCCTGTTTACGTGACAGCTGGTCTATGATCTAGCCCGCTTGCCTAAGCATGAAGTCGGTCCTAGCACTTATTGAGGGTTAAATTGGACTCAACATACATCTCAAGGAGTTTCATGCGTGTAATCAATCTGCATCATTTCGGAAATGGTATTGCTAACCAAGTTAGCAAAGGGTGTCCGGATGAAGTCATTGCAAGGGTTTTAAGCGGCTATTCGCCCGAAATGTTGTGAGTTAAATATACTCATAAACGAGGTGAGATCTTGAGAGCTCTTGTGACGACCAGGTTTATACCCTTTCACTAATATTAACAACTGTGTGTGCCTTCATCGCATACGCGAATTGAAAACCATTGCGACCAAATGAGACGTCGACGATCTTAAGAAACTCTCGTTTTCTTTTATGATTGCAAGTTTTGTCAATTGTTTCCCTTCTTTGTTTGCAGTTTTTAACTTTTACTCCGAATACATTGTCGTCTCTATCAAATTGTTCGAAAGATGGTGAAGAGTTTAGATAAAGTCGGTAAACGTTGTACATGTAATTTTTAATCAGGGTGATCGTGTAAGGATATACAGAAGTGGTAAATATCGATAAGGTGTTTGTTTTATTTCGTTTTTCTCAATGCCAACAATAGTTCAGAAATAATACATCTACGATTAATTGGTCCATGTATGTATGACCGGGTGTTTTGGGGGTTCGGGTGGTGAAAAGAACATCAAAAGCATGCAATTGAAATCATGTTGTTATTTCAAATTCTCGAATGTATCGAGATAGGATTATTTCGAATTGTTTCATGTTAGTTTGCTATAAAAAAATTCAAATGGGACCATTTCGCTTTGTATAATAATTATTTAAATGCAAAGGTATCCAAATGTAAAGATTATAAGCAGTAAGAGTGGGTGATGATACTGGGGAACGTGGATCTAAAAACAGCATTTATAAGTCAAAATAAGTTCAAGTCAACAGAAAACTCTACTTATGTGTTAATTCTGTATACTAAGTGTCATGCTATTGTCAACCGTTTGATGCAATTTATTCTAGGAGAATAGTTTATTTTCACTTGGATCCTACATATATTTCAGCAACATGTATCGGGTGACTTTTGTTTCACATTTTGCTGTACTGCTTGTGTTTGTAAACAACGTGATTTGTGAGGACGCGGTTGTTTACACGACCAATGGCTATGTGCGGGGTTCCAAGACGGACAAAAGCCAACAATTTTTGGGCATACCCTACGCCAGGCCACCCGTAAAGGACTTAAGGTGTGACTTTGACTTCCCCCCTCCCCCACACACATTTTAGGTTAAGGGAATATCTTAGACCATTACCACATTTTGAGGCCTGCCACTTCATCTATCCATAAACTTCTACCTCACCCCAATTACTCATTATACATCGTTAACACGTTTGTGGAAACTAGGCAAGAAATATTCCGTATTTTCTCCTTTGTTTATGTATCTAAACGTGTTGAAGCAGGATATCTAAGAAAACGTTGGCACAATGGTTTCTATCCTATATTCCAAAGAAATCAATATTTTCATCCTCTTTTTAGTCCCGTCTGATGATGATTTTGAATTAGCCTACTAAAACAATACCTGTTAGAAAATGGGTCTACTCCAATACCGAAAACAAACTTTAATGCTTTTGTGGATTTTAATGCTGCACACCTTTTTTTTGTGAACAAGAGGAACTTCAACATTTACACACCGTGATATGATATTATTGTATTTGTCTTTTATACGTATGTATAAAAGACAAATATTGTATACATATACGCATGGGCATTTGAAGAAAACTCTGTGTAGGGAAGCCTAATTCTACCTGAATGCGTATATGGGCATTTGAAGATACATCAACTCTGTGTAGAGGTTGTCTATTTCTACCAAAGGATAAACTTGGCATTTAAAAGGCACACCAACAATTCTGTGTAAAGATTGTCTTATTGCACATCCAGGTGGCAGCCACCGAAGAGCGCCCAGTCATGGTCACCAAACGTTTACGATGCCACCAAGCCGGCCCCAGCTTGTCCACAGAAATACTGCAGGAAATACCTACCGGCAAACAGCTGTCCCGATAACCAGCATGTAGGCATGATTACATTGGCTTTCTGTTGTTGACTTAACCCTTAGAATGCTGGGTAATTTTCTAAAAATAGATTTATTGTGGCGTCTGCTTTCTGAAACCTCGAATAACTGCTTAATTTTGTTGAGGGATGATAATCAGAGTAGCAAACAGGTAAGATTACAGGCCAGTTGCCAATTTACTTGGCGGCTGATCCGGACCTAACCTGTTTGCATAAGCACGAAGTCGGTTCCAGCACAAGAAGGGTTAACATATCTTCATAAATAATTATGTAAATAAAAACGATTTACTTGGCCTGGATCCAACCTGTTTGCATAAGAATGAAGTCGGTTCCAACGCTTTAAGAGTTAAAGGTGCTTTTTAAAAGATGAGAGGAAATCCGGAAGTTAAAAAAGAAGTTTCTTTAAAACTGCACAACAGTTACTGATAGATGATACGAACTGAAGAATAGTTTTGAGATCAACCGTAGAACAATTGTACATTCTTAGAAAAATTGACGCTTTCAAAGTTAATAATGCTTCAATAGCTAATTTTAATAAAAACTGTATTGTTTATACGACATTCTTATTTGACCCTAAAAGTTTTTCTTCTGTGAACAAGTAAATTCAATACTTTTTGTATTATTATCGAATCAACAGTATCATGAAATGAATTGTTTTGCCCGAATCATAATTGGTTTCTTTGAAAACACCAACCTTAAATATCCATGAGTGATGGTCAGTCCTTATAAAACCATAAGTCTTCTACAAGACTAATTCTCGCGTGAACCCAAATATGCAAGTCACGTGATTGGAACGCACGCAGAGAAGAGTCTGGTTTAGTTAAAATTTAGTCTTAACTTATTAATTACACATGAATTGTGGAACACGTTGTTACAACTTCGAATGTACACCCACGATTCTGCTTCATTGATACAATACCAGTACTCACGACAAATACCGATTAATGAAAGGACGCAAGGCAGACCCCACTTCTCATGGGATTCGAACCAGCGACCCTTGTGTCCTGAGGGCAACGCTCTACCCCCGGACCCTGGTGACTATAGAATAATTCGGGTATGTGAATTTGGCGAAACCCAGAGGGCGGAACAGTTAACCCTTTACCAAACGCCAATGTTTTGACTGTCCCAAATAAGAGTTTGCAGACGACATTTCAAAATATGATGCAATTGGAAAGTAATCTTCTGATAGGGCAGAGAACATTGTGGGAGAAAGAGAAATTGCTCGTTAAAAGGTAGTTATTGAAAGCACAATGATTCCAGGGTGTGTCAATATATCTTAGTATGTATAGTCTCAGAAAAATACCGTATACCTCACAACCGTTGCCACGCTTGATATACAACAGTACAGCTGTTGTACAGTTATAAAAATTTCCTCAAAACTCTTAACAAGCAACATAAAGGTTCATGGCCCTTGGTTACCTCCCTGTCATAACTGGTTCATGCACTTGTTTATAAATGTGTGACTCTGTGGTAGGACGTTTTATTCTTTCCAGACATCAGAAGATTGTTTATATCTTTACGTTTGGACTCCACTGGGTGCATCGAACACCTCGAGTTATCCAGTCATGGTATTCATTCATGGAGGCGCTTTCAAAACTGGATTCAGCGCGTCAAGCGTCTACGATGGAAACAATCTTGTTCGAGAAGGCAATGTCGTTCTCGTGAATATCGACTACAGACTAGGTATGGCCGACTCGATCTGCTTCTGCACTTGATCTGTTTTGCTTCTGCTATCTCTTAGCCAAAAGAAAAGTTGTTATTCAACCGCCTTCGACGTTGTAATCTGTCAAACTGTAAAACTGGAAAGGAATAGCAGACGACTACCAAATAAGAATTGGTTTTTAAATATGTGACGAGAGGCGATGAATGAAAACAAGTTAGTCCACCTATGGAAAGACTTCTTTGGCGCAGAATCTTAGGTTCAAGTCGGGCGTGGCAATTTATTTAGCACTACACAAACACTTCTTTCTTTAAAATAGAAAAAGCAGGAGTTTTCAGATTAAAATCTGATAGATATGCAACAATCTAATGGTCCAAATATTCATTTTTTGATTCGTAATAGTATAAATCAGACGTTTCATTTAGGCTACTTAACACTTTTATCGAACGTCAATTTTTGATCGCCAAAAAGCAATCGTTTCCAGACGACAATATAGATTGGGAATGAACCATTTAACTTGTTTACCTGACATTATTGAAAATAAACATTGGATATGGAAAAGGTTTGGGAGCTTTTGTGAGCTATTTTTGTTCTTTCTATCAATAATCCTCGTAATCAGATGCACACTTTAACCCATTACCAAACAATAACGACATTTAAACACCTTCTTGCAGACGACTTTGGAAAACATTTTGGGAAAAGGAGAAATTGCTCGTCACGAGCAATTTCTCCTTTTCCCAATATGTCCTCTGCCCTATCAGAATGGTATTTTAACTATTTTTCAATTTCATCACATTTCGAAATGTCGTCTGCAAACCCTTTCAATTTGGGATGGTAAAAAACTTGGTGTTTGGTAAAGGGTTAAGATAAAAAAAAAATAATAACGTGTACATCAGACACGGAGCATGGATTGGACGGTTAGGGTATAACAATGCATTGCAGGAATGCTTGGTTTCTTGTACACGGGGGATAGGGAAGATGACGCAAGGGGAAACTTTGGTATTCAGGATCAGCGACTCGCTCTACAGTGGGTCAAGGAAAACATTCAAAACTTTGGCGGGAATCCTAACCGGGTAAGATATACATTTGGGAATGCAACCCAACAAGGATGTTTTACTGTGAAAATTATGTGCTTGATACATTGCTCTAGCTAACCTATTAAAGTAAGATTTGCATCTAGGAATGTAATCCCATAAAAATGTATTACAGTAAAATTTACGTGCTTGACACTTTGCTCTAGCTTACATGTAAATGCATCATTTGGCAATAGAATATCTACCATTGAAATGCTCGAAATTATCCAATTAATGTTCATTACACTTTTGGCGAGTTTTTAGCAGCATAGATTAGTTTCTCTCGATTCTGCCATCTTGATACATAATTTGTGCTCGCGCCGACAGTGGATTAATAAAAGGCCGCAGAGAGAGTGGAACCCGCTGTTCACGGAAATCGAACTTTTTTGGACGAAGCGCTGTTTCTACTTGAAGGATTTATATATTAAAATCCCCCTTTTCAATATAATTTACAGGTAACGCTGTTCGGACAAAGTGCTGGTGCCCAATCCGTTGCCATCCATATGTCATCAACTCTGTCTAAGGGCCTGTTCCATCAGGCAATCATTGAAAGTTCACCCTTTGCCATTCCATACCGGACGAAGCAGGCCGCTCTAGAACTGACCAAGGTTCTCTGTCGCCTGTTGCTATGCCCGGAGAATGACATTCGATGTCTAAGGTCAAGGTCAGTGAACGAGATAAGCGAGGCACAGGAAAGGTCAACATTGATTTTCTCTACGGTCACCGTTGTTGACTATTTCGAAGCGCTCGGACCAATCATCGACGAGAACGACGTGAGATATCAACCAATGGATGCGGCTGCCCGTGACTCTGTTCGACCAATCCCTGTTATGCTGGGAACTGTGACGGAGGAGTGCAGGCTGTTTGTATACTCGGTTTGGAAACGTAACTTGACGCTAGCGGAGTACGAGGCGGCCTTAGTGGTGTTTCACCCGAGCGCGTTTATAGCCATGGATAGAGAGTATCCCCCGGAGTCAGGTCAGGATCTCCGCGTTCTGCTATCCCAGTTCTGCACGGACTTCATGTTTACATGTGCCACTAGGAATGTTTCAAGGAATCTGATGAAGTACGGCAACAGGAACCTCTACCGCTATGTCTTCGATCATGCCTCTGTTAACCATGGTGAGTGGGGAAACCTCACATTCTGTGAAGATCACGTGTGTCATGCGGAAGAGTTATCGTTCGTGTTTGGTAACGGAGGGGGTGTCAACACGACGGTGGCCGAGATGTTCCTCGCTAACACCATGGTTACGTACTGGACGAACTTTGCCTACTCCGGTAACCCTAACGATGGTCCGAGGGTGGCACAGCTGCCCTGGCCGACATACTCCAGCCAGGGACAGTCGACGGTGCATTTCATCACACCCACAGATGATTATACAAACATGTATCGAGACAAGTTTTGTAATTTCTGGGACTCCATAGGCTACACGTAATTATGGAGTTGTTGACAGGGTATGGTACTTAATATCAAACAATTTATGCTTGCTTTAAGAAGAGAAATAAAATAAAGTCAGAACATTTGGTAGATGGCACTGCGCAATTAATTTACGTATTAAAAAAGATCTCTCGTGCTTAAACGTTGATTTGGTATGTTTAACCCGTCGAAATGTCAGTAAGACTGATGCTTCACCCTTTCCCGACTATCTTCATACCGTTCTCTGTATTTGCTGTAGAAGAGTGTAGAAATCCTGCGACAGATGAACGAAGTGCCCATATCGAGGAACCTATACTTTCTATGCAATGGTTCCCACAAATTATCATTAAGATGGTATGTTTTATCCATTCATTTTCTGTTATCTGCTGTTGCTTTCATGTTGGACCAATCACAAAATAAACAGTGGCTTTAAACTCTCTTTTTTTCAAAATTGTGAAGACTTTACTTGCAACGTCTTATCGTCGTAGGGCATAAATCGGATGGAATCGCGAGAATTGACCTTACGACACAGAGCAGTTAACCACGCCCACCGTAAATAGGGGAGGTCACTCTAATTTTCTCCGACATTCTGAGTGAAATAGCGTCAATGCACAAACTAGGATCCCTGTTTGACATTGCCGATGATTTCGGATACTCTTATTTGAAATCGGAAATATTCTTACAAAATAAGAACCTGCCTTTATTGCTGGATAATATGTACATATCATGACAATTTGTAAAGAAGATGGTATATTTTGAGCGTTAGCAGAGACATTTATAACAGCTCTGTTATATATCTCTATGGCGTTGGGGGAGTGATTTAGCCCAGAAGTGTGGGGTCCGATCGGCACCAAACACGATCCGTCCAAAGTTCGATCAGACTCGGATCCGAACGACATTGGTCCGTTCGGCACTGGTTCGACCGGACCTTCAAAATGACCGTATTTCATACTACTTCAAAACAGTTAATTTGCAGTATTTGCAGGTTACGAACAAAATTATCTCATTTTGATTCTTAAACGGTTTGAATTTTTATTTTACTAAATCGGCGTATATCCTGAATGATTCAAAACGCAGACCTGCCAATTTTGTCATGTTGAAAATGGTATAATATTGTTGGTCATGTTGAGAGTATGGTGTTAAACAATTGCTGATAGGAACACTCACTATTTTGTTGTCAAATAAGTTAATAATCAAGACTTTCGAACATTATCTTTTGTATGCTACTCAATGGATGATTGTCGGGTTTGCTACTTGATTACGAACTAAGGGTCATTTTACCAAACGAAATATTTTCAATTGTTCAAAATTTAAAGAGTTTGCAGACGACATTTAAATGAAGATGATGAATTAATACTTTTCTGATAGGACAGACCATATTGTTGGAAAATGATAACTTGCTCGTAAAGAGCAATTTCTCCGTTTCCCACAATATTTTCCCTAGTTGTCTTTAACAAAGTAGTCAAATGTAGTTATTATTTGGTAAAGGGTTAACAAATCTCGATTGTTAAAAAGAATTAAGGGTTTCGACGCTAATTAACACCAATCTGACACAATTGCACTTTATGGTCAAGTCACAAACGCTTTATTGTTTAGCCGATCGGCGGTCTTTGTAATCAACCATTGTCTACCAAGAGTGTGTTTTACAACATATTACAGCAACATTAGATTCTTTAAGGTATTCGGATAAAGTTGCAACAAGGAGCTATTGATTTGTTTTGTTTTTAATAGCTTTTAAATTTGGATACGATTCATCGATCATTACAGGTAGGTGGATTGATGGGATATAGTAAGAAAGTTAATTAATTGTTTAAGGTGCTCTTAGGGTCCATTTAAAAACAAAATCAATTAATTAAAATCCAATTTGAAGAATTTGTATATATCCAACTGGAAACCATGTCCTCTCACAACATTATCGATATTGTATTTTTAGTTAACATTTGATTCTTTATCAAATGCAACTAATAACATTTGTCATTATGTGTCAATTGCGTTTGTAAAAACAACAATTTTTCATTTTCAAACGAAGATAAAAGACAAAAATAAAAATTTTCTAACATGTGAAAGAAAAAAGAAAGAAAATTATAGTTCATACTTCTATTCTTTACATCGTTTTATAAATTAACTGTTTGCATATATTTACTAATTGCGTGTAGATCTCAGTCATTTCACAATATATGTGACAGATTTTGGAAACGGGATAAATTCTACTTCACCCACAAGTCTCTCCTTACACATAATTTCTCTATAATAAGTACTTTGACAATATCTTAAAGGTCAAATTTCCCGATAAACAAAATTTTCTTTAATTATCGTTTTTGAATTAGGTTATGGTTTCGTTATGACGGAGGTAATGATTTTTTTCTCATATAGAAGCGAAAAATGTTGTTTTTGACTACTTTTATTCACCTTTATCGATTTTTGTGAATGACTTATCTCCCTTGTTGTGACGTCATTTGTGCTTCAAAGTCATATGAACTAACAGTAAGAAGAATCTAGTTCTCAGTAACGACGGTGTTTTTGCACAAATTTCGGACATTTTAAGTGTTGAATTGTGTTTGGGAAACATAAATTGGATATTGAATATGGTATTTTGACAGGTCTTCTGGTGTTATTCTGCTTTTGGTCGCAGGGATGCGAGTTTCTCCCGTTTTCCGACGAACATAAAAGCTGCAAAAAGTTTCGATAAGTTAACTGGACCGTGTTTACTTTACAAATAAGCAAATGATATATTCCCCAAACAAGAACAGTAGGCTGTGTTACTTTCACTTCGAAGACGGCAAGTCTACGCATTGTTAGGCGTTTCCAAAAAAAAAATGATTTTAATGATCTTTAAATGATCGGACTCAATTCAAAGTAATTTATACAGATGAAGACGCTTCAAATTCATTCTACTTATTGAGTAACCGTTATATTTTCCTTATTTGAAACACACCAACAATATTCACTTTACCTTGATGTATTGGTTTCAAGACTGTCAATTTAAACCAGACAAAGCTAATCTCACTTTCAAACACCAATCAAGCGATAAAGCATACAATCATGCATCTTGTTCTTATTTGCAAAACTTGTTTTATGTTTTAACATAATCGTAGAAACGTTGCCATTGTACATAAATGAGACAAAATGAAAATGTACGTTGATTGCTATGATAACAAACCGATTAAAACAAGCAAGTTTCTTTTATCTGCCGTTGTCTTTGAATGAAAATTCAAAGTAATGAATATTTGATATCCGCAAACGGTCTCTGAACTCATCAACGCAAATGATAATGGGTTCGATCTTAACTTAAGGTCTGCTTTTCGGAATTATTTAAATCACACATCTTATTTTTTCGCCATTGGTAATATTGGTTTAAATGACGTATGTCACACTGAAATGCAGGTGTTCAAACATGATTAATACAAATTTATATTGATCATTTAGTAATAAGATCACTTAATATATAATTTACACATTTGAACATAATCTCTTTGTTTACAATTTAATTGATTATTGTCAGTTTATCTCACATACAAAGGGTCAATCAACAGACATCGGACATTACAAGGATTAAGGGTCGTGATGCAAATTAACACCAATCTGCCACATTTGCACTGTATGTTTCAAGTCTCATGTCCTTTATTGTTTAGGCGAAAGATAGCCTCTGGCGTTAATCTCTTAAATATCTCTGTTGTTAATTAACAGGTCTGACACGTTCTGCTATTCCAGACATGAAATAACAAGCGGCAAATCTCACACTTTCAATGCGCGGCAATTAAATTTATCTTAAAAATCCATTGTTAAGATATAACCAATTAAGACCAAACTCTCACAGGATGTTTGGATTGATAAGGTGTCAGGACATATTTATCTCTCAATGTGACTTACGTGTGATACTTTGTCGTTATGATATTCAAAGAAGTGAACATGTTGTCTTTTTTATTAGAATAGTTTGACACTTCAATAAGTATATGATAATCAGTATTCACCCAAACGGTATTAACTCTATGTTTCAACAAAAAAACGTTTTAACATCAATTTCAAGTTTTGTCAAATTGATATATAAATTCCAAAATCATAAAAAATAAATTCAAATATGTTTATTTAAGGTTGTTAGTAAAATAAACTATGACGATTTTTTGTTTTAGCTGTTAATTATTAAACCTGTCCGAAAATTAAATGCTCAATATGTCAAGGCTACTTACACGAGAGAAAACGAACATTAATATAAAGTGAATATGAAGAACAATTCTTAAGTTCTTAACAGTTGATCTAGAAAGACGACATCGGAATCAATTTCGAAATCATAGACCTCTTACTGGGGGTGGAGTTACTGGAAAGTTGCCGGATGATTTTAACAAATACTCTTAAATGTGCCAGTATTTAGTTTTGAAATTTGGATGTGTGGTGAAAATGTGAGGTAAAGGATAACCTTCGTATCACAAGTAAGTTGATGTGTAGTGAAAATGTGAGTTAAGGATAACCTTCGTATCACAAGTTAAGTTGGGTTATAATACGGTTTGTTTGTTCGCAATTTATGATCTTCTCCCGTTTCATTTCATGTATTGATAAGACAATGCAGGGTGAATTTGACAGTTAATAGTTATACGATGTACGGTGTTAAGACAATTCGTTTATTCAGACCTGTGTCTTTGTTTACTACTCAATTAAAACCTTAATTCTAATACACGATCATCGACGAAAAAGTACTCTTGGTTTTTTTTCAACAAATATTAATAAAGATAGCTGTTTCAACAAATATCGTCAAAATTTCAAGCCGATTCTTACATATGAAAACATTTACAAATCCTTTCAAATTTACGCGTTACGTCACTTACTTTTTTTTTCAAAAGAATATTCTTATAATATGAAACATATTCAATAAAGAAAATGCACTGTCAATCCAAACATTGACTTAAGGATTGCTATTTCGAGGAAAATCGTCCCAATTTCAAGCCGTTCCTTTCATATGAACGCATTGACATATCCTTGTAAATTCACGCGTTAAGTCACTAATTTATTTTTTCAAATGGATTTTCTTATAATATGAAAACTATCCAGTATACAAAATTCACTGTCAAGCCAAACAATGACTTAAGAATCATTTAATTCAAGGAAAATCGTCCAAATTTCAAGCAATTCCTTTCATATGAACAGGTTTACGCAATGAGAAATCCATGCAAATTCACGGGTTAAATTATTAATTCATCTTTTTTCAAATTGATATTCTTATAAAATGAATCATATTCAATAAAGAAAATGCGCTGTCAATCCAAACAATGCCTTTAGGATCGTTTATTTGAAGAAAAACACCAATTCTAACCAGCGATCGCTCTTCACGCCCTCTACATGGCGCATTCAGTGGATCACGAGTGACGTCACAGCAAAGGGAAGTAAGTCATACGAACTTTTATTAATCGGTGCGCTATGACGGTGATTTATGACGTAATGCGTTATGCTAGAATGTTGCAAATAATTTCAATGTGATTCTTTTACTTCATATTTTAATTTTATGAAATAAACCCAACCTGTACATATGACCTTTAAGCAGTATTGACGAAGAAAACCCACAGCACAATAGTGCTATGTGTTGATGGAGTCGCACAGCATGTCGGAGAAAATGGCGGATAGCAACCGAAGTGTTCTCTGATTGGTCAGTTTCAGCTGTCAATCAAAGTCTGTCGTAAGGTCAATTGGCCTCCTATACTACTGCGTCTATTCACTCTATTGACAAAGCCACAGTGTTGATAATTTTCCTTACCTCTACCTTTGGTTATAGCATATTTGCTAATCTTTTATCTAGCACACGACTTTTGAATCTTTTTCCTCCTTGGTTGACTGTCGAGTTTTCTAGATAGGGCCTATGTTTAAACGTTAGAACGGCTTTTCGACGGATCGAGGTAATGATTGAGGTAAAAAGAAATATAGATATACAATGAATGTAAGTTGGCATCATTTCATTTTGTCTACTAGCATTTTGATAGAATTAAGATGCAGAAATACACTAGGATTGAAATGCTCGATAAAGTTAGTTCGGCGATTCTCCTATGTTTCCAATCGATTTTCTTCGTCATATATCAGAAATTAAACGCTTTTAATCATTTATGATAAAGCACTTCAAATAGGAAATGCGGTTTCAACAATTTGACTTCGACTGGCACTTGTTTCAGACTGATATCGAGAGTATGTAGAAATATCGGCGAGTGCCGAATAACAAATGTTTCTCACTTGAACAAACAACTTCTTTTAAGCAAAGATGATAAACCATTTCAAAATAATGTTTTTGAAATCATCCAAATAGTTCAGACTATGGGTTTACGCTAGTATAAGCTTGGAATATTCAGGTATGTTTCCTTAAGAAGTATTTTTACAGTGTCTGGCTATATAATAAAAGTGACCTTAACCTTTTGCTTTGATAAGGACGACCTTTCTCAAATAAACATTTTCGAGTGTTACGCTGCAGAATCGACTGTAACCCTTTGACTTGTAAGAATGGAATTAAACCATCTTCCTGTAGCGGAAATCTAAAATAGTGTGACATAAGGTACACATGCTGGGCAGAGTCTTTAACGTTTATTTAGCCAATGAAGCAGTCTGGTTGATCATGGCATACTATGTTGTCCTCTTCAAACGAATGCTTGTACATATTCTCAATTGCGAGGACCTTGTCTTAGATACTTGTTTAATTTTGTATCTGGGAACCAGTGACGAGCGCCAACGGGTTTAGGTAGACATTAACCGCTGGACCCAAGTCTCACATTTTTGTGTAATTTTGTATGTGGGAACCAGCGGCCGAGCGCCAACGGGTTCATTCAGGCATTTACGACTGGATTCAAGTCTCAAAGTCTTGCGTAATTTCAGGACAGGGCATTAGCATCCGAAATCCAAGGGGTTCAGTCAGACATCCAGCGTTTGACCCTAGTCTAACATTCTAATGTAATTTTTGGATTTTGGAACCAGCGCCGCTGGGTCCAAGTCTCAGAGTCTTGAAATATTGGTGCAGGAAACCAGTTTTCGTGTGAAGGACACCAGTGCCCAAGCGCCAGTTGGTTCCCGAATCTACTGATTATAAGTAGGAAGTTTATGTTGAGTGAGTCCAAGAGACGAAAGACGATGTATCCCAGCTTTGTTAGGTCCGTTTGGTTATTTGTCGTAATATCGTTTGTGACGGGTGATGTTATCGTTCATACCGAATACGGAGATATACGTGGAACCAAGACCGACAGGGCTTTACAGTTCCTGGGAATTCCATACGCTAAGCCACCTGTTGGTGACCTGAGGTATGTGTTCACATTACGCGTCTATCTACTTTATTGTGGAACATCGAGGGTTCGATGTAAAACTATAAAAAGTCCTTCTCAAACGTGAAGGACTTGTAATAGTTTTTTTTATTGAACCCTCAAATTGGTATTGACATTGATATACGTTAAATTTGGCTCGTAGATGCAAGGTGTTTTCCCAGGACGTTTGCGTCTTTTCAATGAATGGAACATAACGACAATATTAACCCTTTCGCTGCTAATCGTAAGACTTACTCATCATACCAAACATATTCCAATGATTTCATCGTTATCCGGCTTGGTTTTAATGGCGGTAAACCAAAACAGTTTGGATCTTAATCCCTTTGAAATAAAGCAGATTAAGCATTTGAAAACGGGCAAGAGACCTTTATTCTGCACTTGCAAAACGGGAAAGAGACCTTTATTTTGCACTTGTAAACCGGGAAAGAGACCTTTATTTTGCACTTGTAAACCGGGAAAGAGACCTTTATTTTGCACTTGTAAACCGGGAAAGAGACCTTTATTTTGCACTTGTAAACCGGGAAAGAGACCTTTATTTTGCACTTGTAAACCGGGAAAGAGACCTTTATTCTGCACTTGTAAACCGGGAAAGAGACCTTTATTCTGCACTTGTAAACCGGGAAAGAGACCTTTATTTTGCACTTGTAAACCGGGAAAGAGACCTTTATTTTGCACTTGTTAACCGGGAAAGAGACCTTTATTCTGCACTTGCAAAACGGGAAAATGGCTTTATTCTGAACTTGTAAAGCGGGATAGAGACCTTTAGTCTGCACTTGTATGTCTTAATCACTTTCGTTCTCCCTGTCTCTCTATTTCGTTCTCTCTCCCCTCCCTGTTACCCCTCTCTGTTACCCCTCTCTTTTTATTCCTCGAAGTTTAATCACACAAATCACATACTAGAACATTTAATTCAGGTGGACTGCGCCACAGGAACCTGTCTCTTGGAAGCCAGACACTTACAACGCGACACAGAACAGTCCTGGCTGTCCACAGATAGACTGTCAAGCCTTTCTGCCTCCGGGGATTTGTCCCAACAAAGTAGGACGTTTACCCTTATAGTGTTTGAACTGATTTCATGCTTATGCAAACAGGTTAGATCCAGGACAGCCGCCAATTTGCTTGGCGGCTGGCCTGCGGTCTTACCTTTTTACTATTCTGTGTATCTGTCTTAATCAAAATTGAGCAGTTAAGTTTTGGAAAGTAGCCGACACAAAAATCTATTTTTAGAAAATTACCCAGCATTCTAAGGGTTAAGACTTTATAACATACTTAATCAAAGTACATGTATGTTGGAGTTTCTTCTCCATGCGGCTGGTCATCAATATTTGAGAACATTTTAATCAGGAGTTATTTCTCCTCAAATAATAAAATGTTACTTTAGAATAATGCGTAACTTTCTAAAATTAGTCTTTTGTGTCGTCTGCTTTCAAAAACCTTAAATATCCTCTTAATTTTGATGAGATATTCAGAGTTGCAAACAGGTTAGATCACAGGATCTTTCCCGTTTGCATAAGCATGAAGTCGGTTCCGGCACTATTAGGGTTAATGTATAATGACGATGATTAACCAATTTTGTAGCTTATTGGTGAAACTTTTTCTTTTGTTCAAAAGCTTAAAAGTGACTTCTACAAAATGACCAGCTCATACCAAAATGGAAAGTTTATATTAATTGTATATCAGTTCAAATTACGAGCACCAGCAGATGACGTTGGAAATAATATTCGAAAGATTTTTACTATGTAGCTGAGTTAAGCATTGTTTATGAAAATGAAATAATAACCTCTTTATGGGCTATAATCTTAAGCCTCGTTCTCTACGTATTGTATTGGTGTTAACATGAGTATATACAAGTCAAAGTCTTAACATAAGTGAAACTTCGTTCGATAGTCAAATAGCCTCTATTTATTCGAGTATATAGTGACCGTTTAAAGCTCAAAACTCTCAAATCAGAATAGCGTGGTCAAACTGATAGAAAATGGAACTCATCATCGATTAAATTCAGTTACAAGTTACAAAATAAGCAAACCCTCTGGTTTGTTTCAATTCGGTTTTTCCCGTATCTGCTCGTTTCTATTAGTACCTGTGTTTGATTCAGACATCGGAGGATTGCTTGTACCTGAACGTTTGGAGCCCTCTCGATTCCAACCATACATCCAACTATCCCGTCATGGTGTTCATTCATGGGGGCGGGTTTACGTATGGGTTCATGGAGTCTCACCTTTACGACGGTACGAACATAGTGGCATCCGGTAAAGTTGTGTTTGTAGGAATCGCCTATAGACTGGGTACGTATAGTTTGACGACATAGGATATGGTCAAACCTTCTGCCTAACCAATTGAATCATTTACACTGTATATTGTCAAACCGTCTGCCCAGCCAATTGAATCATTCATACTGGGATTGATTAAACCGCCTAACCAATCGAATTATCAAAACATGTTTTGATCAAACCGCCAAACCAATTGAATCATTAGCATAGGATTTGATAAAACCGCCTAACCAATTGAATCATTAACACAGGATTTGATCAAGCTGTCTAACTATTTGAATCATCTACACAGGATTTGGTCAAAATGCCTAACAAATTGAATCAATAACACGATATTTGATCGACCGCCCTACCATTTGAATCATTAACACAGGATTTGATCAAACCACCTAACCATTTGAATCATTAACACAGGATTTGATCAAACCGCCTAACCATTTGAATCATTAACACAGGATTTGATCAAACCACCTAACCATTTGAATCATTTACACAGGATTTGATCAAACCGCCTAACCATTTGAATCATTAACACAGGGTTTGATCAAACCGCCTAACCATTTGAATCTTTAACACAGGATTTGATCAAACCGCTTAACCAAATGAATCTTTAACAGAATATTTTATCAAACCGCTTAACCATTTGAATCATTGATACAGGATTTGATCAAACTGCGTATGTCAAGAGATCAAATAAGCATTGTGGCAAAATATGAAATTGCTTGTGACAACAATGCTTTTTTAAAGTCGTCTGCTGCATGACGCAAAAATGTGGCGTCAGGTGGTAATGTTTAAAGAATACCTCCAATATGCAGGTAGCCATGGATACCACCTTTCCAACCTAAAATCCAGGAAGCAATCACCATCAATATGAACACATCGGGTGCATCCAATGAAAACACCTCTGAGATAATAGGGATGCCGCCATATTGTTTCTCACAAGACTAACGTCATTTTACTCTCGTTTCCAAATATAGTTCTTTAATTTGAAATTTAAATAGGCATTTGTTTTGCTGAAGGAAACAGTTATATATATCACAAATTATTTTATCTTTACTATGTATGAGTTGCCGATGAAATATTATTTAAAATGATGCTCATCACTTACATATACATTGAACTACTTAACGTGGACGCTTACAGGAAATGTGTTTTACGCCGGGGGACGATTTACTAACGATTTACCCGGAATATTGTAACTCTACACTTATTTCGGAGGTGCAATTCTCAGCTGACGGAAATACCCGAGTAGTTCCGATTGATTCATCATTGCAGCATCAACACCGGTTGTTATTTCAGGGATCCTCGGGTTTCTGTACACCGGTAACAGAGCGTCCGACATACAAGGCAACTATGGCATTAAAGACCAACGACTCGCTTTAACGTGGGTTAGAGACAATATCAAGGAGTTCGGCGGAAACCCCGACCAGGTAAGCATTTCTTAACCCTTTACAAAACGCCAGATTTTAGACTCTCCCGAATTGAAAGAGTTTGCAGACGCCATTTCAAAATGTGATGAAATTGGAAAATAATCTTCTGAAGGAGCAGAAAACATTGTGTAAAAATGAAAAAAATGCTCGTTACGAGCAATATATCCATTTCCCACAAGATTTTCAAGAGTCGTCTGCAACAAAGTTAAATGTCGTTATTGTTATTGCTAACCCACAAATGTATGACCAATCAAGCTTGAAAGCTCTATGGAGGATAAGGTGAATATCATGGTTTAGACTGATATATTTTTCTGCACTGTATGGATGTTTGTTTTTTTTCTTTTAAAAGTCACTGTTGTGAAGACACATTTATGTTTCTGCTACGCCAGAGTTTAAAGTTTAAAAGATTCAGACCTTCATTAAGTTATTCAGGACATTGAGAAGCGGTATTGTACTTTGACAAAGCATTTGTATCTCTGTAGTTTTTACGCATGGTTTTAGGATTATTAATTGGTTCAAGCCCCTCTTAATTAAAAGATGAGTTAAACCTTACGTGGGTATTAATTGAAGTAAACGATAACTCTTGGTCGATGTAACACACAGTGTTGTTTGCTCAAAGACTCCTTATACCTTTCACAAACATTTTAATAACTCACTGTCAGACATCATATCATGGGCCAAAATACCATAATTTTCCTTGGTGTTTTAGTTTTTTTGTTCGCTTGTTCATAGTTGAGGATCTTATGAAAGGTTGTCAGTTTGAATTGTCAAATAGGTTTCCTCGTTAGATAGAGTCTTTATAAGTATTAAGACTCACGCCTATTACAGGTAACCCTGTTCGGTCAAAGTGCTGGTGCCCAGTCGATTGCCGTACACCTGGCTTCTCGTCTGTCGGACAATTTGTTCAATGCCGCCATTATACAGAGCTCTCCATTCGCAGTGCCGTTCCGATCTGCGAAAGACGCAATATCTCTGGCATCAGTCATATCGAAGTCACTGGGATGTAATACGGATGACATCGGCTGTATTCGATCAAAAACGACCGTCCAACTTCTGGACGCTCAGAAAGCTTCGCTTAGAAGATTCACGACAACCAATCTGCTGGAATACACCGAACCCATTGGACCGGTTATAGATGGGACGGAGGTGAAACAACAAACGTTCGAGGCTGCACTGAGAGGCGAAATGCGAAACATTCCCGTTATCATTGGGTCCGTGAGTGAAGAGTTCCGTCTATTTCTGTACGAAGCCATTTCAGATCCGATGTCGAGATTGGAGTACCAGGCCGCGATCGCTGTTATACACCCCACCCACTTTATAGACATTGAGTTTAGATATCCGCCGCCCCAAAACACGTCGGATTATCGAGATACGCTGTCCCAGGTGCTGACTGATTATCTATTCACGTGTGCAGGTCGTAACGTCAGTCTTAACATGATGAACAATGGGAATAAAAACGTGTATAGGTATGTGTTTGATCACGCCACCAATAGTAAAGGATCATGGGGAAACTTCACCTTCTGCGAGGGTCATGTCTGTCATTCGGAGGAGCTCTCATACATTTTCGGAAACAGTCGAGGAAACAACGTGACTTCCGGGGAGATTTACCTGCACCAGTCTATGTTGTCGTACTGGACCGACTTCGCCCATTCCGGTAAGCCAAACACCGGAGTACGGAACATAAGTATGCCCTGGCCGACCTATGACAGGTATTTCCCGACAACCATGCATTTCTCAACGCCAATATTCGGATCTATCGACGACTATCGGGGAGAGTTCTGTGATTTTTGGGATTCTATTGGCTATTAGAGAAAGAAAAACGCAGAAAATAAAAATAATGATTCAATTATGTATCGGAATAAATGGGGACACATTGATATTAGAATTCAATCGTTTATTAAAATAAATGCAAAAGCTACGACTTTGGGATTCATTTATTATACAGCAGCACGTCGAACTTCATCCTGGAGTCCTGGCCCATGCGTACCCGCACAAGCCTTGTTCGGGGTATACGGACGGGTCAGGCCCAAGGCTAGTCGAAATTCAATTAAAAAAGAAAGAAATTCATAAACACGGCTAAGGGCTTGATGTTATTCCTTATTTAACAGTTGTACGTCAAATTAGGGCAATTTGAAAGCCGTTTTGTTTATATTGGATAAAAAAAATGTGAAAAAGGGTTATACCTTATGATCACTCGTTTTAAGTGATATTCTGATAAAAACAAAGACAATTGTTAACCTCTTATCTTAATCAGTTTTAATACCACACCATGTTTATTAAGTCATCACTCGTTTTTAACAGGTAGAAAAGTCGAAAGGATGTCTAACTTGTCGTGTTTTATACCAATGCCAAAGCTATTCTCCCATACTATAGTCATCCGCAAACAAAATTCTTGTAATCAATTTGCTATAGGAAAATTAACGAAAGATTGTGATAAAATTTGTAAAAGTTCTTGATTTCTCTCGAAAATACCTCATCATATATATTCAGAGGAAAGTGTAAGCTATCAATTGGTTATCATATACGTTAAAAAGTCGAATGTCCCCAACTGCCATTGTTTGCTTCATCAGGTAGATATCGAATATAACCATTCGTTCTTGACAATTACTTTATAATTAAAAAGTAATTTGACGATATATCTTTACATGTACCAAAAGAAAATAGAATCCTAGTGATCACTTATTATATTTATTATTATACTCATAGTATGATATTAACTTCAATTCATGTAGGGACTAAACACAACTTAATAAGTTTATTTGTTATTTTGTATTTTGGGCCGGAGGCCTTTGTTTACAAATAATGTATCTGTATTCTGTTATTGGCTATGCAGTAACCCCTTAATTCAAAAGATTTCTTCCTCAATTTTGAGTATATTGATAACAGATTTTTGCTCATCTCTGATTAATTATGACAACTTCAAATACTATCATGGCAAACACTGATTGCTTCCTGTGTAATGTTAAAATGCCTTGCGATGGGATACTAAACAACGGAATAATTATCAGTAGATCGATATAACATGAGAATATTTATCTTTATACATAGTACAATGTCATGGAATGCAAAAGCGTAGCAACAGCATCTGCGGTTTCAGTCGCAAATTGGTAGCTTAATGAGGGCGTAGCCGCTGTTGTCTGCCGACGCGACGACATAACCACCTTCAAACAGACACACGGTCTGAAACTGGAACTGTTTGTCTTTTACTGTGTATACGGCAATCAGATTTCCGTCACGTGACAGACGATAGAGAGCGTGACTTTGTGCCGAACACACGATCAAATCTCCGCCATTGTTGTCTATGGTCATACCCATCGGACACGTGATTCCATCTCTAAACCGGAACACAATTTCATTCAGATCGTTCATTCTCAAACCGAACACCCCTCGGTCAGCGTCCGATACGTACAACAGACTGGCGTCGTCGCTTATACACAAGTAATTCGGTCTCGCTAATCCCCCTTTCCCAAAGAAATCAACTTCGCTTCGTGACTCTCCGGTCAAGTCCGTGACAATGATGTACGCATGCTCACCGTCATAGCCACAAAATATGACGTCATTTCCGTTGACCGCGATGCCTGTGCACTCTTTTCGCAATGGGAACGATTTAAGAACAGAAATGTACAGTCCCAATATTTCGATGACCGAACACACCTGATGTTCTCCTTCTAGAACCGTCACAAGAAATTTATCTCTGTCGAATTCGGCTAATTGCCAGGGTTCGCCGTTAAGTTCCTCAAAGAATACAGACCCAGCGCTTGTGCCGCATCTCCGTATAAGTTTTAACTTCTTGTTATCGTTATCTGCAATGAGGACGGTGTCGCTATTAACACGTTTAATGTCTGTTATGCAAGTCTTATTCCCAGAATCACCCTCGGACCAACATTTTATATACTCGCAGTCATTGTGCAACACTTGTATCTTTCTAACTTCAACGCCTTCAACCAGGCCTGTGTAGTCTACTGATGCCGTTATTAGATCATTTGGGTTTGTAGACAAAGGAGTTGTGTTATTAGCTTCATCAAAAACAATGTCTACTCCTCCTGTCTCAAGTGACGAAAGCTCTGTGTGTTCATCGGCAACATGTTTGGAATTATCTGTCTTCACAGGAACATTCCCCATTGTGTTTTGGTAAACATCTAAATCATCATTTTCAATCTGGTGCGCTTGGTTTGTGTTGTCTCCAGGAGCCTTGGTGACCAAATCGACGCCATCGGGGTCCTTTGTCAAATCCACCATCAAGTTAGATTGTTGACGTTGATATGATTTCTCAGATAAGCTTTTTGATCCATTTCTAATGTCTTTGGATGCAACAGACACTTTCAATCCAAATGAGCATGTGTTTGTTGTTCTATTCCTTTTGCAGAGATGTCCTATTGACACGTTTTTTACGTGCTCCATTAGTTCCTTATTGGTATGAAATTTCATTTTGACAAATCGATTGCTCTCTTTGATGCTCTTAGTGTCACGTTTGTAGCTATTCAAATGTTTGGATTGTATTGTTTTTAATATATCTAATTGTGTAAGTTGGTTTTGTCGAGGATCAGACTGACTTTTAGGTTGTTCAATAGCCTGTATATGCAGATTTATATCGTTAATGGTTGTCTTACAGAGCTCTACCATTCCTAAATTCGCAACAACTACCTCGTCCAGTTCTTTCATGAATTCTTTGTGGGCTCCTTCGATAGCTTTTATCAACTCCCTGGTCTGTTTCTTTGATTGTTTAGCAATGCGTTTTCTGTGTTCTTCGATCTTACTACTGTCGCTCTCTTTCATATAAAACATACAATCATAAAGCAGTTTCTTCAAGCATTTCGATGTTGACGACTTTAGTTGCGGCAGGTCGATCAACAGATTCTCCAATGGCTCTGTAATACAAGCCTTGTGATTCAGCATCTTGCACGGTTTACAGCAGAATACTAAATGATCAGTACAATAGGAATCAACCGATCCGGACCCATCGTTACAAGTACATACACTACATGATTCGCCCAATGAATTGGGTATAGTCAGTATATTAGACCTACAGGACACTTCAATGGCTGTGTGGCCCCGGGTACGTGTCAGATGATCATGCATACATTGTGAACACATAGATGATTGACACTCCACACACATGCTGTCTGTCCTGCGTTCCTGGCAGTTATTGCACGTGTGTTCACAAAGTTCAGACGTAATAGCATGCACACTGTCATTAATTGGTTCTCGTGGTGAATGAACCGAGCTGAAGGAGGCCGACGTAGACCTTCCAGTTGACGATCCAAAGGATCCAGTTGTTTGGCACGATGAATTCGTTGACCCCATAGACGAAAAGGGCAACCTGTTTGATGGTCTTGGTGAGCATATAGAAGACGCCAATGCTGATTCTTGTCCAGTTGGGAAACCTTTTGAATGTATAGGCGATGGCATGGTGTCTCGTACCTCCAGTGAGGACGTTGTTTCGCCTTTTGGTCTATACTGTCTACATCGTCTTCTTGACCTAGCATCAGTCCGCATGGTTTCATCTAGAGATGGCTCCATTTGTGTAGTCTTGTTAATCCCAGATGAAGCAATGTATTTTATCTTTGATTCTCGGTTTCTTGAACTAGTTTTACCATACACGCTGAAAAAATATGGATATAGAAATTGCTTATTCAAACCCAGACTAAGTATTAGTTCTCATTGGTGTTTCTATGTTTTAACCATAGGAATGTTGGTCATGTTACTAGAAATAGATCCTTGTGTCGTCTGCTTTCCTAAACCTTGAATATCTGCTTAGTTTTGTTGAGGAAAGATACTCAGAGTAGCAAACAGGTTTGATCAAGGCCAGTCGCCAATTTACTTGGCGGCTGACCTGGATCCAACCTGTTTGCAAAAAATTGAAGTCGGTGCCTGAACTATTAAGGGTTAAAAGACACAATTACAAAACAGTTCAAAAGTGCATCAAGTTACCTTCCATTAACTTACCACGAAGGAGTGATATATCTAAATTAAATGATGTCTCACTCTCGATATCTTGTACTGAAGACAAATTGATGGGTTGGGCGCAAGACAGGGAAGTAATCGTTATTTCGAAATGATTTGTTAGTTTATGATGACAATAAAATACTTAAAAGTTGAATTCTTCTTGCGACTCTCAAAGATGAGGGGGAAAAGCTTGGTTGTAAATAACCTAACCAAGTTTTGAAGGAGACATTGGGTTTCATTTGAATATTCATCCCACGCATACTGAGTTAATCCGGTTTATATCTATCGAAGCATATGCATGCAGGGGGTCCGAGTTTCAAACCATGGATTTATGGTTGCAATCTGTTTTTTTACGTCTTGTACTACTGAAGAAGTCTGTTTGTGTGGAAAACCTGTCAGAAATCGGACAATTTTGTTTCGTTATGTTGTAATCACATGCAACACTTTCCGCCGAAAAATAGCATACGATTTCAATTAATTTAAATAGTTCATCGTCTTTGTTTACAGAACCACATTTCTTGTCACTACTCGTTTTAGAATTGAAAACGAAATTTGCAATTCAAACAAGGCTTCCCAAGTGAGTCGATGTTCGATTTCATTCGCAGTGCCAACGTAAAATGGCTTTTTGATTAAGTTCCGTTACCAAAAAGAGATACATTTGCGTTAAATGTTAAAACATCAATAAACGTACAAACTCACAAGATTCCTTTAGAATTATAAAGGATGATCATTAGAATGGAAATACGTGTCGATTAACAACATTATTGAATTTTGTAAGCAAACAGAGTTAAGCTTGTATTAAACTGACTTTTTCACATATTGAGATCTTATTTCTTCATTTTTCAAATGAAATGTCTGCATTCGTTGGAATGTCAATACAGGTCTATATACTTACATACGATTGGATTTTGATTCATTACTTATCCTTGTCTATAACTGTTTGGTAAATATTTCGGTATTGCTTTACTGAACTCTTAATGCTAAGAATTTGAGATAGTTCATAACAAAATTCCTCTTATTTCAATATTATGATAAACACTATTTCAAGGTAACACATCATTAGAATGTCTCTCCAAGACACTTTCAATGAAGTGTCACGTAACAATTTTGTTTTTTATTTAGGATGATGGATACCAATGTATATACGATTTGACTTACGTAACTATTTTTTCTCTAAGTGTTTAGTGGTTCACGTAGATTGTTATGCAGATATATATGTATCCTCTTGAAGATGTACTTAACTGTTAAAATGATTCAATGTTTAAAAAACCAATGATTGTTTCTATCCGGCAGGTAGTCAAAATAGGTAAGAACATACTATAAAATAAGACAACATAGAGTTTAATCCTCAGCCTGGTTTGTCAATAGGAAATAATTTCCCAAGTAAAACATTACTTGATATGCAAGTAATATTTACCAGGGGAATGTTTCCCATGTCCAAAACAAACTGTTGATTAAATCATGTATTGCGCATGCTATCAAAATACCAAAACATACCATTGAAATGTAATTTGTGGAAAAGCTTCATCGCAGATCTATCACAACACATTGATCAATCCACTCATGCAGGAAACACTGGAATACATCTTTCATCCATAAATGTTCACTATTTGCATACCTTATCATCGCAAAGATAAACATTGTCATGAACCGTTATTTTGCACTATTTCGGAGGCACTGGCTGTGGCCCGTTCTACTACGCGTAGGAGCGAAAACAGGGAACCATGCTTTTCATAATTCGCACTATAAGCTATTTCTCAGAGAGAGCTATGTGATTTATATTTTCATTAAAACTGTATTAATCCTCGAACCAAAATTGTATCATACTCATATCACTTGTTTCAAACAAGTTACGCAAGAGAGAGATTCTTATGACTATTTAAAAAGGGCAGGAAAGTGTGATTTGCATTTCTTTTTCTTTTTTTTTCTCCTTTAAAAACAAGGTTAAGTTCTTGACACTGGTCATTTATTTAATAAGGAAGATTGCTTTAAAGAATTCCACTGTTCGTTTTACGCATTATGAGTTCAGTGACACGTCCCCTTTGATAATTAATCAATACGAAATGCACAATCTTACTTCCTTATCGAGCCATCCGCATAAAATGTAGATAAACACAGTGTTTTTGGAGTAATGCCAATCCGAATTGAGGTTATTGAAGAGAAAATCGATTAGAAATTAGAGAATCTGGGTTTAATCAGAATACAAAACTGATTTGCACAATTCGACTGACTTCAATCTTTAGACTGCTGGGTAATTATCTAAGAATAGATTTTTGTGTCGTCTGCTTTCCAAAACCTTAAATTTGTGCCGAATTTTGACGAGGAAAGATACTCAGAGTAGCAAACAGGTAAGATCACAAGCCAGCCACCAATTTACTTGGCGGCTTGCCTGGATCCAACCTGTTCGCATAAGCATGAGGTCGGTTCGAGCACTATAAGGATTAACCCTTTACCAAACGCCAAATTTTCAACTGACCAAAATTGAAAGAGTTTGCAGAAGAAATTTCAAAATGTGGTGTAATTGAAAAATAATCATCTGATAGGACAGACAACATTGCAGGAAAGGGAGATATTGCTCGATAAGAGCAATTTCTCATTTTCCCACAATGTTTTCCAGAGTCGTCTGCAACAAACTGGTCAAAAGCCGTTATTGTTTGGTAATGGGTTAATCAAGACAAAAACAGTGGACTCATAAACGTCTGTACTTGAACAATCAGTCGGTTTGTTTGTTATATTGAAAAAAAAAAAAACCTTCCGAAAGAGATAAGAGAATATTTTTTTTTTCAAAGAAATATAGGTTCGAAACCCCAGAGCTAAAGGTACTTAAAACTATTCCCCCTTATGGCTATTCATGACTGGTTATAAGTTAAAGCAACAAGATACTTCAAAAATGACATGACAAGAAAATCAACTTATTTTTCCTATGATATTGTGAGTCGCATGCGCAATTTTTTCTTATACCAGAGTAATTTTAAAATGAACAAGCAGTGCTCGTCGAATACAGTCTGAAAATATTTTTGGGACGTTATTATGAGTGGTGCTAATAATGGTCATGAACCAAATCATGCACAACTTATGTATGAGAAAAATGAACAATGCTGTTTTGATACATATCACATACTATGTACAGAAGGGTATAAATAATTCATTCAATCTGTTCAAACTTGAATAAACTCAAACTATGCCTAACATTAACCAAAATAACAAATAAACTCACAATGAATAAACTCACTAAGAATAAAGTACATTACTCCATACCTCAACAGTGCTATGTCACAAAGCTCACACGGAATCAGTCTTGAAAACCTGTCCAGCATTCAATGTTTTGGTCATGACTGAGTCCTAATATGTCCGTAAACTACTTTTAGATTTAAACTGGGTTCTGTAAAGTATTACCTGTTCGATCGGTACATAAACAACGTCAACGAGCAAATGCGTTTAGACATGATCGATAAAATACCCTTTTCACTCCTTCACATAACTGGGTACTGTTTTACTAAACGACGTAAGGAAAATATTTCCGTAAGTCAAAAATAAGAATAAAAATGGATAGAATCTTAAATGAATGTACAATATTGCAATGTAACACGTCATTAGAATCGTCTCGGAGAGACGATTCCAATGATGTCTTACTTTGCAATATTGCTTATCCAAATATTATAATAAGAGATAATGTTGGTTTTAATCTAAGCAAAGTTTAAGCGTAAAGTGTTAAGTAAAACGGTACCCTGAACTGCAACATGTCAACATGTCAACTGGTTTTCGTTGTAGAAAATCTAGATGTGTCTTCACCTACAGTGCGTTTCGTTGAATTGTCTGAGCTAAACATGTTGTAAACTTTATCTATATTGGTTTTACATCGCGTCAACATTATTTCAGTTATGTTGCGATGCACGACTCTTAATGATGGAGGAAGACCCCATACTTAATTGCCCATAATGGCTGGTCAAGTCGAATAGAACCGTTGGCATTCCGTAAGTCGCTCGGAAGACTGCCTCTCACGGAAATCTGCATTCCTCACCCGGATTTATACTCATGCGGAGATGGGCCATGTGATTTCGAATTCTGCACCCTAACCACTAGACCACAGAGGTCGCTTTATTGACAACGTTTCACGCTTAATTCAGACGATCATTGGAGAAAACGTGGAAAAGGAGACACAGCGTGAATCCTTACGAAAACTAAAATGAACAGATTAACGCTGTAGTAAGTGCGACGTTAAGATTATAAAGAAAGATTGTCTGCTTTAATCCAAATTATTGATAGCAACGTCTTTACCAACCACCAGCATTTTGAAACAGTATAACAAAAGGACAATCTTCTTATTTTGAGAAAAATCCTCTATTTTCCTAAAACAAATGTGCTATGTGAACATCGTTTACACTAAAAAAACTGTTCTTGTTTATGTTATATGCCGATTAGTTTGTGCCACTAGCACTTTGTCTTCAATGTCGTCTGCTGTAAACTGATTGTGTCAGGAAAAGATTTGTCATGTTTGTATCGTCTGCTACTCGTTTATCGAACGGCATGAGATAGTGGTTATGAGGTATATTTAGACTAGAGTGGGAAATTCCCAATCAATAGCTTTTCGCAATACGCGGGCAATGCAAACTATGATTAAAACGACGTGTGAGTTGAAATTCTTTACATTGTTGTTCAGCCATTGGTTGATAACGAAATCACTTCTTTAATCCCTCCGCTTAACCCTTATATTATAAGTAAATTGGCGGCTGGCCTGAGATCTAACCTGTTTGCTACTTTGAGTATCTTTCCTTGTCAACATTAAGCGGATATTTATGGGTTTGGAAAGCAGACGGCACAAAAATCTTTTTTTAAAAAAGTACCCAGCATTCTAAAGGTTTAATACAACTTCGACATAGGACCTGCTCTTTCTAAAAGACCTCTTTTTGTCTACCGAAATCATATATTTCGACTGTGGAGACTTTCCCCATGAATCACAGATGGCGTTAAAACTGTTCTTTACTGCTACCTCTGAAAATTATGGTATCGTCTGCTTCAGTAAATTGCAAGGGATGAATTGGATTTACTTTTTTCCAACACGGTTCGTTAAAATAATAAACTCAAACAACCGCTAACATAAATATATGTGTTGGATTTGTTCAAGTTGAACTTTAAACAAACGATTTCGAATGAATAGTTCAAATTTCGTTTACTTGTTGGTTGTTTTGTGTACGTTTTGTGGGATAACACAATACCAGACTACGCCACATTATTGCGTCTTTCAGCAGACGACTTTCAAAACGCACCGTGGCAAAAGGAGAAATTGCTTGTGGCAAGCAATTTCTCCTTTTGCCACAAAGCTTTTCAATTACATGTATATCCACATATCACAACAACAGAACTGAAATGTTTTTCACATGTTTACATAGCTTTTCTAAAGCCATTTGTTTTAAGAACAAAAAAGTCGTCTACAAGTGGTAAAGAGTTAATCCATCATGTTCACAATTAAAATCAAGCACATTAATAGGGTACTTTTTTATGACACATAAGCTGTTAACAAAAATACGTCCAAAATTCCCCTCGAGGACTTTCTACCCAAACGTTGTGTATAGCTCACCCGCTACAACGCTATAAAAAATGAATGAAAAAAAAAATTGTGTTAAGTAATTTTTTTTTTTAATTGCACACACACGCATCGGCTTCCCCCAACAATATTATTCAACAAACAGAGTATATGTGTTTAAAAAACCTTATTCAAATTATCGACTCGAATGTTGGTCTAAAACATTGTAAAGGATGACTCATAGCTTACAAACCGGTCATTTAACAGGTCAATCGGAAAATGATTAACACTTTCTAACGTTAAATGTTTCGCGCATTACAGCACATAGAAAAAAGACGTGGAGTACTCTAGAAACCACCGTCACGAAAGGAAGTTAACCCTTAAAATGCTGGGTAATTTTCTAAAATTAGGTTAGTGTGGCGTCTGCTTTCCAAAACTTTAGATATCTGCATAATTTTGATGAGAAAAGATACTCAGAGTAGCAAACAGGTTAGACCACAGGCAAGCTGCCAAATTTACTTGGCAGCTGGCCTGGATCTAACCTGTTTGCATAAGCATGAGGTCGTTTCCAGCACTATAAGGATTTCAAAACACGTGACGTGCCATTCATCGTCTTGGCACCGCGATTTTGACCCAATAACACTAAGAAGGTAGAGGTCAAGGTTTTGTTCATTTAAGTGTAACCCCTATATTGAAAGTGACAGCCATGTTGGTTTATGAAACATTTTTCACTGATTTTACCACATACCTCCAAAATGTTATCACTATGCCAGGCGCCAAGCGGATATTGGTCGGTAACCATTGAATTTAAGTAGCTCTTGGCTCGTGAACTGGTCATTTCGGAACAAGTTCCACGAGAAACATTCTCCGGAAAAACGCCTCCAATGGGGCTCCAACCTTCGACATCTTCTTCCCGAGGCCAGGGTGAGGGACAAGCATTTAAAAGCATTTATTCGTCACTGACGGTTTGCGTCTGCTGCTTCTGTTATATTGAGACAGTTATAGAACTGTTCATTGCGGAATCGATTGACGCATTAGCCCATGTCATGAATGAACACAACAAATAAATGAAACTGTCGACACTTTGTTTTAAAGGATAAACGAAATACAGCAAATATTGTTTTACCCCTTTCCCAAACAATAAAGACATTTGACTTCTTTGTTGCAGACGATTTTAGAAAACAAGAGCAATTTCTTCTTTTCCCACAAGGTTTTTTCGTGTTTTATTTTCATCTTGTTTGTTGAAAGAATACATAGAGGTGACAGGATAAATAGAATAGATGGTTTGTGTCTATGAAAAGGAATAGTTATCGGGCTCGGCTTCAGATTAATACCCGTTTCGTTCTGCTCACCGATTATATTCCTAAGCCTTGTCCGATAACATTTCCTATTCACGACACCAACCATCTATTCTCTATTTATGACGTCTGTGTCGTTTACATATTTACATGTGTCGGTTAGAAAACTCAAAATCTATTTCATCCCCGACGGCGAAAATATTATTTTATGGCGACTGTATTGTTTACTCTTCAGAAACGCTGGACTGTAGGTACTGTGTAGGCGATCAAGGATTCCCAGAACACCGTAACTACCGACAAATCTGAAACGAAAGGGATCAGTGGAATTTACCTGAACATGGTGATTAGTTTGATCAGTTTAAACCTATTAATTTTACATCGATTGTGAAACAAGTTCTTACAAATTATAATAATCACTCCCGGTTCTGCTTCCTTGATACATAACCAGTATTCACGCCGAATGTCGATTAATGAGAGGTTGCAAGACAGGATTCGAACCCACGGCCCTCGTGTCCAGAAGTCGACGCTCTACCCCTTGACCACTGTCCTCTACAAACGTGGGTGATGTATTGGAAAACTATTTGGTAATGGTCCGACTCTACATGGCATTTGACATATGATAGTTGGTCTTTTTCCTATTATATGCCATTATATCCTCGTTTATTAGTAGTTTGTCGTTAAACAGGATTATGTTAAACATATTATAGATTGTCAAAGTCAGCATACATCAGCAAAATGTGGCAATTTTCATGAGCCTAGAGTTTTAAATTTTTCCTTTGTTCATTTTTTCTCCTTGCTTTTTTCAAGTTGGAAATGTTGAACTCTTTCCTAAACAACTACACTTCCCAACGTTATACGTATGTTAACTTGCTCACACGTCTTTACAAATTGTGTATTTTGTCCACTTTGTGAACTGTGAAGAACATAACATATTTTGAATAAAGATATTTCTGTAAGCTGAGAAATAGACATCGTACATGATTACATGCTACACATTTTGGGCTCTATGTCAGGGCTTATAAATCATTTCCTGTAAGCGTCCACTTTAAATAGTTCCATGCTATGGAAGCGTTGAACTTCATTTTGCATAATTAGCCTTTGGTCTGCCACTCAAAAAACACCATTGAAGGTGACTTTATAAGTTATGATATACTTTCGTTTCTTCAATCAAATTCAATGAATGTATTGATGTTGCACTTAACAGTTTCGTGTCGAAAGCGAACGTAAAACGAAAGAAGTGGAGGGTATTGGTCAAGGGGTAGTACGTCGGCCTCGGGAAACGAGGACCGTGGGTTCGAACCCCGTGAGAAGTGGGGTCTGCATTTTGACCTTTCAATAATCATCATTCGGCGCGAGTAACTATCCAGTAAGCAGAATCGAGAGTGATTGATCTAAGTTGCAAGAACTTGTTTCACAATCGATGTAAAATATATAAGTTTAACCCATTACCAAACAATAACGACATTTAACCGCATTGTTGCAGATGACTCTGGAAAACATTGTTGGAAATGAGAAATTGCTCGTGACGAACAATTTTTCATTTCCCCCAATGTTTTCTGCCCTATCAGAAGTTTATTTTTCAATTTCATCACATTTTGAAATGTCGTCTGCAAACTCTATCAATTTGGGACAGTCGAAAATTTGGCGTTTGGTAAGTGGTTGAACTAATGAAAGAAGTCCTGAAAGAAATGATTTAGTGGCATCCTTGTTACGTCATTGGATAAATCCGATGAGTTCATCTTAGAAATAAAACATAAATGACGAGAATTGTCAATGCATCTTGACCCAGGGCTAATTGTCATGGGTTTCAAGTTTTTGCAAACTGTATGCGACATGGCTTACTTCAAACGGTGAATTGCTTACTAAAGTGTTGCATTTTTCTTCTAATATGACTTACTTTAAATGGTCAAAAGGCTTACTTAAGTGTTGCGTTCAGCCCTTGATATGGCTTACTTCAACTGATGCGAAGGGCTTACTTAAGTGCTGCATTTAGCTTTAGATGTGACTTACTGTAAATGGTATGAAGGACTAACTAAAGTGTTGTATCCAGTTTTTGATATGACTTACTGTTAATGATGTGAAGGGCTAACTAAAGTGTTGTTTACAGTTTTTTATATGACTTACTGTAAATGATATGAAGGACTAACTAAAGTGTTGTAGCCAGTTTTTGATATGACTTACTGTAAATGATATGAAGGACTAACTAAAGTGTTGTATCCAGTTTTTGATATGACTTACTGTAAATGATGTGAAGGGCTAACTAAAGTGTTGTATCCAGTTTTTGATATGACTTACTGTAAATGATATGAAGGACTAACTAAAGTGTTCTATACAGTTTTTGATATGACTAACTGTGAATGATGTGAAGGGCTAACTAAAGTGTTGTTTACAGTTTTTTATATGACTTACTGTAAATGATATGAAGGACTAACTAAAGTGTTGTTTCCAGTTTTTGATATGACTTACTGTAAATGATGTGAAGGGCTAACTAAAGTGTTGTATCTAGTTTTTGATATGTATTACTGTTAATGATGGGAAGGGCTTACTAAAGTGTCGTTTCCAGTTTTTGATATGACTTACTGTGAATGATGTGAAGGACTAACTAAAGTGTTGTATACAGTTTTTGATATGACTACCTTCAAACGGTGTGAAGGGCTAACTAAAATTTTTCACTTGACATACTTCCAATGGTATGAAAGGCTTACTAAAATGTTTCTTTTAGCTTTTTATATGACTTATTGTAAATGATGGGAAGGGCTAACTAAAGTGATGTATCCGGTTTTTGATATGACTTACTGTGAATGATGTGAAGGGCTAACTAAAGTGTTGTAGCCAGTTTTTGATATGACTTACTGTAAATGATGTGTAGGGTTAACTAAAGTGTTGTATCCAGTTTTTGATATGACTTACTGTGAATGATGTGAAGGGCTAACTTAAGTGTTGTATCAAGTTTTTGATATGACTTACTGTAAATGATGTGAAGGGCTAACTAAAGTGTTGTATCCAGTTTTTGATATGACTTACTGTAAATGATGTGAAGGGCTTACTAAAGTGTTGTATCCAGTTTTTGATATGACTTACTGTTAATGATGCGAAGGGCTAACGAAAGTGTTGCATCCAGTTTTTTATATGACTTACTGTAAATGATGGGAATGGCTAACTAAAGTGTTCTATACAGTTTTTGATATGACTAACTGTAAATGATGTGAAGGGCTTACTAAAGTGTTGTATCCAGTTTTTGATATGACTTACTGTAAATGATGGAAAGGGCTAACTAAAGTGTTGTATCTAGTTTTTGATATGACTTACTGTGAATGATGTGAAGGGCTAACTAAAGTGTTGTGTCCAGTTTTTGATATGACTTACTTGAATGATGTGAAGGGCTAACTAAAGTGTTGTATCCAGTTTTTGATATGACTTACTGTAAATGATGTGAAGGGCTTACTAAAGTGTTGTATCCAGTTTTTGATATGACTTACTGTTAATGATGCGAAGGGCTAACGAAAGTGTTGCATCCAGTTTTTTATATGACTTACTGTAAATGATGGGAATGGCTAACTAAAGTGTTCTATACAGTTTTTGATATGACTAACTGTAAATGATGTGAAGGGCTTACTAAAGTGTTGTATCCAGTTTTTGATATGACTTACTGTAAATGATGGAAAGGGCTAACTAAAGTGTTGTATCTAGTTTTTGATATGACTTACTGTAAATGATGTGAAGGGTTAACTTAAGTGTTGTATCCAGTTTTTGATATGACTTACTGTGAATGATGTGAAGGGCTAACTAAAGTGTTGTATCCAGTTTTTGATATGACTTACTGTAAATGATGTGAAGGGCTTGCTAAAGTGTTGTATCCAGTTTTTTATATGACTTACTCCAAATGATGTGAAGGGCTAACTAAAGTGCTGAATCCTGATTTAATTTGACTTACTGTAAATGATACGAAGGGCCATAAAGTGTTGTATCCAGTTTTTGATATGACTTACTTCAAATGATGGTAATCGTGGAACTCTGGGGAAGGCAGGAATGGGAGATGGTAACCACTGTGGTGTATGACTGTTACGACTGTAGCCATAGCAATCCAGGACATCGTAGTCACGTGACAGCTTCCCATGATGAGTGGACCGGAAGCGATTGTCCAGAGGTTGCCAAACGCGAATTCGATTGGATGAGCGTAAACTGCTCCTAGACCAATCGGTGCTGTCCATTCGTGATGACGTTTGTGCACCGCCTTGTAGAGGTAGGGTGAATGTAACAATCTGTGCAAATATAACGTTTTGTGTCCGCTTGATTGGCAGTATTTAATCGTTTAGTCAAGTGATCAAATAATCAATTGATACATAATTTTATGCGTTGGATATTACATTTATGTATTCATGGTACCGCTTATGATTTATCTACCATCACCAAAAAGTATGCAAAGGGGACATGATATATCATTCACTATGCACTTGCGATGTGACATTTTTACCAGAAACTTATTGAACCATGACTTATTCTCAACCAATTCTACGTGCATGGAGCAGTGAATCTAAGAAACATGCCTGAACTTTTGATGCTGTCCGTTTCAGGGTATGCCTGTTTTTGTTTTACCAAATTTCAAAATGTTTTCCATCAAACATCACAAAGGAAATGTTATTTGCTACATCTTATAGTAAATTCCTGAAGCTGCTTTCAATTTTAACTAGTTATCCCGCCTTTGTTTAGGGAATGAGCACAAACAACATCACCTTGTGACGCTGTACACTTTGTTGCTTATTCATAAAGGAATATAAAATACCCTTCATTGTAAATGAAAGAGACAAACCATAAATGCATTTAAAGCGAAGAGGTTTGTGTGGTTAGTAAATTGTAAAAGTGTATTGCTGATTAAATTAGTTTCACATCATACGTGATTAGATTTTGGCATACTTTTGAATGAGTTGCAAATTGATGACGGAATCGAGGATGGAAATTATGGTGTCCGACCCAACCTAGAGACAGCCATGTTCTGATATGCATTTTACCAGCGTATCAACCCTTATAGTGCTGGAACCGACTTCATGCTTGTGCAAATAGGTTAGATCCAGACCAGCCGCCAAGTTAACTGGCGGCTGGTCGGTGATCTAACCTGTTTGGTACTATGGGTAACTTTTCTCATGAAAATTTAGCAGATGTTTTAGGTTTTGGAAAGCAGACGATACAAAAATATAATTCTAGAAAATTACCAAACATTCTAAAGGTTAAAGCACCAGGAACTGGCATTGATAGTTCAATGTGAAAAAGTGGAGTCCTGATTTAGATACAGAAACTGCAGCAATATTTCTGAAACATATACAAATAATATCTTTCCATGGCATTACACATTTCATAAAGATGTTTATTCCATAGTGAGATAAATCCGAACCTTCCTATGCGTGAAGAAGCAACAGCAAAGAAGAATACCTATTCTGTGATATTGGTTAACCATTTACAAAACGCCAAATTTTTGACTGCGCCAAATTAAAAGAGTTTGCAGCCGACATTTCAAAATGTTATGAGATTGAAAAATAATCCTCTGATAGGGCAGAAAACATTGCGGGAAAAGAGAAATTGCTCGTTAAGAGCAATTTCTCATTTTCCCACAATGTTTTCAAGGTCGTCTGCAACAAACTGGTCAAATGTTGTTATGGTTTGGTAATGGGTTAACACTGACTCGGGTGTCATCAACATGATTCACAATATTACCTATGCGAATAGTAAAATGTGATTTCCTCCATTACGATACACACGGCGATGTGGACTGCAAACTCGCCAAACGACGGAAACCGGAAACTGACGTCACTTCCTCTCAGTTTATGTAAAACGTAGTGTAGCACGGAATACGGCAATCCTACAAGGAAATAGTTTGTCGTGTTTTGCTTCATCAATCGGATAACCTCTTCTTTCTTCGGCTGTAATTGATGGAACATTTTTGAGGTAAAGGATCGCCTTGAAAGCAAACGTAAGATAACTTAACTTTATTTTGACAAAGGGGAACCAACCTTTTAGCACCTTTTGAAGGATAAGGCATTGGTCCAGTTCAATATGGAAGATTTTCATCGTTTTTGTTTAAACAAAATGGTACTCTAATTTGCCTGTTTATCAACAATTCCGAATTCCTGACAATATCCGAATTACCGACGATATTCCAATTCCTGACGATATCCCTATTACAGATGATATCCCGATTACAGACGCTATCTGAAATACAGACGATATCCAAATTACAGATGATATCCGAATTACCGACGATATCCCGATTACAGACGAAATCCCGATTACAGACGATATCCCAGTTACAGACGATATCCGAATAACCGACGATATCCGAATTACCGACGATATCCCGATTACAGACGATATCCCGATTACAGACGATATCCCAATTACCGACGATATCCCAATTACCGACGATATCCCGATTACCGACGATATCCGAATTACAGACGATATCCCAATTACAGACGAAATCCCGATTACAGACGATATCCCGATTACAGACGATATTCCAATTACCGACGATATCCCGATGACAGACGATATCCCGATTACAGACGATATCCCAATTACAGACGATATCCGAATTACCGACGATATCCCGATTACAGACGATATCCAAATTACAGACGATATTCATATTGTCGACAATATCCCAATTACCAACGACATCCCAATTACCGAGATATTCCAATTGCCGTCGATTACCCAATTACCGACGATATCCCGATTGCAGACGATATTCAAATTACCGACGACATCCCGATTATCGGCGTTATCCGAATTACCGACGATATCCTGATTACAGACGATCTCGCAATCACCGACGATATCCTGATCACCTACGATATCCCAATTTCTGACTATATTCCAATTACCGACGATATCCAGATTGTCGACAAAATCCCAAATACCAACGATTTCCAATTACCGAGATTTTTCGATTGCCGTCGATTACTAATTGCTGACGATATTCAACTTACCAGCAATATCGCTATCAACAGTTTCATGAAGAATGTTTTTACATCGACTGACAAAATGAAGTTCCGATAGTTTAACAGGCATTTCTTTTGACACGTGTTCATGAAACACATCAATTGTTTATACACCGTACAGAGACTATAATATAAAAGGTAAAACTTATATCAAGAATATTCAAAACAGGTGTCTTGACGTGTTTCACGCTATATAATTGCTAGAAAATTTTCTAAAAATAGATGTCTGTGTCGTCAGCTTTTCTTAAATATCTGATTAATTTTGTTGATGAAAGATACTCAGAGAAGCAAATATGTTAGATCACAGGCCAGCCGCAAATTTATTTGGTGGCTGGCCTGGATCTTACCTGTTTGCGTACGCATGTAGTCGGTTCATTATAAGGGTTAAGGTTCGAATTATGATTAGTGCGTGATAACAGTACAGATATCCGTATATCTAAATGTAAGGTTAATTAATATCTCGGCAAAACCATTTTATTCTTTTTTAACAATTGTAACGTAAACCGCATTCTTCTCTTGGATTAAACGATCCTCCATAATGTTAAAAGTTTTATTGTTTGTTCAATGCTTATGTAACGAACCGAGCAAATGAACCCCTTAAAGACCAACACATCCGGTCAGTGAAGAAGACTGTCGTCCACTGAGCGGTTGTGTTGTCTTTATATATATGTGTTGGTCTTTAAGGGGTTCATTTGCTCGGTTCGTTACATAAGCATTGAACAAACAATAAAACTTTTAACATTATGTATACCAGCATGCTCTCTACAACAATGCATTAGGGTCCCTAATTTGAATAAACGTTCCACGAACGTTACACGTACTTACAGGTTGGTTCTTGCCCGCTTGAGTTTTGTATTTCAGCATCCATCTTGGTTCCCCGTATATATCGACATGAAGAAAGGCCAGTCCGATAGGCCAATAGGAAAGCATGAACACCAAGTTCATTCCTACAAAGTAAGACATTATATCGAGATAGTACATGTTGGTATTTACCTAGAACATACACTACCTTGCTACCAGTGCAATTAACGGACAGAGAGTCGCTCTGTGCTTTTAACATCCGTCACTTGACCACGTGATCACTGCGCTCACCTGTTATTATGGATTTCCCGTTTTCTTTTTTCATTTTTGTGTTTTATTTTCATCTTTTGGTTATTTGTTTATCTGAATATTTTATAAGATAAAAATAATAGAAGGTTGGTGTCTTTGAATCGGAAAGATTTTCGGGATTAGCTTCGTATTATTATATGACTTGCATTCGGCTTACATGGATATATCCATGTCCGATAAAATATCCGATCCAAGACAGCAAACATCTTTTTTTTTTATTTATGATGCTTATACTGAAGCTTTCATTGACCTACTACGATAGTCTGACTACGATTGATTCATAGATTCATCATAGTTTGTTTTGTTCTTGGTGTTGTTTCCAACAACTTTGAATCGCAATGTTCCCTTGGTTCGAAGCAGTGCTACCCAGATGAACCTTGTCGGGAAGGTCTTTACTGTGTATCGACGAAATCCCACTAATCAAGACGGTGGTGAAGAAAAGTCATTACAAAGAATGCGATGAAGGGAAGCCTATACCATGTACTGAAAATATCCCCAATAACCAAGACGGTCCTTTAGGGACACCATTGTCATGAACTGATGATATACTAATTACCAAAAATGTCTTAGAAGGAAACCTATACCATTTTACGAAAAGATCCCAATTACCAAGTAGTCTTAGAGGGGAGCCTATTCCGTGCACTGAAGAGATCCCAATTAAAGAGTGTGTTAGAGGTAAGCCAATACCATCTACTTAAAATATCCCAATACCAAGAGTGTCTTAATAAAGGGAAATCAATACCATGTACTTAAGATATCAAATAGTATGAAGTGTGTCTTTTAGGGAAACCCTTATCATGAAGTGAATACATCCCATTTACCAAGAGTGTCATAGAAGGAAACCATTTACCGACGATATCCAAATTACAACGAGTTTCTTAGAAGGAAACAAAAAAATGTACTGAAGATATCCAAATTACAAAGTGTGTCTTTGAAGGAAGCATATACCATGTACTTAAGATATTTCAATTACCAAGAGTGTCTTAGAGGGAAACCAAAACAATGTACTGAAAATGTCCCAATTACCAAGAGTGTCTTAGAGGGAAACCAAAACAATGTACTGAAAATATCCCAATTACCAAGAGTGTCTTAGAGGGAAACCAAAACAATGTACTGAAAATGTCCCAATTACCAATAGTGTCTTAGAGGGAAACCAAAACAAAGTACTGAAAATGTCCCAATTACCAAGAGTGTCTTAGAGGGAAACCAAAACAATGTACTGAAAATGTCCCAATTACCAAGCGTGTCTTAGAGGGAAACCAATACAATGTACTGAAAATGTCCCAATTACAAAGAGTGTCTTAGAGGGAAACCAAAACAATGTACTGAAAATGTCCCAATTACAAAGAGTGTCTTAGAGGGAAACCAAAACAATGTACTGAAAATGTCCCAATTACCAAGAGTGTCTAAGAGGGAAACCAAAACAATGTACTGAAAATGTCCCAATTACCAAGAGTGTTTTAGAGGGAAACCAAAACAATGTACTGAAAATGTCCCAATTACCAAGAGTGTCTTAGAGGGAAACCAAAACAATGTACTGAAAATGTCCCAATTACCAAGAGTGTCTTAGAGGGAAACCAAAACAATGTACTGAAAATATCCCAATTACAAAGAGTGTCTTAGAGGGAAACTTAAACAATGTACTGAAAATGTGCCAATTACCAAGAATGTCTTAGAGGGAAATGAATATCATGAAATGAAGATATCCCAATTACCAAAAATGTCTTAGAGGTAAACCAATGCCATGCACTTTAGATATCCCAATTACCAAAAATGTCTTAGAGGTAATCCGTTACTACATATATATACAAACGATTACCCGTGTCTTTGAGGGGAACCATTGCTTGTAATTTACTACCATTGTTGTCAGAATTGTACAACGATGATCCTTCTGCAGATGAATTTACTGCAAGCAGAAGTCGTATGGTATTTCATGACCAGCGTCCAGCAAGGTATGCCACACACAATAGTGCTTTAATTGTTCTAACAATATGAGACGTAGAGGCACTAATGAAGTTTTATTTCTAAAGCATCTGCATGTAATTCAGACACCGTTGAAAACATTTCGATGCATTCACAACTTCTGAATTACTGTTGAACCATTTACTTTTAACTAAGACATTACCTAAAACTATCGTCCACCCTTCTTCCCATGTTAGCTCCATCCATCTCTGCGGGATCACGTGGGTCAGGTTATCCATGGCGTCTATACATTCAATATAGTCCGCACACAGTCTTTAATTGAATGTGTTCATTAGTCTTTTCTGGTTGACCGAGTTTTTCACACAATCATATCTTTCTGAATTAAACACGTTTACCTAATAGCTCAGCTGACACTTATGCTCCATATTGAATCCAGTTTAACCCTTATAGTGCTGGAAACAACTTCATGCTTATGCAAACAGGTTGGATCCACAGCCGCCAAGTAAATTGGCGGCTGGTCTGTGATCTAACCTGTTTGCCACTATAAGTACCTTTCCTCATCCAGATTAAGCAGATATTTAAGGTTTTAGAAACCAGACTACACAAAAGTCTTTTTTTTTTAGAAAATTACCCACCATTCTAAGGGTTGTATTTGTTCGTTAAAGCGCCATTTACACGTTGTTATACTCAAAACCTAACCATATCCAATTGTCGTGTCAGGCGAATTTCACCTCTATAATTTTCTATGTCCGTAACGAATTCGATAGTTTAAGTGTGAAGTGTTATCACATATAAATGGGTTAGGTGACATATATAGCATAGTGTGTTGAAATTGTTTATCAGTGCTACCAACTGTATGAACCCTTGATAACACGTTCCATAGCAGATAACATCGATTTGAGGTCCCTCAGTCGCTCTTAGTGTGGTTTTGAATCGCTATACAGATGTTTGCGTACATGTTTCTTCGGAAAAGGTAGTCACCGGCTCCCTTGCGAAATGTTGGTGATTGAACCTGCTTTTTAAAAGCCATACTTGCGCTACACTTAAACTGCGAAAGTTCTAGCAAAAATGAAAAAAATAAAATAAAATGACTTTAAATTCCCTTGTACAGAGGAACTAAGAAGACTGTAACGCGTTCACATGATGCTTTTAAAGGAGTGAATACTATAAGGTTTGTTTACAATTAGCGATAAAACAAGGTCAGTCGAAAAATGTTTGGAACCAATAAAACCCAAGAAATTCTCCATTTTGAATGTTCACGTTGGTAATATTGGAAAGATGACTGTGTTTTATTTGTTTCACGTGATTTTTCTAACCAGGTAATCGCCATTTATTTATCCGAGCGCTTCTTGCTAGTTTAGATGTTATTCGAATGTAAGCAATGGAGTTAAATTGGTGGAAATAGCACTTTGAAAAAAAACCAAAAGATAATAAATAGCCCAGGCGTTATACTGTCATGATCATGTGGGTTTTCGCTATGTTTCAACATATTCTATCATAATTTATAACTCATATTACCCAGTTTTGCAGTTTTCTGAGCTAGTAGTGTACGCTTTTAAATGCTGTTAAATATTTACGGGCTCATCCTCAATTACCAATGAGCCAGACATCGCTCATATCTCAATAATGGTTGATGGGGTGCCAAACAAAGGAGAAAGAAAAACAGACAAACAAGGTACAAATTAACTACAACTTTATATAACTACACGGATACTACCTTGACAGGATTCTATTTAGTGCACTTCTGCAAGTGATGGTTTTAGACACCAATCTGCCTTGAAGAGTGATTACGCGTTACAAACGTTGCCTCCTTTTGTCGTAACGTTTTCCTCCTAATGTATCAATAAAAATGTAGATTTATGGATTTCGTCATACGAGGACTTTTAAAAAGGCAATCTGATGTTTCAGAGCCTTCGTGTATAAACAGTACGACATTGTTCTTACGATACATTAGTTGTGTCGTACTGAAAAGTATCCTTTCTGACCGTGAACATAGAGAACATTCCGAGTGTGTGATATCTAGCAACGTAATAGTGTATACGGTCAGAATCTGCCATGTTTTGGCCCTTCTTTGTTCTATGCAAAAACAGTCATTTTGGTATGTTCACAGCACCTTCCATGAAAAGATTCAGAGTTATTCCTTGTTGTTTCATTATTCCACACTCCGTTCCCAATCAGACTTCAATCAGCTGATATGCCGAAGATCAGCTACTTTTTTCACTACCGGCCATTACCTTTTACCTAGCTCTTAAATCGCACTCAAAAATGGGTCGGTCAGCGAAGGACGTCTCCCTCAGCGCTACGCCTTCCACGAGAAGTAGTTCTGGAGAATACAACAAACCAAGGGTTTCAAACATGGCCAACAACCACAAAATATCAAAAACAGTCAAAAACACCCCCTCTTATGTCCTAAAAGTATAAAATTAACACTCAAAGTAACATTCTAAATTTTCTGGAACTACTTTTTACTGAACAACGACCTCCGGAAGTAATTCCTCAGTGTACTCTGACCATAAACAGTACGACAAGAAAACCATGGTACTTGCGATACATCAGTTGTATCGGACTGAAAAGTATCCTTTCAGACCGTGAACATAGAGAACATTCCGAGTGTGTGATATCTAGCAACGAAAACGGTTCTCCAGGTTATCTGCTCCCTTAATACTTCTTTGTTCACAAGTCGCCCTCTTTTTCTGTTGTTCTCCTTCCGTTCTTCTCATTATTCTGCCATATTCCGTTCTCTTTTTGTTTTCTCTCTTTAACCCTTTACCAAACGCAAAATTTTAGACTGTCCCAAATTGAAAGAGTTTGTAGACGACATTTCAAAATGTAATGAAATTGGAAAGTGATATTCTGATAGGGCAGAAAACATTGTTTGAACAATGAGAACTTTCTCGATAAGAGCAATTTCTCCTTTTCCCACAATGTTTTCCCGATTTGTCTCCAACAAACTGGTCAAATGTCGTTATTGTTTGGTAATGGGTTAAAGGGACTACATGTTTATCACAAATTGTGATCATTGACACACAAAACGCTACCCTCGTGATTAAAACTTTCATTGTCACTTAACAAAGGGGTATTTTCTAATTTCTTGATTTTTAAAAGTAATGAAGACACGTGTGTGCATTAAAAAAGTGCAACGATCTCAACTGCCTTTCATGACAAACTCTTACAAATTTGATCATTTTGGATGACGGTAATAAGGTACGCGCAAACACACCTTACTGTTAGTGTTGATAGTTCCTAAAACTACAACCTTTTACGTATTGGTCATTAATCTTACGACTATTGTTAAAACACTAAACCGTTATTCATAAACCGTTAACTATAAATGCATCATTAACTTGATGGTTGTGAAAGGGGTAGCACATGTACTATTAACCTAGTTATATGTCGGTTTATAGTTCTGTGATGTCACAATTTCGGTAGAACACATTTTATTTTATGAAAATTAAAATCTCAATGTTTGAAATAATCCTTTCAACCCACCATACACAATAAAAATGAAAAAAAAAATAATAATACAGGGCTCATTCATAAGTATGCCTACACTAAAGTTCATATTTATCCTGACACTAGTGTTATTTTGGGGCCGATAACCAGGTGCCGTATAACATTTGTGATATCCGGCACTAACCATATAACACATGCACGTGACGAATCATGACGTCATATAAACGACATGACGTCATGTTTACATCATTCTCTACTTATCTTTGTCACATATACTGAAAAGTACATTCGATTACTTTAGTCCGTTCCGTTAGTTTTAGTCATTTATAACAATTCGGACTCTTGTGTGTATTATGATACGGCATTAAAAAATGATTCCTCACTATCTCGAGTCATATTTCACATGGTGTCAGAAGATCGAGTAATTCGATGCAATCCAGCCCATAAAAACATCAAAAACAGTGCGGGTAAACGAAGTAAACCTCCATTTATCCAAGATGGATGCCCTTCATGGTAACATACCGATAATGAACTGGAAATCGAGAGATTTAGTCTCGGAATGGAAAACTTTCGATACGCACGTGAAATTCATGTTCAGCGGCCCATTGAAAGAGAAATCCCCAGAGGAAAAGAGTTCATATCTAATGATTTGGGTAGGCTCACATGGGAAGTATTTGGAACATGGGAGATTAGCGCCGATGACCAAGAAGATCCAGATGAGATCAGAAAAAGGTTTAAAGAGTATGTCGAACCAAAATCGAACCACGTATTCAACAGATACAAATTTCAATGTCGAATTCAAACAGACTCTGAATCTTGTGATCAATTCATCACATATCTCAAGATTTTAGCCTCCGATTGTGCCTATGGTGCAGAAAAGGACAATATGATAAGAGATAGAATAGTTCTTGGGGTCTCTTATAAAAAGATAAGAGAAAAACTAATTAACGAGGGGTCAAACCTTACTCTAGAAAAGGCGACAGAGATTTGTAGAACTTTTGAAATGTTTCAAAAACAGTTGAAAACAATGAATGTAAGTGGAGAAGATGCTAACGTCCATGTGGTCAAAAAGGTGCCTGACTACAAAAATAAACAAAAGAAAAAGCAAAAGTATGACTCACATGCAAAGAAAGCACCTGTAGAACACAATAAACCTTGTGGGAGATGTGGTAAACGTCATGATGATAACCAATGTCCAGCGATTGGGAAAACCTGCATGAAATGCAGAAAAAAAGGACCATTTCGCGACAGTATGTAGAACAAGAGTGGAAAGGAAGCTTCGCGTACATGAGATAAATGGAGAATCGGGCGAAGAATTTTTCGTAGGATCAGTTTCAAAACCGGAAAGTAAAAATCCGACTCAGGATATGTTCAAAGAAACTCTGAATGTTGGCAACCGACCAATTGAATTTCAAATTGATACGGGAGCGAAGTGTAGTTTTATATCAATGAAAGACTTCAAAACCCTAGGAAAAAAACTTAATCAAGAATTAAGAAAATCAAATGTTGCGTTGAGGTCGTTTTCAGGACACAAAATGATTCCTAAAGGAGTTGTTTCTTTAGTAGTAAACTATAAAGATGTCCGCAGCAGGGTGGAGTTCTATATTGTGGAAACGCAATCAAATTCAATTTTGAGTGGTGAAACTGCCGAAGAACTTGGACTCATAAAACGCATATACCAAATAGAAACTGATTACACTGAGCTATTTGAAGGTTTAGGTAACTTACCAGGAGAATACAAGATAAAAATAGATCCAAATGTAAAACCGGTTGTACACCCTCCTATAAGAGTGCCTATAGCTTTGAAATCAAAAGAACTTGAGAAAATGGAACGATTAGGTGTGATAATTAAGCAGAAAGAACATACACCTTGGATAAACAGCATGGTAACCGTTACCAAATCTGATGGATCAGTGAGAATTTGCATAGATCCCAAAGATCTGAATTAAGCGATACAGAGGGAACATTTTCCAATGAAGACAATCGAGGTAGTTGTTGCGGAAATGCCAAATGCAAAAGTCTTCAGTAAACTGGATGCCACCTCAGGCTTTTGGCAGCTTAAGTTAGATGAAGATAGTTCTAAGCTGACTACTTTCAACAGCCCATTCGGAAGATATCGATTCAAGAGAGCACCGTTTGGAATAAAATCTATTCCCGAGATATTTCAACGCAAAATGAGTGAAATGATAGAAGGGTTAGATGGAACGGATGTCATAGTGGATGATATATTAGTTTGGGGTGAAAACGTCAAAGAGCATGATGAAAGACTAAGAAAACTGTTTGAAAGAGCAAAATCCTGGAATCTCAAGTTAAGCATGACCAAACGTAAATTTCGCAGAGATAAAATAGAGTATGTAGGTCACAAAATCACCAAACATGGTTTTGAAAGCTGATCCAGAAAAAGTAAGAGCAGTGATAAATATGAAAGTCCCAGAGAATAAGAAAGATGTACAAACATTTTTAGGATTTATCACATACTTAATCAAATTCATGCCAGACATGTCAGAAGTTAGTAGTCCCTTAAGAATTCTGTTAAACAAGACCACTGAATGGCATTGGGAAAAAGAACAACAGGACAGTTTTGAAAAACTCAAAGAGATGGCCTCAAACACACCTGTGCTAGCATTTTATGATAAAGACAAAGATCTAGTGTTAAATGTTGATGCGAGTTCCTGCGGATTAGGAGCAGTTCTCTAACAAGAAGGAAAACCTATAGCTTACGCGTCAAGAGCTCTAAACTCAACCCAAAGGAAATTTGCCCAGATTGAGAAAGAGACTTTAGCTATTGTGTTTGGATGTCAAAAATTCCACTACTATCTTTATGGAAGACACTTTAATGTTGAGAGCGATCACAAACCATTAGAAAGCATCTTCAAGAAATCGATTATCGATGCACCTCCTAGGATACAAAGATTTGTCATGACTCTACAAGAGTATGACTTCAACATTAAGTATAAACCTGGAAAAACAATGGTTATCTCTGATGCGCTGTCAAGACTTTACTTACCAGAAAGTAGTGAAAATATCATACCAGAGTTAGATATACATGAAATGCATCTCAATGCACACTTACCAATATCGCCGTCAAAGTATGAAAGTCTGAAAAGCGAAACAGAAAAAGACTCTGAACTACAGACATTGTTATTAATGTTAGAAAATGGTTGGCCAGAGCTTAAACACGAAGTTCCAGAGAATATTTGTCAATACTGGCAATTCAAAACTGAAATAACATGCATAGATGGAATTCTGTTCAAAGGACACAAAGTAATAATTCCACATGAAAAAAGGGAAGAAATGTTGAAGATAATTCATGAAACGCACATGGGAATAGTTAAATGCAAAGAACGACCAAGACAATTCATGTATTGGCCGAAAATGATGTCGCAAATACAAGATGTTGTAGAGAAATGTGAAATCTGTGCTCAAAATGCTACAAAGACTAATCCAAAACAGACAATGATTTCAAGTGAAATACCCGATAGACCTTCAGCCAAGATAGGAGTCGATTTATTCGAATATCGCAGTAAAACACTATCTGCTTTCGGTAGACTATCACTCTAAGTGGCCAGAAATAGACAAATTGGACAGTCTTACATCAACAAGTATAATTGCATACTTGAAGAAACTTTTTGCGCGTTTCGGGTACCCAGACGAAGTCGTAAGTGACAATGGGCCACAATTCGCGTGTAGAGAATTCCGAATGTTCGCGGATGAATGTAGTTTCATTCATACAACAAGTCCTCATTATAGTCAAGCTAACGGTCAAACAGAGAGATATGTTCAAACCATAAAAAATCTCATTAAGAAAAGTGGCGATCCAAGTAAAGCGTTGCTAGACTACAGAAATACGCCTTTAGATGGTATTGGTTTGTCTCCAGCTCAACTTCACATTGGACGCAGGTTGAAATCAAGTATTCCAACAACAAAAGAACTGTTAAAACCCAATTATGCTGGAACTGAAAACATACAACATCTACATAGAAAAAGGCAAGAAAAGCAGAGATATTTCTACAACAAACATAGTGGTAAAAAGTAGGGATGGGAACGAATATTCGAATAGCGGGTCGAATATTCGAATAGAAAAATAGTATTCGAATATTCGATTTTAATGAACCCATATTACTGTATGGTCACCATAAATTTTATTCAAAATTAATGTTGTTTTATTTTCATTTTCTTCCTCTTAACCGATCCCAAATATCGAAGAACGTGCCTAGCTCCCAGGTGCAGTTACGATGTTTTTACAACGTATGTCACACAGTAAAACACCTGTGACAAATTACCACATCTTTTGACAGTTTGCAAAACGATTAATTCCTAAGTGTGAAAATAGTCGATTTTAAGCCGCTAAATCTAACACCTTAGTGATCTGCACTTGCTCCTTATTATCCAAAACAAGTCAATCACGCTAATTGACAATTGTCAGTGTCAACCAATCACGTAACTTGTTTGTCGTGAAATTAAACAATTACTCTTTTAATAACCAATCGTAATCATGATTGCATATGCACGAAGACCAATCAAATAATGTGTTAGAAAGTATATTTTTCTTCAGAATAATTTGTCAAACTTATCTTCATTCTAATTTCTACATCTATTCGATAAACATCACAATGTCTCCATCACGTGTCTGGAATTACTTTACTCGTTCTGCCGACAAGTCGAAGGCGACCTGTAACCTATGTAACCAGGACTTTGTATTCAAGAATACAACATCCAACCTACTGAATCACTTGAATGGCAAGCATCCATCCATTTTGACGTCCGAAACTGTAAAACAGACGACCATGAACCTGTTTGTCAACTCACCGAAGAAATCGAAGGCGGACAACGAAACCATTACACAGCCCATCGCGGACATGATTGTATCAGACTACCTACCACTTAGCCTTGAAGAGGGAGTCGGGTTCCGCAAGCTGATGACCTTAGTAGCACCGGACTACAAGGTCCCGTGTAGGAAGACGATTCTATCCAGAGTTGAAAAGCGTTACGACGAGGAGAGAGAAGCCCTTTCCTCCGAACTGAAGAGCGTATCATCAGCCTCCTTGACAACTGATACGTAACCTAGTATTCGGACATGCAGACATTCGGACATCAAAACGAATTCTAAAATCGAATATTCGAATAGTTCTAGTCGAATATTCGAATAGTGATTTCACTATTCGTTCCCATCCCTAGTAAAAAGCCATTACCACCATTGAGTGAAGGACAACGTGTGATCATCGAACACAACAATCAGGTTGTCCCCGGGAAGGTGATTAACAAACATCACACTCCACGTTCCTATATTGTCGAGACTAACGAAGGGAGAAAACTGCGTAGGAATCGAAAACATCTGAAACCAACAAAGGCTCAATTCACAAATCGAGATCAAACAGATTAAGATGTGATTCCAAGTGAAACATCCGCGTCTCAACAAAATGGTCAAGTGTTTGATAAAATGTTAATTAGCAATCAGTCAGATAATCAAGAAAATAGTGTTCAAAGTCAATCAGATCAAAGTTCTAGTCAGAGTGTTAAGAATCAAGAAAGCCATACAACAAAATCTGGTAGAGTTGTGAGAATTCCATCAAAGTATGAAGATTTTGTGTGTAATTCAATCAGTGAAGTACATGTATTTGTGTAAAATCAAAGTTCATTTTATAAGAAGAAAGTTCAATTTCATAATAAATAAAAAACAAATTCAAAGTGTAAAGTGTTAATAAGTAGTAAATCAATAATTACAAAAATGAGAAGACAGGCAGATGAAGGAAGAACACGATCAGAACTTCAGAAGAGTGAAGAACCAGATGAACACTATTTAAACAAATTCATGCCAGATGACTGACATTTAACTGTAAAGAAACAGAATCTTATCACTGATTTGTTTTAGTTAGATTGAAATTATGTTATATGTCATTTTCTATGGGTAATAGCAATCAATGACAGATCAGAACTTTTTAAGTTGGTTTAATCTTTAATTGTAAGTATAAACTGAGGACATTCTTGAGGTTTAGTTATACAAACTACAAATACAAAGTGTTTCCAATGAAACTTTATTCTTAGATATTCTTAGAATTAATATAAGTTACAGAATATTAAATGACGCAATCCCATCAAGCACTATGGTAAAGAAATAAACCATTAAAATGTTGTTTGAGTCATGAGTAATTTAAAAGTCTAATGCTTTAAATCTTTTGGATGCATCTCTAGATGTTATGCTTTATATAACATGTATACATGCATTTTTCTTTAAAGAGAAAGATGTCACATATACTGAAAAGTACATTCGATTACTTTAGTCCGTTCCGTCTATTTATAACAATTCGGACTCTTGTGTGTATTATGATACGGCATTAAAAATGATTCCTCACTATCTCGAGTCATATTTCACAATCTTTTCCTTGTTTTCTCGTGTTTTATTAAAATAGCTTTTGTTTAAAAGAAAACATAAAAGTAACAGGATAAATAGAATAGATGGTTGGTGTCTTTGAATGGGAAAAGTTATCGGGCTCAGCTTCGGATTATCATCCATTTCGCCTTCGGCTCACCGGATAATATTCCTACGCCTTGCCCGATACCATTTCCGATTCGCGACACCAACCATCTATTCTATTTATACATGTGCAATACTATCGCCAACTGTTGACACCGATGACAGACACCAATTTAATAAGTACAACATATATGACGATCATTAAAATAACATTTCAAGGCGCTTTCAACGTTCGACTGATAGATCGAACTATTTTCTGGAAATGAGGAAACTATTCAAAGAAGATCCGTTCCCTTTCCTGTTATGATACGGCATGACGCTTATGCAATATACGTGGATTGTAGGATGTAATGTGTTGTGGTCCACTGAAATGTAGGCTGCAAGCAGTCTTGATCTTGCTCGCCATCTTTAAATAACCTCTATCTTACTAATCGAGTTTTTTTGTTTTTCCTGTTTACTTAAATTGAAATCATTTGACGGAATAAATAAGCCTAGTAGAGTGCGAACAAACTCCCCTGGCGGTGATGACCTCTATCATCATAATTTCACAAAATGTTTGTTTTTTTGTATACAACTTTTGGACTGTCCGTCAATTATTTACACGATATCATGCACGGTCAGTACATTGTACGACCTCTTTGCCATTATCAATTCATATCGCACCATCCCACTTTAATTCATTCATGCCTAAAGGTCAACGTCAGACGAATTTGTCCGCACTTTACCAATGAGTGGCAATTTAAAGTAAGAGAATGCCTTTTACGCATTCATCCAAATGTATGCCATTATGGTTGACAAAGTTACCAATGATACATAGAGGAGAATGAAGCAATAACAGTCAAACGTTTTCCCCACAGTTTTCCACGTACACAGCTCTTTACAGTTATTGTCACTCATTTCTTCACCGGCGCAAGTTTCGGTCTCGACACCGCGAACGCTTGATCCGTTTTCTGCCTCACGATCGTCGCTTGTTGAATACACTATGCGTCCCTTAATGGGTTTTACAACAACAGTCTTCGCACGACACTTTACAAAATGAAAGCCCGCGATCCAAACAGCTGTTTGAATCCGAATCGGAACTGCATTTGTTCGATCGTAGATTCTCAACGATACAATACACAGGAACATGATGGTGGAACTATATATAAGCAGAGCCGTGATGTAATAATACATCAACGCCATTGGTCGAGAGCTTTGTGGCACGACGTCGTTTACCATGTCCATATACACGACAAACGACAAGAATGTTGTCACGGCAACCGATGTTCTCTCACCGGAAGTAGGTGGCATGATGAAGACCAAGTTATTGATTAATCCGAGAAAGAGAAGAGGTATTATGATATAGAACATGAAAAACTCGCTTCGGCGTTTGAGGACAATTGTTATATTCAAACAAGGTGGTGCATTTGTGTATTCGTAACAGGGTTGCAATGAGCTTGGTCTTAATCCCCATTGGCTGTTATCGTTAAAAAAATTCGTTCGAACGTGCGTACTTTCTGGGTATAATATCAAGGATTCAGTTGTAAACGACCAACTCGTGAACGTTAGCATACATGTTTGTGTATCAAAAGGGAAATGGGCAACGTCTACGGAACAGGAGACTTTCAGCACTTTCGAGGAGAGCCAGTGCACCGAGCCGTTATTGTTTAGAATAGGCTGTGTGGACGTATTACAGATGTCTGTTATCGTATCGGAGGTTTGTAGCAAAAACACACGGGGGCGCCACATGTCCTCTGGAAGGACGACCAGGCTGGTTATACCGCCGTAGTCGGAAACGTTCCAGTGTATTCTCTTTTCTGTCCATTTCATCCAAAATGACATGGTCACTGAAAGTTCGCCGTGTAGTTCATCAAAGTTGTTGACGTTGACTATGAAGGCGGTTGTGGTGACGACCACAACATCTGAGACGTCGAGCACTGGTAGCGTTTTGTGGCTATAGTTTTGAAAAATGTCCTTGTAAAGGCGGTCCATGTCCGTCTGAAAACTTGAGCATGTTCGCGACATAGTCCATAGAACCATGGTAACCAGGAGAGGCTTTGATATGATTGTTATGTACATGACCGCAGGACAAATGTATCCTGAAACAGAACGACATGTACAAACAATAACATATATAATATAACGGATTGAAAACACTGTTGTACACTGAGCGATTGTGTTGTATATATGTATACCAGAATGTTCTCTCAAACAATGCGTTAAGTCCCTAATTTGCATAAACGTTCAACGAACATTACATATGCATCACAGCTATTTGAAATAAGAAAATAAATAACGAAAAACTACATAATTTGACTGTTTACTTTAAAAACTGAACTAAAAGGCTGTCAGTAGTAAACTCCTGTAATAGCTAAAATTTGAAGCACATTATTAAAACATAAAAGAAAGGCATAAGAATGATAAGATATTAAGCCGAAGTCAAAAATGAGTTATGATAAACTGAAAAAAATAATTAATTATTGTTAATTAAATGACTTTTGATGGCAACCTTGACATTTTGTAACCAGTTAATATCCCATGATTATACAGGTAAACTATTCCAGAGTTTAATGCTACAGAATAAAAAGGATTTTAACCCTTGACCTTTGACCTTTGGTAGACAATACCCACCCTTATTACTTAACCTGGTACTATAACTATGCACAGAATCTTGAGAAACAAAGTATTCTCTCATACAGTCTGGAGATAGGCCATTTCTAATCTTTAAATCAGGAGTTGCTCAGCTCTCATTCAGATTCAGATCGTTTATTGCATTTCTGGCCTACGGCCCATACACAAGATACAACATATATACAAATAATAACTTTTCTAAAAAGTGAGTTAAGTTTCCCATAAATATCTAACAAACTGAGTTAGACTATAAGGAACATGAATAAATGAGAAAACTCAATGTTTACCCTTTAACAATTCAGTACTGTTTCAAAATGTTATAAAAACAAATTTTATTTGGAAGACTGTTTCTTTATACGACACTACCCAAGAAAAAGCGTCCCTTTCTTGAAAAGCATAAAAAACAAACATAGCAAGGTTTCTTATAACATTCATATCTTGTGAAGACATAATATAAAAAAAGGATTGTAAAGAAATGTTTTTGTATCACTAGCATGTATGCATTTTACTCGCAAGTCCTTATAGAGAGGGCACACTAGGGGAAAATGAAACTCGTCCTATAGAATTCCTTCACAATAGGTACACAGTCTTAATTATCTTGAAACACTTAAAAATCTTGACATAGTAAGTTAATTTCATATTTTGACTACAATTATGATTCCAAGTTTGAATATAATGGTCCTTCAATTGTTCAAAGTATCGAATTTAAAGCAGATTTCATTTTCAACAGCCTGTATTTCCCAAACATACCCAAAACTATTGGTGTATAAATTGGTTCTTACGTCTATTGCCCAATTTGAATGACCAATACTATAAAAATATTTCATAATTGTATAACATTTCTTAACATATCTGTGATTTGGGAGCCTTATAATACGAATCCAATATTTGATCGCTCTTCTACATGAACTAATATATATAGGAAACCTTCCGGTATCGCCCATAACAGCTGCGTTGGAAAACATATTAGGAACATTTAAAAAACAATTTAAACATGTATATTTTCAATAGTTTTAATATTTTAAGGCCCCAAATTTCAGATCCATACGGTAAGATTTAAAAAATCCTTTTTTTTGACGAACGCATGCCAATTTAGTAAATGCATTTAAAACACACATTAAGGCTTGTTTGGCTTTCGCTAAAATGTCTTCGACCATTTTGTGCATTGATAAGGTACTTGAAAATATAGTCCTACATATGATAATCCATTAACAGTTTCTTAATTTGCATCATTAAATGTCCATTTTACCCTTTTCGATAAATGTCATCCTTTTTTGAAAACTTTGACCTTTGTTTTCGCAATATTCACTACCATTTTGTTTTTCTTACAAAATGTGTTTGATAAATTAAGTTGTTTTTGTAGCCGCTGGACCGTATTAGATATAAGCGCAATATCATCTGCAAACATTAAAAGAAAAAATTTGACGACGTCAGGATATATTTGAAATCCACCTACGTCATTTCTTTCAAGTGAATCATGCAATTCATTTATAAAAAGAGAAAAAAGCACCGGGCTCAAATTACATACTTGTCTCAAACCAACTGGGCAGTCAAAAATATTCGTAAAATCTACATCTATCCGTACAAAAGCCTTGACAGACTTATAAATTGACTTTATTGTGTTTAGAAGCTTTCCTTTTAAACCATTTATATTAAGAATTTCATACAGGATAGATCGGCCAACAAGATGTGAACTGGTAACCAGGTAAGGGACTAACAGTGGAAACGGTCAATATGGGCTCTAGAATCAATATCGAGTACAAGTCTGCAATTTATTATTCAAAGACTGTGACAAACTATTAAATCATACAGAACAAACGTAATCATAATGTCACTGAATTAATGACATAATCAGAAGTTTCTTGGTATGCTGTATTGTAACAAAGGTTCGTCATCTAAGGTAATTCACCAACTATGTACATGTATATCATATCATGAAACATCAACGTTTACCGAAATTTTAACCAGGGTTTGGTACCCGATTAATATATATACAAATAAATACGGATATGCATATTATCAAAACATACTGAAGATCAAACCAATATTTATCTCAAATGATCCAAGGTGTAATTGTATATACACGCGAAAGAAGTATCTACGTCTCAGTTATACGGACTATCCAAGTTTCGGTATCCGATATTGTACAATGAACTATATATATGTACGCAACCTCATATTTTACCGTTGTATAACCCAACATCGGAACTCACCGTAAATCCAATCAAGATTCGGTTTCTGATATTATCAAACAAACTAATAAGCAATATATAAAATACACAACGTGGAAATCTTACCTGTAAGTAAAATGATCTTTGTCTAAATCCAAAACGTGGAAGGACGATCAATGTATTTAAGTTACTGCATCGATTGCAATCAACAGTACAAATGATGCATTCGGCTGGAAATTATCGTTCTAATTGTATCTCTGGGGGGACAAATCCGTGTTTACCGATGCATTATCCTAATGGGGTTGTTGAATGATAAAATGGATTGTTCTGCTCATAATCGATGGCGTTTGGCTTTACCGAAGTCTTTATTAGAGCTTTATTGTTTCCCAATTACTGCTCTCCTTCATTCAACACGTACTTTGTCTATTTACTTGTGGTGAACTCGTGTATCTGGATTTAATAAGCCAGGCGGACAAAAAGTC